>OZ038492.1:86912280-86954780 GCA_964036315.1 Acanthosepion esculentum | reverse complement strand
AAGGAATCAGCCTCATCGACGTGGCAGCCAAAGTATTTGCAGTGCTTCTCCTGTGAAGATTTCAGGGCATCCGTGATCTGCGAACTCGCCCGTCTCAGGGTGGCTTCCGGACAATGGAGTAATGGACTGCGGCTCGGATTGAGGAATCGGAGAGCCGAGTTCGAATTCCTGTCGAATCCATTACATTCACTTTCGTGCTAAAAAGATAAAAGGGAAAGGTATGAATCCACTTGTTCTCATTCGATGGATAAATAGCAGTACAGACAGGATTCTTTACTCTTGGATGGCAACTGGTCTACCGAAGAAAGAAATGGCAACTGCGGGAAAAAAAATCTGCCTCGTCAGTCATGTATCGAAAGATACATGATCGCCTAAGCGTGTATCCAGCTTGGTACATAACTGTCTGATTGGGAGCAGAGGAGTTGCTTGGACACGCACAAACACACATACACTGTACTTTATATATAAGATGCTCACATCTAGCGGTTAATCTAACGAAAAAATAGAAATGTGCCTCATGGAAGAATCGTATTTTCCCTGGAATTCCGCCGTGAAATTATGCGTATTAACTAACATATGCCAACTATTTCTCAGATCATTCAATTCGCCGTGAAGATGGCGGCAAGTGACTTCAAAGCTTCTCTGTCGTTCTTATACACTGTGTGGCCCGTGCATTAATCGTCATTAAAGTCCGTAAACCCGTTCTTCTTGGAGTGTTTCGCACCTTTACAGAAGAGTACACGTGTAGTATTGACATTTTGTAGTGCGTGCTAATACGGCTGAACGGCCGTATTTCGATTGGCTTCTATTGATAAAATCCGGGTAAGCCCCAACCTCCTCAGAGGCGGTGTAACCAGTTCTGGATTTTGAAATATTTCGGGCTGGCTTTTTACACCAGTCAACTTTACATGATAATGGAAATTATTTTAGAATGCGCAGCACACGTGCTTATCGAAAGTATCCCATTCGGTAACAAAGGCGTTCAGATCAGGCTGAAAATATTCAAAGCCCGCTGAATAATTTGGGATTAAAAAAAAATATTTTCCTTAAAGGAATGCTTTTGCTTCCCTGGACCAAAATAAAGAAAAAAAGGTATAGTGAAAGAAACTATTAATGTGGTATATGGAGAAAAAAATCAAGACGTTGGCGATTATGACTCTCCACAACTTCCTATCCTCTGTAGGTCAATGTTTGTCCCCTTACTATCCCTTTGTCTTCCTGTTCTGCTATCTTTAAGTAAGTTACTTGACGCTAAGTTAGAGCCCTGCATCTGATAATGTAAAAACTTCAATATAAAGTGCAAAAAAAAAAGTGACACAGAAAGACGAAGGCGCATTGGAATAACGAAAGAAGCCTTTTAAAAGCTAAGCAAAGTATTAAGAAACAGGAAAATTTCATTAGAGGCAAACAAAAGTGTGCTCGTCTGCTATGTAATATAAATCTTCAGAAATGGTAGTGTATGCTGGACAATTCCTTCACAGATGAAGAGAAGAGGCAATAGAAATGCGGTTCTACAGTAGGATGCTGAGAATGCCATGGACGGAGCATGTCAGCAGCGAAAAAGTTTTAATGAAAATGCAAACAAAAAGGACACTTAGAATTAGAAAGAGACAGTTGAGATTGGAGAGATACAAAAGATGAAAGAAGATGAAAATTGACACTCACGTGACTTCGAAGATAAGAGAGAGACAGAGTTTGTGTGAATATTAGGTAGAGCAAGGAGTGGGAAGCATAATAAGGCAAACATTGCTAAGAGTTACAATGGATAGGAAGTTGTGGAGTGCCATGATCACGAAGGTTGTGTAAATGGATGGTAGAGCAGGAAGTGGGAAACAGGGAAAAGACAAGTATTGCTAACAGCTACAATGGATAGGAAGTCGTGGTGAACCATGATCACCTACATAAACTTGTGTAAATGAAATGGTACAACAAGGAGTGAGAAGCATAGTAAAAAATGACAAACATTGTTAAGTCCTTCAAAGGAGAGGAAGTTGTGGAGAGCCATGATCACCTAACTAACAAGATTGTGTAAATGGATGGTAGAACAGAGTGTGAGGCTTAGTAAAAAGACAGACATTGCTAAGAGCTACAATTAATAGGAAGTTGTGGAGAACCGCGATCACCTACCTAACAAGATTGTGTAAATAGATGGTAGAGTAGGGAGTGGAAAGCATAATAAAAAACAAACACTGCTAAGAGCTACAAAGGGAAGGAAATTGTGGAGAGCTATGATCACCTACTTAATCTTGTGTAAATGGACGGTATGACAGGGAGTGGGAAGCACAATAAAAAACAAGCATTGCTAAGAGTTACAATAGATAAGAAGTTGTGGAGAGCCATGATCACGCATATTCTGAAGGGAGACGGCACAATGAAGACTATTTTATAGTTATTTAGTTATCTCTCTTCCTAGCTATGAGTTAAATAGCAAAGAAGGTCGGTCTTTTTGGTAAGGTTGCCAGCTAATCTTGAAGTAAGAGATCTCCGAATTTAAAACTCTGTAGAAGGCGACGAGACATCAGAAATAACTATATCTTTCCACAGTTCTGATAATTCCGAAATAATAAAGAAAGAGAATCACTTACATTCTGAAGAGACTGGAAAAATATGATAGGAAAAGAAGTTGTGGAGAGAAAATTCATAGAAAATTTTCGTCCTCCGATAGGGTAAATGGCGGTTCCGTATAGAATACAGGTTCGATTCCTGTCGGAGGATGAAAATTTTCTATGAAAATTTCTCGGACATTCAGGCCGGTAAATGTTGTTTAATACTGTTTATTATAAAACAGAGCATTTACTTAAATATTTGTATCTATAAAAAGAATGTATAAAATAAAAATGTCTTAAGATATATATATATATATATATATATATATATATATATATATATATATATATATATATATATATGTGTGTGTGTTAGTAAATATAAATATTTTTCCACACTGACAGCACGACGTTTTATTGAGGTTAAGTAGTGTATTCTGTAGTATTTGTGAACCTCGAGAATTGGAAAATAAATAATTTTCGTTTTGTCCGTGCAATGTAACGGAAGAATCACATTTTTAAACAACCATCCGAAACTAATGAGCCAATAATAACGTACATAATCCTGGCACTCACGAGTTTAAAGATCCGTAAGTGAAGGTTCTCCGATAGATCAGCAGTCAAATTGTTGGTTTTATACGAACTTAGATTCATTTGTTATGCAGTGAGCATTTTTGACTTTGAGAACCTTACATAGGATAAGAAGTTGTGGAGAGCAATGACTGCCTACGTCTTGAAGGGACTGGGTAAGTGCAATATTTATTTTAAACCCTGACCACTATAAATATGTTTGAGTTGGAATGAGCGACGAAATCTTTGTGAGAATCACTTAATGATGGTAGGGAAGTTCCGCTTCAGCTATCAGTTGAATATGAACGAAGACGACTTGTGTCTGGGATTTTGTTTTATACATGAAGACGTCATAGTAGATAGTTTCCGATTCAGTAGATGTCTGCTATACCGTTCTGGAGTTTGTGTTTTGTTTAAATTTTAAACTCAAACTTCTTTTAAAGCCTAATTTGGCAAGAAGACGTCATAGTATAAAATCTATAAACTAGGTAAATTTAAGTAACGTTTCAAATTCTTCAAACCAAATCACTTCATTATGTGTTCCAGAATTTTTAATTGTCTTTTTCTGATTCTCAGTACAAGTGTTTCCATTTTTAGGACAGAATCAGTTCTCAGTACAAGTGTTTCAATTTTAAGGACACAGTTCTCAGTACAAGTGTTTCCATTTTTAGGACACAGTCAGTTCTCAATACAGGTGTTTCCATTTTTAGAACACAGGCAGTTCTCAGTACAAGTGTTTCCATTTTCAGGTCACAGTCTGTTCTCAATACAAGTGTTTCCATTTTTAGGACACAGTTCTCAGTACAAGTGTTTCCATATTTAGGACACAGTCAGATCTCAGTACAAGTGTTTCCATTTTTAGGACACAGTCTTTTCTCAGTACAAGTGTTTCCAATTTTAGGACACAGTTCTCAGTACAAGGGTTTCCATTTTAGGACACTGTCAGTTCTTATGACAAGTGTTTCCATTTTTAGGACACTGTCAGTTCTCAGTTCAAGTGTTTCCATTTTTAGGTCATAATTCTCAGTATAAGTGTTTCTAATTTTAGGACACAGTTTTCAGTACAAGTGTTTCCTTTTTTAGGAGACTGTCAGTTCTCAGTACAAGTGTTTCCATTGTTGGACACAGTCAGTTCTCAGTACAAGTGTTTAAATTTTTAGGTCATAATTCTCAGTATAAGTGTTTTTCTATTTTTAGGACACAGTTCTCAGTACAAGTGTTCCCTTTTTTAGGACACTGTCAGTTCCCAGTACAAGCGTTTCAATTTTTAGGACAGTGTCAGTTCTCAGTACAAGTGTTTCCATTTTTAGGTCATAATTCTCAGTATAAGTGTTTCTATTTTCAGGACACAGTTCTCAGTACAAGTGTTCCCTTTTTTAGGACACAGTCAGTTCTCAGTACAAGTGTTTCATTTTTGAGGACACTGTCAGTTCTCAGTACAAGTGTTTCCATTTTTAGGACGCAGTTCTCAGTACAAGTGTTTCCATTTTTAGGTCATAATTCTCAGTATAAGTGTTTCTATTTTAAGGACACTGACAGTTCTCAGTACAAGTGTTTCCATTTTTAGGACGCAGTCAGTTCTCAGTACAAGTGTTTCCATTTTTAGGTCATAATTCTCAGTATAATGTTTCTATTTTTAGGACACAGTTCTCAGTACAAGTGTTTCCTTTTTTAGGAAACTGTCAGTTCTCAGTACAAGTGTTTCCATTTTTAGGACGCAGTCAGTTCTCAGTACAAGTGTTTCCATTTATAGGTCATAATTCTCAGTATAAGTGTTTCTATTTTTAGGACGCAGTCTGTTCTCAGTACAAGTGTTTCCTTTTTTAGGACACTGTCAGTTTTCAGTACAAGTGTTTCCATTTTTAGGACGCAGTCAGTACTCAGTACAAGTGTTTCCATTTTTAGGTCATAATTCTCAGTATAAGTGTTTCTATTTTTAGGACACAGTTCTCAGTACAAGTGTTTCCTTTTTTAGGACACTCTCAGTTCTTATGACAAGTGTTTCCATTTTTAGGACTCTGTCAGTTCTGTGTACAAGTGTTTCCATTTTTAGGTCATAATTCTCAGGATAAGTGTTTCTATTTTAGGACACAGTTCTCAGTACAAGTGTTTCCTTTTTTAGCAGACTGTCAGTTTTCAGTACAAGTGTTTCCATTTTTAGGACACTGTCAGTTCTCAGTACAAGTGTTTCAATTTTTAGGTCATAATTCTCAGTATAAGTGTTTCTATTTTTAGGACACAGTTCTCAGTACAAGTGTTTTCTTTTTTAAAACACTGTCAGTTCTTATGACAAGTGTTTCCATTTTTAGGACACTGTCAGTTCTCAGTACAAGTGTTTCCATTTTTAGGTCATAATTCTCAGTATAAGTGTTTCTATTTTTAGGACACAGTTCTCAGTACAAGTGTTCCCTTTTCAAGGACACTGTCAGTTCTCAGTACAAGTGTTTCCATTTTTAGGACACAGTCAGTACTCAGTACAAGTGTTTCCTTTTTTAGGACACTGTCAGTTCTCAGTACAAGTGTTTCCATTTTTAGGACGCAGTTCTCAGTACAAGTGTTTCCATTTTTAGGTCATAATTCTTAGTATAAGTGTTTCTATTTTTAGGACACAGTTCTCAGTACAAGTGTTTTCTTTTTTAGGACGCAGTCAGTTCTCAGTACAAGTGTTTCCATTTTTAGGTCATAATTCTCAGTATAATGTTTCTATTTTTAGGACGCAGTTCTCAGTACAAGTGTTTCCTTTTTTAGGACAATGTCAGTTTTCAGTACAAGTGTTTCCATTTTTAGGACGCAGTCAGTTCTCAGTACAAGTGTTTCCATTTTTAGGTCATAATTCTCAGTATAAGTGTTTCTATTTTAGGACACATTTCTTAGTACAAGTGTTTCCATTTTTAGGACACTGTCAGTTCTCAGTACAAGTGTTTCCATTTTTAGGTCATAATTCCCAGTATAAGTGTTTCTATTTTTAGGACACAGTTCTCAGTACAAGTGTTTCCATTTTGAGGACATAGTCAGTTTTCAGTACAAGTGTTTTCATTTTTAGAACACAGCCAGTTCTCAGTACAAGTGTTTCCATTTTTAGGTCATAATTCCCAGTATAAGTGTTTCTATTTTCATGACACAGTTCTCAGTACAAGTGTTTCTATTTTTAGGACACAGTCAGTTCTCAGTACAAGTGTTTTCATTTTTAGAATACAGTCAGTTCTCAGTACAAGCGTTTCCACTTTTAGCTCATAATTCTCAGTATAAGTGTTTCTATTTTTAGGACACAGTTCTCAGTACAAGTGTTCCCTTTTTTAGGACACTCTCAGTTCCCAGTACAAGTTTTTCTATTTTTAGGTCATAATTCTCAGTATAAGTGTTTCTATTTTAGGACGCAGTCAGTTCTCAGTACAAGTGTTTCCTTTTTTAGGACACTGTCAGTTTTCAGTACAAGTGTTTCCATTTTTAGGACGCAGTCAGTTCCCAGTACAAGCGTTTCCATTTTTAGGTCATAATTCCCAGTATAAGTGTTTCTATTTTTAGGACACAGTTCTCAGTACAAGTGTTTCCTTTTTTAGGAGACTGTCAGTTTTCAGTACAAGTGTTTCCATTTTTAGGACGCAGTCAGTTCCCAGTACAAGCGTTTCCATTTTTAGGTCATAATTCTCAGTATAAGTGTTTCTATTTTTAGGACGCAGTCAGTTCCTAGTACAAGCGTTTCCATTTTTAGGTCATAATTCTCAGTATAAGTGTTTCTATTTTTAGGACCCAGTCAGTTCTCAGTACAAGTGTTTCCATTTTTAGGTCATATTTCCCAGTATAAGCGTTTTTATTTTTAGGACACAGTTCTCAATACAAGTGTTTCCTTTTTGGGGAGACTGTCAGTTTTCAGTACAAGTGTTGTCATTTTTAGAACACAGCCAGTTCTCAGTACAAGTGTTTCCATTTTTAGGTCATAATTCCCAGTATAAGTGTTTCTATTTTTAGGACACAGTTCTCAGTACAAGTGTTTCCATTTTGAGGACACAGTCAGTTCTCAGTACAAGTGTTTTCATTTTTAGAACACAGCCAGTTCTCAGTACAAGTGTTTCCATTTTTAGGTCATAATTCCCAGTATAAGTGTTTCTATTTTTATGACACAGTTCTCAGTACAAGTGTTTCTATTTTTAGGACACAGTCAGTTCTCAGTACAAGTGTTTTAATTTTTAGAACACAGACAGTTCTCAGTACAAGTGTTTCCATTTTTAGCTCATAATTCTCAGTATAAGTGTTTCTATTTTTAGGACACATTTCTCAGTACAAGTGTTTCCATTTTTAGGTCATAATTCTCAGTATAAGTGTTTCTATTTTTAGGACGCAGTCAGTTCTCAGTACAAGTGTTTCCTTTTTTAGGACACTGTCAGTTCTCAGTACAAGTGTTTCCATTTTTAGGACGCAGTCAGTTCTCAGTACAAGCGTTTCAATTTTTAGGTCATAATTCCCAGTATAAGTGTTTCTATTTTTAGGACGCATTTCTCAGTACAAGTGTTTCCATTTTTAGGACACAGTCAGTTCTCAGTACAAGTGTTTCCATTTTCAGGTCATAATTCTCAGTATAAGTGTTTCTATTTTTAGGACACAGTTCTCAGTACAAGTGTTTCCTTTTTTAGGAGACTGTCATTTTTCAGTACAAGTGTTTCCATTTTTAGGACAGTGTCAGTGCTCAGTACAAGTGTTTCCATATTTAGGTCATAATTCTCAGTATAAGTGTTTCTATTTTAGGACAAAGTTCTTAGTACAAGTGTTTCCTTTATTAGGACAATGTCAGTTCTTATGACAAGTGTTTCCATTTCTAGGACACTCTCAGTTCGCAGTATAAGTGTTTCCATTTTTAGGTCATAATTCTCAGTATAAGTGTTTCTATTTTTAGGACGCAATCAGTTCTCAGTACAAGTGTTTTCATTTTTAGGTCATAATTCTCAGTATAAGTGTTTCTATTTTAGGACACAGTTCTTAGTACAAGTGTTTCCTTTTTTAGAACACTGTCAGTTCTCAGTACAAGTGTTTCCATTTTTAGGTCCTAATTCCCAGTATAAGTGT
The DNA here is from genome assembly GCA_964036315.1 of Acanthosepion esculentum. Lineage (NCBI taxonomy): Eukaryota > Metazoa > Mollusca > Cephalopoda > Sepiida > Sepiidae > Acanthosepion > Acanthosepion esculentum. The sequence goes on along the minus strand of OZ038492.1, from coordinate 86,946,603 downwards.
TTCTATTTTTAGGACACAGTTCTCAGTACAAGTGTTTCCATTTTTAGGACACAGTCAGTTCTCAGTACAAGTGTTTTCATTTTTAGAACACAGTCAGTTCTCAGTACAAGTGTTTCTATTTTTAGCTCATAATTCTCAGTATAATTTTTTCTCTTTTTAGGACACAGTTCTCAGTACAGTGTTCCCTTTTTTAGGACACTCTCAGTTCCCAGTACAAGTGTTTCCATTTTTAGGTCATAATTCTCAGTATAAGTTTTTCTATTTTTAGGACGCAGTCAGTTCTCAGTACAAGTGTTTCCTTTTTTAGGACACTGTCAGTTCTCAGTACAAGTGTTTCCATTTTTAGGACACTGTCAGTTCTCAGTACAAGCGTTTCCATTTTTAGGTCATAATTCCCAGTATAAGTGTTTCCATTTTTAGGACACAGTCAGTTCTCAGTACAAGTGTTTTCATTTTTAGAACACAGTCAGTTCTCAGTACAAGCGTTTCCATTTTTAGGTCATAATTCTCAGTATAAGTGTTTCTATTTTTTGGACACAGTTCTCAGTATAAGTGTTTCCTTTTTTAGGACAGTCTGTTCTTATGACAAGTGTTTCCATTTTTAGGATACTCTTCTCAGTATAAGTAGTTCCATTTTAAAGTCACAGTCAGTTCTCAGTACAAGTGTTTCCATTTTTAGGTCATAATTCTCAGTATAAGTGTTTCTATTTTTAGGACACAGTTCTCAGTACAAGTGTTCCCTTTTTTAGGACACTGTAAGTTCTCAGTACAAGTGTTTCCCTTTTTAGGACACAGTCAGTTCTCAGTACAAGTGTTTCCTTTTTTAGGACACTGTCAGTTTTCAGTACAAGTGTTTCCATTTTTAGGACGCAGTTCTCAGTACAAGTGTTTCAATTTTTAGGTCATAATTCTCAGTATAAGACTTTCTAATTTTAGGACACAGTTCTCAGTACAAGTGTTTCCTTTTTTAGAACACTGTCAGTTTTCAGTACAAGCGTTTCCATTGTTAGGACGCAGTCAGTTCTCAGTACAAGTGTTTCCATTTTTAGGTAATAATTCTCAGTATAAGTGTTTCTATTTTAGGACACAGTTCTTAGTACAAGTGTTCCCTTTTTTAGGACACTCTCAGTTCCCAGTACAATTGTTTCTATTTTTAGGTCATAATTCTCAATATAAGTGTTTCTATTTTTAGGACGCAGTCAGTTCTCAGTACAAGTGTTTCCTTTTTTAGGACACTGTCAGTTTTCAGTACAAGTGTTTCCATTTTTAGGACGCAGTCATTTCCCAGTACAAGCGTTTCCATTTTTAGGTCATAATATTCAGTATAAGTGTTTCTATTTTAAGGACACAGTTCTCAGTACAAGTGTTTCATTTTTTAGGAAACTGTCAGTTTTCAGTACAAGTGTTTCTATTTTTAGGACGCAGTCAGTTCCCAGTACAAGCGTTTCCATTTTTAGGTCATAATTCTCCGTATAAGTGTTTCTATTTTAGGACGCAGTCAGTTCCCAGTACAAGCGTTTCCATTTTTAGGTCATAATTCTCAGTATAAGTGTTTCTATTTTTAGGACGCAGTCAGTTCTCAGTACAAGTGTTTCCATTTTTAGGTCATAATTCCCAGTATAAGTGTTTCTATTTTTAGGACACAGTTCTCTGTACAAGTGTTTCCTTTTTTAGGAGACTGTCAGTTTTCAGTACAAGTGTTTTCATTTTTAGAACACAGCCAGTTCTCAGTACAAGTGTTTCCATTGTTAGGTCATAATTCCCAGTATAAGTGTTTCTATTTTCAGGACACAGTCAGTTCTCAGTACAAGTGTTTTCATTTTTAGAACACAGTCAGTTCTCAGTACAAGTGTTTTCATTTTTAGGACGCAGTCAGTTCTCAGTACAAGTGTTTCTATTTTTAGGACGCAGTCAGTTCCTAGTACAAGCGTTTCCATTTTTAGGTCATAATTCTCAGTATAAGTGTTTCTATTTTTAGGACCCAGTCAGTTCTCAGTACAAGTGTTTCCATTTTTAGGTCATATTTCCCAGTATAAGCGTTTTTATTTTTAGGACACATTTCTCAATACAAGTGTTTCCTTTTTGGGGAGACTGTCAGTTTTCAGTACAAGTGTTGTCATTTTTAGAACACAGCCAGTTCTCAGTACAAGTGTTTCCATTTTTAGGTCATAATTCCCAGTATAAGTGTTTCTATTTTTAGGACACAGTTCTCAGTACAAGTGTTTCCATTTTGAGGACACAGTCAGTTCTCAGTACAAGTGTTTTCATTTTTAGAACACAGCCAGTTCTCAGTACAAGTGTTTCCATTTTTAGGTCATAATTCCCAGTATAAGTGTTTCTATTTTTATGACACAGTTCTCAGTACAAGTGTTTCTATTTTTAGGACACAGTCAGTTCTCAGTACAAGTGTTTTAATTTTTAGAACACAGACAGTTCTCAGTACAAGTGTTTCCATTTTTAGCTCATAATTCTCAGTATAAGTGTTTCTATTTTTAGGACACATTTCTCAGTACAAGTGTTTCCATTTTTAGGTCATAATTCTCAGTATAAGTGTTTCTATTTTTAGGACGCAGTCAGTTCTCAGTACAAGTGTTTCCTTTTTTAGGACACTGTCAGTTCTCAGTACAAGTGTTTCCATTTTTAGGACGCAGTCAGTTCTCAGTACAAGCGTTTCAATTTTTAGGTCATAATTCCCAGTATAAGTGTTTCTATTTTTAGGACACATTTCTCAGTACAAGTGTTTCCATTTTTAGGACACAGTCAGTTCTCAGTACAAGTGTTTCCATTTTCAGGTCATAATTCTCAGTATAAGTGTTTCTATTTTTAGGACACAGTTCTCAGTACAAGTGTTTCCTTTTTTAGGAGACTGTCATTTTTCAGTACAAGTGTTTCCATTTTTAGAACAGTGTCAGTGCTCAGTACAAGTGTTTCCATATTTAGGTCATAATTCTCAGTATAAGTGTTTCTATTTTAGGACAAAGTTCTTAGTACAAGTGTTTCCTTTATTAGGACAATGTCAGTTCTTATGACAAGTGTTTCCATTTCTAGGACACTCTCAGTTCGCAGTATAAGTGTTTCCATTTTTAGGTCATAATTCTCAGTATAAGTGTTTCTATTTTTAGGACGCAATCAGTTCTCAGTACAAGTGTTTTCATTTTTAGGTCATAATTCTCAGTATAAGTGTTTCTATTTTAGGACACAGTTCTTAGTACAAGTGTTTCCTTTTTTAGAACACTGTCAGTTCTCAGTACAAGTGTTTCCATTTTTAGGTCCTAATTCCCAGTATAAGTGTTTCTATTTTTAGGACACAGTTCTCAGTACAAGTGTTTCCATTTTTAGGACACAGTCAGTTCTCAGTACAAGTGTTTTCATTTTTAGAACACAGTCAGTTCTCAGTACAAGTGTTTCTATTTTTAGCTCATAATTCTCAGTATAATTTTTTCTATTTTTAGGACACAGTTCTCAGTACAGTGTTCCCTTTTTTAGGACACTCTCAGTTCCCAGTACAAGTGTTTCCATTTTTAGGTCATAATTCTCAGTATAAGTGTTTCTATTTTTAGGACGCAGTCAGTTCTCAGTACAAGTGTTTCCTTTTTTAGGACACTGTCAGTTCTCAGTACAAGTGTTTCCATTTTTAGGACACTGTCAGTTCTCAGTACAAGCGTTTCCATTTTTAGGTCATAATTCCCAGTATAAGTGTTTCCATTTTTAGGACACAGTCAGTTCTCAGTACAAGTGTTTTCATTTTTAGAACACAGTCAGTTCTCAGTACAAGCGTTTCCATTTTTAGGTCATAATTCTCAGTATAAGTGTTTCTATTTTTTGGACACAGTTCTCAGTATAAGTGTTTCCTTTTTTAGGACAGTCTGTTCTTATGACAAGTGTTTCCATTTTTAGGATACTCTTCTCAGTATAAGTAGTTCCATTTTAAAGTCACAGTCAGTTCTCAGTACAAGTGTTTCCATTTTTAGGTCATAATTCTCAGTATAAGTGTTTCTATTTTTAGGACACAGTTCTCAGTACAAGTGTTCCCTTTTTTAGGACACTGTAAGTTCTCAGTACAAGTGTTTCCATTTTTAGGACACAGTCAGTTCTCAGTACAAGTGTTTCCTTTTTTAGGACACTGTCAGTTTTCAGTACAAGTGTTTCCATTTTTAGGACGCAGTTCTCAGTACAAGTGTTTCAATTTTTAGGTCATAATTCTCAGTATAAGACTTTCTAATTTTAGGACACAGTTCTCAGTACAAGTGTTTCCTTTTTTAGAACACTGTCAGTTTTCAGTACAAGCGTTTCCATTGTTAGGACGCAGTCAGTTCTCAGTACAAGTGTTTCCATTTTTAGGTAATAATTCTCAGTATAAGTGTTTCTATTTTAGGACACAGTTCTTAGTACAAGTGTTCCCTTTTTTAGGACACTCTCAGTTCCCAGTACAATTGTTTCTATTTTTAGGTCATAATTCTCAGTATAAGTGTTTCTATTTTTAGGACGCAGTCAGTTCTCAGTACAAGTGTTTCCTTTTTTAGGACACTGTCAGTTTTCAGTACAAGTGTTTCCATTTTTAGGACGCAGTCATTTCCCAGTACAAGCGTTTCCATTTTTAGGTCATAATATTCAGTATAAGTGTTTCTATTTTAAGGACACAGTTCTCAGTACAAGTGTTTCATTTTTTAGGAAACTGTCAGTTTTCAGTACAAATGTTTCTATTTTTAGGACGCAGTCAGTTCCCAGTACAAGCGTTTCCATTTTTAGGTCATAATTCTCCGTATAAGTGTTTCTATTTTAGGACGCAGTCAGTTCCCAGTACAAGCGTTTCCATTTTTAGGTCATAATTCTCAGTATAAGTGTTTCTATTTTTAGGACGCAGTCAGTTCTCAGTACAAGTGTTTCCATTTTTAGGTCGTAATTCCCAGTATAAGTGTTCCTATTTTTAGGACACAGTTCTCAGTACAAGTGGTTTCTTTTTTAGGAGACTGTCAGTTTTCAGTACAAGTGTTTTCATTTTTAGAACACAGCCAGTTCTCAGTACATGTGTTTCCATTGTTAGGTCATAATTCCCAGTATAAGTGTTTCTATTTTCAGGACACAGTCAGTTCTCAGTACAAGTGTTTTCATTTTTAGAACACAGTCAGTTCTCAGTACAAGTGTTTTCATTTTTAGAACACAGTCAGTTCTCAATACAAGTGTTTCCATTTTTAGCTCATAATACTCAGTATAATTTTTTCTATTTTTAGGACACAGTTCTCAGTACAGTGTTCCCTTTTTTAGGACACTCTCAGTTCCCAGTATAAGTGTTTCCATTTTTAGGTCATAATTCTCAGTATAAGTGTTTCTATTTTTAGGACGCAGTCAGTTCTCAGTACAAGTGTTTCCTTTTTTAGGACACTGTCAGTTCTCAGTACAAGTGTTTCCATTTTTAGGACACTGTCAGTTCTCAGTACAAGCGTTTCCATTTTTAGGTCATAATTCCCAGTATAAGTGTTTCCATTTTTAGGACACAGTCAGTTCTCAGTACAAGTGTTTTCATTTTTAGAACACAGTCAGTTCTCAGTACAAGCGTTTCCATTTTTAGGTCATAATTCTCAGTATAAGTGTTTCTATTTTTTGGACACAGTTCTCAGTATAAGTGTTTCCTTTTTTAGGACAGTCTGTTCTTATGACAAGTGTTTCCATTTTTAGGATACTCTTCTCAGTATAAGTAGTTCCATTTTAAAGTCACAGTCAGTTCTCAGTACAAGTGTTTCCATTTTTAGGTCATAATTCTCAGTATAAGTGTTTCTATTTTTAGGACACAGTTCTCAGTACAAGTGTTCCCTTTTTTAGGACACTGTAAGTTCTCAGTACAAGTGTTTCCCTTTTTAGGACACAGTCAGTTCTCAGTACAAGTGTTTCCTTTTTTAGGACACTGTCAGTTTTCAGTACAAGTGTTTCCATTTTTAGGACGCAGTTCTCAGTACAAGTGTTTCAATTTTTAGGTCATAATTCTCAGTATAAGACTTTCTAATTTTAGGACACAGTTCTCAGTACAAGTGTTTCCTTTTTTAGAACACTGTCAGTTTTCAGTACAAGCGTTTCCATTGTTAGGACGCAGTCAGTTCTCAGTACAAGTGTTTCCATTTTTAGGTAATAATTCTCAGTATAAGTGTTTCTATTTTAGGACACAGTTCTTAGTACAAGTGTTCCCTTTTTTAGGACACTCTCAGTTCCCAGTACAATTGTTTCTATTTTTAGGTCATAATTCTCAGTATAAGTGTTTCTATTTTTAGGACGCAGTCAGTTCTCAGTACAAGTGTTTCCTTTTTTAGGACACTGTCAGTTTTCAGTACAAGTGTTTCCATTTTTAGGACGCAGTCATTTCCCAGTACAAGCGTTTCCATTTTTAGGTCATAATATTCAGTATAAGTGTTTCTATTTTAAGGACACAGTTCTCAGTACAAGTGTTTCATTTTTTAGGAAACTGTCAGTTTTCAGTACAAATGTTTCTATTTTTAGGACGCAGTCAGTTCCCAGTACAAGCGTTTCCATTTTTAGGTCATAATTCTCCGTATAAGTGTTTCTATTTTAGGACGCAGTCAGTTCCCAGTACAAGCGTTTACATTTTTAGGTCATAATTCTCAGTATAAGTGTTTCTATTTTTAGGACGCAGTCAGTTCTCAGTACAAGTGTTTCCATTTTTAGGTCGTAATTCCCAGTATAAGTGTTCCTATTTTTAGGACACAGTTCTCAGTACAAGTGGTTTCTTTTTTAGGAGACTGTCAGTTTTCAGTACAAGTGTTTTCATTTTTAGAACACAGCCAGTTCTCAGTACATGTGTTTCCATTGTTAGGTCATAATTCCCAGTATAAGTGTTTCTATTTTCAGGACACAGTCAGTTCTCAGTACAAGTGTTTTCATTTTTAGAACACAGTCAGTTCTCAGTACAAGTGTTTTCATTTTTAGAACACAGTCAGTTCTCAATACAAGTGTTTCCATTTTTAGCTCATAATACTCAGTATAATTTTTTCTATTTTTAGGACACAGTTCTCAGTACAGTGTTCCCTTTTTTAGGACACTCTCAGTTCCCAGTATAAGTGTTTCCATTTTTAGGTCATAATTCTCAGTATAAGTGTTTCTATTTTTAGGACGCAGTCAGTTCTCAGTACAAGTGTTTCCTTTTTTAGGACACTGTCAGTTTTCAGAAGAAGTGTTTCCATTTTTAGGACGCAGTCAGTTCCCAGTACAAGCGTTTCCATTTTTAGGTCATAATTCCCAGTATAAGTGTTTCTATTTTTAGGACACAGTTCTCAGTACAAGTGTTTCCATTTTTAGAACACAGTCAGTTCTCAGTACAAGTGTTTTCATTTTTAGAACACAGTCAGTTCTCAGTACAAGTGTTACCATTTTTAGCTCATCATTCTCAGTATAATTTTTTCTATTTTTAGGACACAGTTCTCAGTACAGTGTTCCCGTTTTTAGGATACTCTCAGTTCCCAGTATAAGTGTTTCCATTTTTAGGTCATAATTCTCAGTATAAGTGTTTCTATTTTTAGGACGCAGTCAGTTCTCAGTACAAGTTTTTCCTTTTTTAGGACACTGTCAGTTTTCAGAAGAAGTGTTTCCATTTTTAGGACGCAGTCAGTTCCCAGTACAAGCGTTTCCATTTTTAGGTCATAATTCCCAGTATAAGTGTTTCTATTTTTAGGACACAGTTCTCAGTACAAGTGTTTCCTTTTTTAGGACACTGTAGGTTCTTATGACAAGTGTTTCCATTTTTAGGACACTATCAGTTCTCAGTACAAACGTTTCCATTTTTAGGTCATAATTCCCAGTATAAGTGTTTCCATTTTTAGGACACAGTCAGTTCTCAGTACAAGTGTTTTCATTTTTAGAACACAGTCAGTTCTCAGTACAAGCGTTTCCATTTTTAGGTCATAATTCTCAGTATAAGTGTTTCTATTTTTAGGACACAGTTCTCAGTATAAGTGTTTCCTTTTTGAGGACAGTCTGTTATTATGACAAGTGTTTCCACTTTTAGGATACTCTTCTCAGTATAAGTAGTTCCATTTTAAAGTCACAGTCAGTTCTCAGTACAAGTGTTTCCATTTTTAGGTCATAATTCTCACTATAAATATTTCTATTTTTAGGACACAGTTCTCAGTACAAGTGTTTCTTTTTTCGGTCATAATTCTCAGTATAAGTGTTTCTATTTTTAGGACACAGTTCTCAGTACAAGTGTTTCCTTTTTTAGGGTACTGTCAGTTCTTATGACAAGTGTTTCCATTTTTAGGACACTGTCAGTTCTCAGTACAAGTGTTTCCATTTTTAGGTCATAATTCTCAGTATAAGTGTTTCTATTTTTAGGACACAGTTCTCAGTACAAGTGTTCCCTTTTTTAGGACACTGTCAGTTCTCAGTACAAGTGTTTCCATTTTTAGGACACAGTCAGTTCTCAGTACAAGTGTTTCCTTTTTTAGGACACTGTCAGTTCTCAGTACAAGTGTTTCCATTTTTAGGACGCAGTTCTCAGTACAAGTGTTTCCATTTTTAGGTCATAATTCTCAGTATAAGTGTTTCTATTTTTAGGACACAGTTCTCAGTACAAGTGTTCCCATTTTTAGGACACTGTCAGTTCTCAGTACAAGTGTTTCCATTTTTAGGACACTGTCAGTTTTCAGTACAAGCGTTTCCATTGTTAGGACGCAGTCAGTTCTCAGTATAAGTGTTTCCATTTTTAGGTCATAATTCTCAGTATAAGTGTTTCTATTTTAGGACACAGTTCTTAGTACAAGTGTTCCCTTTTTTAGGACACTCTCAGTTCCCAGTACAATTGTTTCAATATTTAGGTCATAATTCTCAGTATAAGTGTTTCTATTTTTAGGACGCAGTCAGTTCTCAGTACAAGTGTTTCCTTTTTTAGGACACTGTCAGTTTTCAGTACAAGTGTTTCCATTTTTAGGACGCAGTCAGTTCCCAGTACAAGCGTTTCCATTTTTAGGTCATAATTCTCCGTATAAGTGTTTCTATTTTTAGGACGCAGTCAGTTCCCAGTACAAGCGTTTCCATTTTTAGGTCATAATTCTCAGTATAAGTGTTTCTATTTTTAGGACGCAGTCAGTTCTCAGTACAAGTGTTTCCATTTTTAGGTCATAATTCCCAGTATAAGTGTTTCTATTTTTAGGACACAGTTCTCAGTACAAGTGTTTCCTTTTTTAGGAGACTCTCAGTTTTCAGTACAAGTGTTTTCATTTTTAGAACACAGCCAGTTCTCAGTACAAGTGTTTCCATTGTTAGGTCATAATTCCCAGTATAAATGTTTCTATTTTTAGGACACAGTCAGTTCTCAGTACAAGTGTTTTCATTTTTAGAACACAGTCAGTTCTCAGTACAAGTGTTTTCATTTTTAGAACACAGTCAGTTCTCAATACAAGTGTTTCCATTTTTAGCTCATAATTCTCAGTATAATTTTTTCTATTTTTAGGACACAGTTCTCAGTACAGTGTTCCCTTTTTCAGTTCCCAGTATAAGTGTTTCCATTTTTAGGTCATAATTCTCAGTATAAGTGTTTCTATTTTTAGGACGCAGTCAGTTCTCAGTACAAGTGTTTCCTTTTTTAGGACACTGTCAGTTTTCAGAAGAAGTGTTTCCATTTTTAGGACGCAGTCAGTTCCCAGTACAAGCGTTTCCATTTTTAGGTCATAATTCCCAGTATAAGTGTTTCTATTTTTAGGACACAGTTCTCAGTACAAGTGTTTCCATTTTTAGAACACAGTCAGTTCTCAGTACAAGTGTTTTCATTTTTAGAACACAGTCAGTTCTCAGTACAAGTGTTACCATTTTTAGCTCATCATTCTCAGTATAATTTTTTCTATCTTTAGGACACAGTTCTCAGTACAGTGTTCCCGTTTTTAGGATACTCTCAGTTCCCAGTATAAGTGTTTCCATTTTTAGGTCATAATTCTCAGTATAAGTGTTTCTATTTTTAGGACGCAGTCAGTTCTCAGTACAAGTTTTTCCTTTTTTAGGACACTGTCAGTTTTCAGAAGAAGTGTTTCCATTTTTAGGACGCAGTCAGTTCCCAGTACAAGCGTTTCCATTTTTAGGTCATAATTCCCAGTATAAGTGTTTCTATTTTTAGGACACAGTTCTCAGTACAAGTGTTTCCTTTTTTAGGACACTGTCAGTTCTTATGACAAGTGTTTCCATTTTTAGGACACTATCAGTTCTCAGTACAAACGTTTCCATTTTTAGGTCATAATTCCCAGTATAAGTGTTTCCATTTTTAGGACACAGTCAGTTCTCAGTACAAGTGTTTTCATTTTTAGAACACAGTCAGTTCTCAGTACAAGCGTTTCCATTTTTAGGTCATAATTCTCAGTATAAGTGTTTCTATTTTTAGGACACAGTTCTCAGTATAAGTGTTTCCTTTTTTAGGACAGTCTGTTATTATGACAAGTGTTTCCACTTTTAGGATACTCTTCTCAGTATAAGTAGTTCCATTTTAAAGTCACAGTCAGTTCTCAGTACAAGTGTTTCCATTTTTAGGTCATAATTCTCACTATAAATATTTCTATTTTTAGGACACAGTTCTCAGTACAAGTGTTTCCTTTTTTCGGTCATAATTCTCAGTATAAGTGTTTCTATTTTTAGGACACAGTTCTCAGTACAAGTGTTTCCTTTTTTAGGGTACTGTCAGTTCTTATGACAAGTGTTTCTATTTTTAGGACACAGTTCTCAGTACAAGTGTTTCCTTTTTTCGGTCATAATTCTCAGTATAAGTGTTTCTATTTTTAGGACACAGTTCTCAGTACAAGTGTTCCCTTTTTTAGGACACTGTCAGTTCTCAGTACAAGTGTTTCCATTTTTAGGACACAGTCAGTTCTCAGTACAAGTGTTTCCTTTTTTAGGACACTGTCAGTTCTCAGTACAAGTGTTTCCATTTTTAGGACGCAGTTCGCAGTACAAGTGTTTCCATTTTTAGGTCATAATTCTCAGTATAAGTGTTTCTATTTTTAGGACACAGTTCTCAGTACAAGTGTTCCCATTTTTAGGACACTGTCAGTTCTCAGTACAAGTGTTTCCATTTTTAGGACACAGTCAGTTCTCAGTACAAGTGTTTCCTTTTTTAGGACACTGTCAGTTTTCAGTACAAGTGTTTCCATTTTTAGGACGCAGTTCTCAGTACAAGTGTTTCAATTATTAGGTCATAATTCTCAGTATAAGTGTTTCTATTTTTAGGACACAGTTCTCAGTACAAGTGTTTCCTTTTTTAGGACACTGTCAGTTTTCAGTACAAGCGTTTCCATTGTTAGGACGCAGTCAGTTCTCAGTATAAGTGTTTCCATTTTTAGGTCATAATTCCCAGTATAAGTGTTTCTATTTTAGGACACAGTTCTTAGTACAAGTGTTCCCTTTTTTAGGACACTCTCAGTTCCCAGTACAATTGTTTCAATTTTTAGGTCATAATTCTCAGTATAAGTGTTTCTATTTTTAGGACGCAGTCAGTTCTCAGTACAAGTGTTTCCTTTTTTAGGACACTGTCAGTTTTCAGTACAAGTGTTTCCATTTTTAGGACGCAGTCAGTTCCCAGTACAAGCGTTTCCATTTTTAGGTCATAATTCTCCGTATAAGTGTTTCTATTTTTAGGACGCAGTCAGTTCCCAGTACAAGCGTTTCCATTTTTAGGTCATAATTCTCAGTATAAGTGTTTCTATTTTTAGGACGCAGTCAGTTCTCAGTACAAGTGTTTCCATTTTTAGGTCATAATTCCCAGTATAAGTGTTTCTATTTTTAGGACACAGTTCTCAGTACAAGTGTTTCCTTTTTTAGGAGACTCTCAGTTTTCAGTACAAGTGTTTTCATTTTTAGAACACAGCCAGTTCTCAGTACAAGTGTTTCCATTGTTAGGTCATAATTCCCAGTATAAATGTTTCTATTTTTAGGACACAGTCAGTTCTCAGTACAAGTGTTTTCATTTTTAGAACACAGTCAGTTCTCAGTACAAGTGTTTTCATTTTTAGAACACAGTCAGTTCTCAATACAAGTGTTTCCATTTTTAGCTCATAATTCTCAGTATAATTTTTTCTATTTTTAGGACACAGTTCTCAGTACAGTGTTCCCTTTTTCAGTTCCCAGTATAAGTGTTTCCATTTTTAGGTCATAATTCTCAGTATAAGTGTTTCTATTTTTAGGACGCAGTCAGTTCTCAGTACAAGTGTTTCCTTTTTTAGGACACTGTCAGTTTTCAGAAGAAGTGTTTCCATTTTTAGGACGCAGTCAGTTCCCAGTACAAGCGTTTCCATTTTTAGGTCATAATTCCCAGTATAAGTGTTTCTATTTTTAGGACACAGTTCTCAGTACAAGTGTTTCCATTTTTAGAACACAGTCAGTTCTCAGTACAAGTGTTTTCATTTTTAGAACACAGTCAGTTCTCAGTACAAGTGTTTCCATTTTTAGCTCATAATTCTCAGTATAATTTTTTCTATTTTTAGGACACAGTTCTCAGTACAGTGTTCCCTTTTTTAGGACACTCTCAGTTCCCAGTACAAGTGTTTCAATTTTTAGGTCATAATTCTCAGTATAAGTGTTTCTATTTTTAGGACGCAGTCAGTTCTCAGTAAGAGTGTTTCCTTTTTTAGGACACTGTCAGTTTTCAGAAGAAGTCTTTCCATTTTTAGGACGCAGTCAGTTCTCAGTACAAGCGTTTCCATTTTTAGGTCATAATTCCCAGTATAAGTGTTTCTATTTTTAGGACACAGTTCTCAGTACAAGTGTTTCCTTTTTTAGGACACTCTCAGTTCTTATGACAAGTGTTTCCATTTTTAGGACACTGTCAGTTCTCAGTACAAGCGTTTCCATTTTTAGGTCATAATTCCCAGTATAAGTGTTTCCATTTTTAGGACACAGTCAGTTCTCAGTACAAGTGTTTTCATTTTTAGAACACAGTCAGTTCTCAGTACAAGCGTTTCCATTTTTAGGTCATAATTCTCAGTATTATTGTTTCTATTTTTAGGACACAGTTCTCAGTATAAGTGTTTCCTTTTTTAGGACAGTCTGTTATTATGACAAGTGTTTCCACTTTTAGGATACTCTTCTCAGTATAAGTAGTTCCATTTTAAAGTCACAGTCAGTTCTCAGTACAAGTGTTTCCATTTTTAGGTCATAATTCTCACTATAAATATTTCTATTTTTAGGACACAGTTCTCAGTACAAGTGTTTCCTTTTTTCGGTCATAATTCTCAGTATAAGTGTTTCTATTTTTAGGACACAGTTCTCAGTACAAGTGTTTCCTTTTTTGGGGTACTGTCAGTTCTTATGACAAGTGTTTCCATTTTTAGGACACTGTCAGTTCACAGTACAAGTGTTTCCATTTTTAGGTCATAATTCTCAGTATGAGTGTTTCTATTTTTAGGACACAGTTCTCAGTACAAGTGTTTCCTTTTTTAGGAGACTCTCATTTTTCAGTACAAGTGTTTCCATTTTTAGGACAGTGTCAGGGCTCAGTACAAATGTTTCCATATTTAGGTCATAATTCTCAGTATAAGTGTTTCTATTTTAGGACACAGTTCTTAGTACAAGTGTTTCCTTTTTTAGGACACTGTCAGTTCTTATGACAAGTGTTTCCATTTTTAGGACACTCTCAGTTCCCCGTGTAAGTGTTTCCATTTTTAGGTCATAATTCTCAGTATAAGTGTTTCTATTTTTAGGACGCAGTCAGTTCTCAGTACAAGTGTTTTCATTTTTAGGACACAGTCAGTTCTCAGTACAAGTGTTTTCATTTTTAGAACACAGTCAGTTCTCAGTACAAGTGTTTCTATTTTTAGCTCATAATTCTCAGTATAATTTTTTCTATTTTTAGGACACAGTTCTCAGTACAGTGTTCCCTTTTTTAGGACACTCTCAGTTCCCAGTACAAGTGTTTCAATTTTTAGGTCATAATTCTCAGTATAAGTGTTTCTATTTTTAGGACGCAGTCAGTTCTCAGTAAGAGTGTTTCCTTTTTTAGGACACTGTCAGTTTTCAGAAGAAGTGTTTCCATTTTTAGGACGCAGTCAGTTCTCAGTACAAGCGTTTCCATTTTTAGGTCATAATTCCCAGTATAAGTGTTTCTATTTTTAGGACACAGTTCTCAGTACAAGTGTTTCCTTGTTTAGGACACTCTCAGTTCTTATGACAAGTGTTTCCATTTTTAGGACACTGTCAGTTCTCAGTACAAGCGTTTCCATTTTTAGGTCATAATTCCCAGTATAAGTGTTTCCATTTTTAGGACACAGTCAGTTCTCAGTACAAGTGTTTTCATTTTTAGAACACAGTCAGTTCTCAGTACAAGCGTTTCCATTTTTAGGTCATAATTTTCAGTATAAGTGTTTCTATTTTTAGGACACAGTTCTCAGTATAAGTGTTTCCTTTTTTAGGACAGTCTGTTCTTATGACAAGTGTTTCCATTTTTAGGATACTCTTCTCAGTATAAGTAGTTCCATTTTAAAGTCACAGTCAGTTCTCAGTACAAGTGTTTCCATTTTTAGGTCATAATTCTCACTATAAATGTTTCTATTTTTAGGACACAGTTCTCAGTACAAGTGTTTCCTTTTTTAGGAGACTGTCAGTTTTCAGTACAAGTGTTTCCATTTTTAGGACACTGTCAGTTCTCAGTACAAATGTTTCCATTTTTCGGTCATAATTCTCAGTATAAGTGTTTCTATTTTTAGGACACAATTCTCAGTACAAGTGTTTCCTTTTTTACGGTACTGTCAGATCTTATGACAAGTGTTTCCATTTTTAGGACACTGTCAGTTCTCAGTACAAGTGTTTCCATTTTTCGGTCATAATTCTCAGTATAAGTGTTTCTATTTTTAGGACACAGTTCTCAGTACAAGTGTTCCCTTTTTTAGGACACTGTCAGTTCTCAGTACAAGTGTTTCCATTTTTAGGACACAGTCAGTTCTCAGTACAAGTGTTTCCTTTTTTAGGACACTGTCAGTTCTCAGTACAAGTGTTTCCATTTTTAGGACGCAGTTCTCAGTACAAGTGTTTCCATTTTTAGGTCATAATTCTCAGTATAAGTGTTTCTATTTTTAGGACACAGTTCTCAGTACAAGTGTTTCCTTTTTTAGGACACTGTCAGTTTTCAGTACAAGTGTTTCCATTTTTAGGACGCAGTCAGTTCTCAGTACAAGTGTTTCCATTTTTAGGTAATAATTCTCAGTATAAGTGTTTCTATTTTAGGACACAGTTCTTAGTACAAGTGTTTCCATTTTTAGGACACTGTCAGTTCTCAGTACAAGTGTTTCCCTTTTTAGGTCATAATTCCCAGTATAAGTGTTTCTATTTTTAGGACACCATTCTCAGTACAAGTGTTCCCTTTTTTAGGACACTCTCAGTTCCCAGTACAAGTGTTTCTATTTTTAGGTCATAATTCTCAGTATAAGTGTTTCTATTTTTAGGACGCAGTCAGTTATCAGTACAAGTGTTTCCTTTTTTAGGACACTGTCAGTTTTCAGTACAAGTGTTTCCATTTTTAGGACGCAGTCATTTCCCCGTACAAGCGTTTCCATTTTTAGGTCATAATTTTCAGTATAAGTGTTTCTATTTTTAGGACACAGTTCTCAGTACAAGTGTTTCCTTTTTTAGGAGACTGTCAGTTTTCAGTACAAGTGTTTCCATTTTTAGGACGCAGTCAGTTCCCAGTACAAGCGTTTCCATTTTTAGGTCATAAATCTCAGTATAAGTGTTTCTATTTTTAGGACGCAATCAGTTCCCAGTACAAGCGTTTCCATTTTTAGGTCATAATTCTCAGTATAAGTGTTTCTATTTTTAGGACGCAGTCAGTTCTCAGTACAAGTGTTTCCATTTTTAGGTCGTAATTCCCAGTATAAGTGTTCCTATTTTTAGGACACAGTTCTCAGTACAAGTGGTTCCTTTTTTAGGAGACTGTCAGTTTTCAGTACAAGTGTTTTCATTTTTAGAACACAGCCAGTTCTCAGTACATGTGTTTCCATTGTTAGGTCATAATTCCCAGTATAAGTGTTTCTATTTTTAGGACACAGTTCTCAGTACAAGTGTTTCCATTTTTAGGACACAGTCAGTTCTCAGTACAAGTGTTTTCATTTTTAGAACACAGTCAGTTCTCAGTACAAGTCTTTCCATTTTTAGCTCATAATTCTCAGTATAAGTGTGTCTATTTTTAGGACACATTTCTCAGTACAAGTGTTCCCTTTTTTAGGACACTCTCAGTTCCCAGTACAAGTGTTTCCATTTTTAGGTCATAATTCTCAGTATAAGTGTTTCTATTTTTAGGACGCAGTCAGTTCACAGTACAGGTGTTTTCATTTTTATGACACTGTCAGTTTTCAGTACAAGTGTTTCCAATTTTAGGACGCAGTCAGTTCTCAGTACAAGCGTTTCCATTTTTAGGTCATAATTCTCAGTATAAGTGTTTCTATTTTTAGGACCCAGTTCTCAGTACAAGTGTTTCCTTTTTTAGGAGACTGTCAGTTTTCAGTACAAGTGTTTCCATTTTTAGGACACTCTCAGTGCTCAGTACAAGTGTTTCCATTTTTAGGTCATAATTCTCAGTATAAGTTTTTCTATTTTAGGACACAATTCTTAGTACAAGTGTTTCCTTTTTTAGAACAGTGTCAGTTCTCAGTAAAAGTGTTTCCATTTTTAGGTCATAATTCTCAGTGCAAGTGTTTCTATTTTTAGGACACAGTTCTCAGTACAAGTGTTTCCTTTTTTAGGACACTGTCATTTCTCATTACAAGTGTTTTCATTTTTAGGACACAGTATTGATTATTTACCTTTCTTGATGTGCGCTGTATGATTGATATCGGCTCGGAGTGAGAACTCGTAGAGCCAAGTTCGAATTACAGCCGAGTGCGTTAGATTCACATACACACAAATAACCTTAGGAAAGTGAATCCATTTCTTCTCTTCGCAGCTATGGATTGAATAGCGGGACAGACTGTCTTCTTTAGCCTTGGTTGGTAACCAGTCTACCACCGAAAGAAACGTCAACCTACTGCGGGAAAAATCTGCCTCGTTAGTCATGTATCTTATGATATATGATCACCCAAGTATTTATCACGTATAGCACTAAACTGACTTAGTATTCTCGTATTTATTTCCGGAAGAGAAACAAGTAAAGACCATTCTTTTTTTATCTGTCGCATCCCTTCAGGACGTAGGCCATCATGTCCCTCGACATCTTCCTGTAGCTCTTAAAATTTTTTTCATCTTTATACTATTTTCCCCCATGTTTGAAACCCTGCTGTATATTATCATGTATAATGTAATTTATCTGTCTATATCTCTGAGATGAGGTATTATGATTATTTACATTATTTACATTATTCGGACTGTTATCCTCGTCTTCATTGACATATTCACAACGTTTCGGCCGTTGTAAGCTCCGGCCTTTTCAGGTAATTGGAATTTCGAAGTGGATCCTTTATTTCGTCCACCTTTGTAGATTGTTCACAGGTCACACCTCTTTGGGTCCTGTCTTTATCTACTGGGTCATGTGTCCTCAAGGACACATAGCCCATCTAGGCAATGACAAGGCTCGACGTTGCTTAACTTCGGAGATCGTACGGGAACCTGTATTTACTAATTATAAAAGGAAACGAGTCTTCTTAGTTTTTGGTCCAAAACAGCAAAAAGGGAAGATAAAAAAAAAACTTTTAACATTTGCAGATTGTGTACATTGCTCCACACGATCACGCACGCACGCACACACACACACACACACACACACACACACACACACACACACACACACACATATATATATATATATATATATATATATATATATATAGGGGTTTTCCGAGCATAGCTTAGATGTAGTATGGGACACCAAGTGAGGATCAAATTCATTATACAGTCGTAATTGTTCTAGCGAGACAAGCTTGTTATTATTATACCGCTTCGAGGTGCCCAATACACACACACGTACACACACACGTACACACACACACACACACACACACACACACACACACACACATATATATATATATATATATATATATATATATATATATATATATATATAGTGGTTTTCCAAGCATAGCTTAGATGTAGCATAAGTCCAAAAGTATGGGACACCAAGTAAGGATCAAATTCATTATACAGTAGTAATTGTTCTAGCGAGACAAGCTTGTTATTATTATTCCGCTTCGAGGGGCCCAATACACACACACGTACACACACACGTACACACACGTACACACACACACACACACACACACACACACACACACATATATATATATATATATATATATATATATACCGGGTGCAACAGCAAAATTATTCAAATCGTGTAATAGCAAAATTGTTCAACTGTTAGCTTAAACTTTGAACCGTTGTATCATAGAAATGATTAAAGATATTTACTGGAATTCACCGAGGTTTTTATAACATATTTGGGCTCTACTTTGAGCAATAAAAATGTATAATTACTCTCCAAGCTTGACAGAAGAATTGTGATGAAATCGATCATAAACGAAAATAACATGTTCTTCATTAATTAAATATTGCTAAAGATCGAAGCTTACGAATTATTGATATAAAGTTCAAATATATATATATATATATATATATATATATATATATATATATATCTAGCACTAAACTGACTTAGTATTCTCGTATTTATTTCCGGAAGAGAAACTAGTAAAGACCATTCTTTTTTTATCTGTCGTATCCCTTCAGGACGTAGGCCATCATGTCCCTCGACATCTTCCTGTAGCTTTTAAATTTTTTTCATCTTTATACTCTTTTCCCCCATGTTTGAAACCCTGCAGTATATTATCATGTATAATGTAATTTATATATATATATATATATATATATATATATATATATATATATATATATATATATATATATATATATATATGTGTGTGTGTGTGTGTGTGTGTGTGTGTGTGTATATATATATTATTCCAGATGATCTTCGCCCTATCTAACCTTCTAACTTTATGTCCTGGAGTCACAAGGTGCCTCACAGGTATCACGTGCGATTTCATTTTTAAGTCTTTTTCACTGCTCTTTTGACTCTCATAGTTGAAATTCCTCTCTCACGTGCCAAACATCTTATGAATTGAGTTGGATCTTTTCTAATTGATCACTTTAGCTCTAAGTTGAAATGATGATCCCTCTTCCTGTCATGACCTCCTAATCCAGTTTTCCTCACTACTGATCACTCTTATTAAAACTTACTCACCATTCTCTTGATGATACTTGAATGAACTTTGAAGATGGAAGCCAGATTATGAATGTTGGTACCATTACTGAAGGCCTGAATGATATTTTCCACTCACCATTGCTCAGTTTTGAAGCCAGTGATTCTGACACAAAACGATTTTAACGTGTTCTCTTTCTAGCTGAATAACTCAAAGTGCTTATCAGTGATTCTCACGACAAATGGCGTCAAGTTGGTTAAATATCGTTTCTGAAAACCTGGAGAAAAAAACAACTCAGTTAGTTTAATGATTTTCTTTTAGATATTAAACATTTAGTGGGATAGAAAATCAATTAAGTTGTTACACGATTTGGCCAATTTTTCTATTACACCCGGTATACACACACACACACACACACACACACACACACACACACACACACACACACACACACACACATATATATATATATATATATATTTAGACAGGAATTTTTCATTGATGCATGTTTCATTAAATATCATAGACAAGTTTTGTCTATTTGTTTTAAGTAAGTTCCTTTCATATTGTCTGATAAGCTTAATCACATTATCATTGAAAGACGAAAGGAAATCACCATATTGATACATGTTTAAATCCAATCTAAGCTTTCGGCTTACATAAGCCATTATCAAAGATGACAATTACATTTCAATATATCAAACAATACACGGACAAAACAATAATGACGATAATCTGTTTTTGTCGCATGAAATCTTTCAAAGCAAGCACAAAATTCGTGTATACCAGACGCGGAATCATTGTCTATAATATTTAATGAAACATGCATCAATATATATATATATATATTTATATATATATATATATAAATAAGGTATATTTAGACAGTAAGTATTCATTTAAACAAGAATCGAAAAGATCTCTCTGTTTAACTTTTTACTGAATTTCTCTAATTTTCTTGCAAGATGTTCTAATATTATACTCGAAGTTGTGTATAAACGGCCCATCGTTCATATGTTATTATTTGTGTTCAAGTATTTTTTAAACTTTCGCAGTCATTGTCGATAACCGATGTGGTGGGTCTGTGGCTGTTAGGATTCCTTTGTCTCTTTTGAAATGCACTAGTGTGACGTCATGTGTAACGGCTATTGAGAACGAGGGCGCACACAAAGAATGCGATTTATTTAAATTTTTATTTTTTATTTATTTCTAAGTTTTATTTATTTATTATTATTATAATACTGATAAAATATGTGCACATATTAATTATATTATATGCACTTCAAGATAACTTTCCTTGTGGTGAATGATATTTTATTTAATGTGGGTTGTTTATAAATAGAAAGACCCTGTCGGTTCTTTTTAATCATACTTGTTTGGATATATATATATATATATATATATATATATATATATATATATATATATATATATATATATATATATATATATATACTAGCAGCATGGCCCGGCGTTGCCAGTGCTTGATTCAAAAATCGTACGACTCATACAGCAATCGCTATCACTTGACTTAAAATATTTTTGCCCTTCCTTGCCTTTAAAGGAGCGCCCTTTGCCGTGCTGATGTTGCTACAAGCCTTACTTCTTGCCTATCTCACACTGCGAATTTTTTCTAAGCTCTATACTAAATATTAAATCTGTTACAAAAAAATGAAATAAACAAAATGAACACAAAACGATCAGCTTTAAAAAAGGACTCGTAACTGGAAAAACAGAATGAAAAAAGAATGTTAACAACAAATACTTTTTCAAGCCCAACTCAGTTCTGCGGAATCAGAACCAACGTTGAGTTTAAGCAAGCGAATGAGCCAATTGGAGTAAAGTGCCATGCAGATTTACATTTTTCCCAGTTGTGGCGAATGCAGCTATCGATTTTTTTGCATGCTAGCATGCTAGTTAACATTCGTGTCAGTCAGCTGTTGGCTCTCACGCTGGCCAATAGAATCTTCCTTCCTATTCGTGGCAGCCAGCTATAGGCTTTCGTTCTGGTCAGTAGAAAATGACCGCAAAGTACATGTAAACTGCCGTAGAAGCATGAAAAAATCGATTATTTCCACTATCGATGGGAGTTGGGAAATGCAAGGTCGGTCTTGGACTTCTCACTAACTTGGAGCATGTGCATGTAAATTTTGGTGCAAATCCGTCGAAAATTGCGGCCGTGCATTCGTTACACACACACACACACACACACACACACACACACACACACACACACACACACACAGACACACACACACACACATCCTGCCTTATATATATATATATATATATATATATATATATATATATAATTTCTGAGAGTTAACCTATAGAAAAAGACAATATTTAAAAATGTAAAAGACAGTAGGAAAACTGTAATATTAGCCGACGCGTTTCGTCCAATGTGGACTTTTTCAAGGAAAAAAACTAAATGAATTTATTAAAACAAAGTCACTGTTAATAACAAAACAAAAATTTTCTTAGCAACTCGAAGAATATATATTAGCGTTTTCTAAATTCTAAAAGGAAAAATAAAATAATCCTTGATAATGTCTAAAAGTATAGCCGAAAGCACTCAGAAAATTTGGGCAGTTTCTTCACACTCTCTGTCCAAAAAAGAAAACACTTGTTCGAACACAAGAAAAATTAAATAAAAAGCAGTAACTGGTCTGTCATCTTTAATGCAACATGTATAAATGAAGGATTGCTGTCTAAATACACAATTATATATATCACTCACGTCTTGTAGACTCCACTGTGGAGAATGGGAACACAGCGCTCAACACGCTAGGCGCTGCTACTGTTGTTTCAATAGCAACTTGATTTTAAGCTAAGCCTGAAAAGAACTGTCTATTCGAATATTTAACCCATAGCTGGGAGAAAAGGGAACGATTCATCGCTTTCCTAAGTGTATTTGCCCTAAAGCAAATCTAGCTAGCTCGGCTGAAAGCGGTCCGCTTTTCTGAAATGCCAGCACAAAAACAAATTCCTATTATGCCCTGTACGACCGCATCAAAACTCCAAAGACTAAACAACTACCCCATAACCTCAAGTTAATAATCTTCCTTTAAAAGCAAATAGCAAATTCTAGAATCAAAGAAAGTAAATAAAATTAATAAATAAATAGAAAATAAAATTAAATTATAATAAAATAATAAATAATAATATTTAATTAATCTATTTTTCAATACTATAGTAAGACAATCTAATAAAAAATTATAGAGTGCTTAGAGCCTCTAGACCAGTGTTTCTCAACCGCCGTGCCAAGGTATGCTATGTGTGACAATGTATGCTAGTATGGCGTTGTACGCTAGTGTGGCGCGGTACGTTAGTGTGGCGCGGTACGCTAGTATGGCACTGTACGGTAGTATGGCGCTGTACGCTAGTGTGCTGCGGTACGCTAGTATGCCGCGGTACGCTAGTAAGGCAATGCACGCTAGTGTGCCGCGGTACGCTAGTTTGGCGCTGTACGCTAGTGTGCCGCGGTACGCTAGTGTGGTGCTGCACGCTAGTTTGCCGAAGTACGCTAGTATGGCGCTGTAGGCTAGTGTGGCGATGAACGCCGGGGTCTGGCCATGTAGATTTTTGGAGGTGCAACTATAAACTGTTG
Organism: Acanthosepion esculentum; assembly: GCA_964036315.1. Taxonomy (NCBI): domain Eukaryota; kingdom Metazoa; phylum Mollusca; class Cephalopoda; order Sepiida; family Sepiidae; genus Acanthosepion; species Acanthosepion esculentum. The sequence continues at coordinate 86,923,830 of OZ038492.1, read as the reverse complement.
TTGTTCTAAAAATCGGAGTATATTCTTAGGCAGATCCTTGATATACAGCAGTGTAGCTCTAAATATCTCGAAGGCGTTCGACAGAGCTTGGCATGATAGCCTTCTACGCAGGCTCAAGGGCTACGGTCTGACGTGACGAATATTTGACTTAATCCAATATTTAGATTATTTCGTTCTAACGCGGTGGCCCGGCAGGGCTATATCCTTTGATATCCTATACTGTTTGTGATCTTCATCAACGATATTCCCAATGCCATCAGTTCCTAAGTACGTATTTTTGAAGATGGCAACTATTCACTCCTGTCTTAGTATGAAGTCCTACAGATCCTGGCAATTGCTCTTGAAAATAACCTCCAATCAGTGGTTAACTGGGGCAAGAAATGGCTTGTAAATTTTAACAGCTCTACAAAAAAACAAAAAAAACATTGCTTTCATTTAATCACCACAGAGAACCTTTTCTACCTGCTATCAGTCCATCAGTCAAATATCTTACCCCTAGGCCATCGTCGCACGGCAGAATGGAAGGAAATTTTAATGTTTTTTCTATACGAAATACGGTAGTGACTGGGAGAACTCAATTCGTACTTGAAGAGTAATGCTTTAATATCTATCTATCTATCTATCTATCTATCTATCTATCTATCTATCTATCTATGTGTGTGTTTGTGTGTGTGTGTGCCTTTATATAGAAGGTAATTATCTATATTTATATATATTTAAGTGCATGTGTGCTCGTTTGCTTTCATAAAGAAGGTAACTATATTTATATATATATGTAAGAGTGTGTGCTTTCATAAACAAGGTACTTATCTATATTTATATATAAGTGTCTGTATGTATTTTCTTTTACAAAGAAGGTAACTATCTCTAATTACATATATGTGTCTGTGTATTTTCCAAAAATATAAATATATATATTTATATATATATATGTGTGTGTGTGTTTGCTTTTATAAAGAAGTATCACCCTCTACTCTCTCTCTCTCTCTTTATATTTATATTTATATATATATATATATATATATATATATATATATATATTGTTATGCAATAATAAATATAGTTTGTTATTATTTTACTGCAGAGTTATTAATGAACATACACGGTAACCTTTCCGGTCTTAGTTACGTCACAAATATTTTATGGTTTTAGTTACATCGTAAATGTTTTAAGGACTTATTTACGTCACAGATGTTTTATGGTCTTAGTTACGTCACAAATGTTTTATGGTATCAGTTACGATGTTTTATGGCCTTAGTTACGTCACAAATGTTTTATGGTCTTAGTTACGTCGCAATGTTTTATGGTCTTAGTTACGTCACAAATGTTTCATGGTCTTAGTTACGTCACAAATGTTTTATGGTCTTAGTTACGTCGCAATGTTTTATGGTCTTAGTTACGTCACAAATGTTTCACGGTTTTAGTTACGTCACAAATGTTTTATGGTCTTACTACGTTACAAATGTTTTATGGTTTCAGATACATTACAAATGTTTTACGATCTTAGTTACGTTACAAATAGTTTATGGTCTTAGTTACGTCACAAATGTCGCAAGAATTGAACCACGGTATTCGGAGTTTCTCTTTCACGGAGAACCTTAGAACCTGTTTTTTTTTCCAGAATATAAGACGCATTGCTGTATATGAGACATACATATTTTGAAAATTTTTGAAAAAGAAGACTAGACGGAGTTGAAAGATTTTTTTTTTATTGTACAAAAATTTAATCTGATATTTTAAAAATTAGTATATGTAAAAAATTAGTATATATTCTTCTAAGAATAAAATAGCTCAAAACCTTAAAATAAGAAAACCCCGGAAATAATTAAAATCAAATTAAAAAAAAAGGTTTAATGTTATTTATCTTAGTTCAAAACCTACAAAATCTTCATTGCTTTCACTATCGCTTCGAAAGGGATCAGACATTTCATCATTGGATCCAATATTAGGATCAAAGTGAATGTAATTCTCGTTGCTTTTACTATTGCTTGCAAAGGAAACAGACTTTTCGTCATTGGATCCAATATCACGACCAAATTGATTGTAATCCTGACGGCTTTCATTATCGCTTGGAGAGGAATCAGTTACTTTATTTACTTGATCGAATATTAGGATCAAAGTGATCGTAATCCTCTTTGCTTTGACTAGCTCTTTGAACTGAATGAGACATTTCATCATTGGATCCAATATTAGGATCAGAGTGAATATAATCATCATTGCTTTCACTATCAGTTGGAAAGAACTCAGACATTTCATCATTAGATCCAATATTATGACCAAAGTGATTGTAATCTTCATTGCTTTCACTATCGCTTGGAAAAGAATCAGACATTTTGTCGCTGGATCCAATATTACGATCAAAGATAATGTTATCCTCATTGCTTTCGCTAGGATTTGTTAGACTCGTTTTTTACAAATTATATATGTTATTGAAAACCGAAAAATATTTTTCATTATTAGAATAATTCTTATTCATGATTCTATGACGGAGGCACGGTGGAGTAATGGATAGCAGCTCAGATTGAAGAATCGGAGAGCCGAGTTCGAATTCCAGTCGAATTCATTACATTCACTTATCTGGTAATACCCTTGGGGAAGGTATGAATCCTCTTCTTCTTCCACCAGCTATGGGTAAATAGTAAGACAGACCGGGTTCTATAGCCTAGGATGGCAACTGGTCTACCGCAGAAATAAATGGCAACCTACTGCAGGAAAAAAAATCTGCCTTGTCAGTTATGTGTTGAGAGATACCTAATCATGGCAAATAACTATGTAACCCATAACTGTGATGGGGGAGAAGTGGATTCATGTTTTTCACGCATAAGCGAATTTAACGAACCCGACTGGAATTGGAAATTGCCTCTTCGATTTCTCATTTCGAGCCACGCTCCATTAAACCACCCGCACATCCAAGCTTATATCACTTAGTATATCAAAGCAGACTACGTTCGACGTTGCTTAACTTCGGTGATTGGACGAGAACCGGTGTTTCAACGCGATATGGTCGTAAGATCCTAGAAAAGAAGCAACCATTTCATATTATGTTCAAAGCGAATGTCGCGGGTTCCGGCCATTTTGGTGACGAATACATCATTTCTTAAATGACTCTTCACTTACATTTTCCTGAAGAATTCTCCTTCCACAAGCACACCTTAGCAAGTGTCCGAACAAAAATATATTCCTGCTGCATACATTATTTATACTTTCGGTATATAGAACGCAAGTGAATTTTGACATCAACTTATGGGTTAAATAGTGCGTCTTATACATTGAAAAAAATCACTGTGTTTAGACTAGAAATCGTTCAAGGCTGCAGAATGAAGTCAAAGTAATTATAAGATCATATTTTCCCACGCTCTGCAATTTTGTGAATGACAGCCGGCGCCCCCCTTCTCTCATTCGTTTATAGCTTTACAACTTGTAACTTGTAAGGTTCGCCTTTGCTGTTAGATCTGAGGCGACCCGACTGGAAATGGGCTTCACTTTACAATCATTCGATGACGGAACGGTTTCTATGTGCGACTATTCATCCTGTCAAGTTGTTGCCTACGAAGACTATTCGAACCCATCCCCGTAACATCACAAAAGAACAGTTTGGTTTTAATGAAACATTTTTAAGAAAGGAAGGAAGGAAGGATGGGAGGGAAGGAGGAAGGGAGGAAGGCGTAGTATGGAAGAGGATGAAAAAAAGAAAGGAAGGAAAGAAGGGAGGAAGGCGTAGTATGGAAGGAAAAAAGAAAGAAAGAAAGAAGGTGTAGTATGGAAGAGAAAGGAAGGAAGGAAGGAAGGAAGGAAGGAAGGAAGGAAGGCGTATTATGGAAGGAGAGGAAAGAAAGAAAGAAAGAAAAGAAAGAAGGAAGGAAGGAAGGAAGGCGTATTATGGAAGGAGAGGAAAGAAAGAAAGAAAGAAAGAAAGAAAGAAGGAAGGAAGGAAGGAAGGAAGGCGTATTATGGAAGAGGATGAAAGGAAGGAAGGAAGGAAGGAAGGTAAGCGTATTATGGAAGAGGATGGAATAAAGAAAGAAAGGAAGGAAAGAAGGCAGGAAGGTGTAGCCTGGAAGGAGAGGAAAGAAAGAAAAAGCGAAAGAAAGAAACAAAGAAAGAAGCAATAGTATGACAATAGAAGAAGTATTCTCTGAAAATGAAGGGAAGGAAGGAAGGCGTGTTATGGAAGGGGAAGAAAGAAGAAAAGCAGGAAGGAAGAAAGGAAAGAAGGCTTAGTATGGAAGGAGAGGAAAAAAGATAGAAAGAAAAGGAGAAAGAAGGAAGGTGTTGTATGGAAGGATAAGAAAGAAACCTAGAAACCGTGGTATGAAAGGAAAAAAAAAGATCAAGAAAGAGAGAGAGGGAGAGAAAGACATTGTGGTATGGGAGGAGAAAATATAAGGTGGCACGAAAGAGAAAGAAAGAAATAAGGGTCGTATAAAAGGAGAAAAACCTCGTAGGATGGAATAGAAATGAAGAAAAAAAAGAAAGGAAGGTCGAAAATAAGTATAAAAATGAAATGAAAAACTGAGTGGCATGAGACAGGAAGAAAACAAGAGTGCTTTGTATGAAAGGAGAAAAAAGAAATCTGTACGAGATAGAAAGAGTATATAAAAATAAAAGAAAGAGAGGTATACGAGAGAAAAAAAGGAACAAAGATGGAAAGAAAGAAAGACCGAAGAAGTAAACGAAGAATGTTATATGATAAAGAGCGAGAGATAAAATGAAAACATAAAAACAAAAAGAACAAAGGAGTCAGAAAGAAAGAAAGAAAGACCGACAGAAAGCAAAACCAAAAACGGAAATTAATATGGCGATGATCATTGTGGCGGCGGTGAAGCTTGTTGCTTAGAAAAGAAACAAAAAAAAAGGACAAAAAAATACAAAAAAAAAACGCACCTTCCACTAATCTTAACCAGCGAGAAATTCCTTATGTCAAAAACACAAAAAATAAATAATAAAAACCAGAAAAAATTCCTGCAAACACATATAAACAATACATTAATATAAACTTTGCAGTTTTCTCAAGTTTGACACAAGGTCGAAGTAGTTGGAATATAGGATACAATCAACAAATACACGAGAGTAGTGGTTTTCCGAAAGAAATTTCTTAACCAACGTAGTACATACAGTATGCACCGAGCGCCAAATTGCATGAATGGAGCCTCCAAATAATCTAGAATATAGGTTGGCTTAAATGGTCGACAAGTGGGTGATATTTTTTGCTATAATGACTTATATATATATATATATTTTGTCATCCACAGACAGACAGTTTCGCTGTTTCACAGCTCATCAGTGTGGCTAGACGTCCGGTTGCCTCTAACTAGGATCGAAATCCGACTGAATTGGCGTCAGTCGGAACTTCGCCACTAAGCCATCGGTGCACGGCAGGCATGAAGGTGAATTTTAGCGTGTTTATTTTTAGATTTAGATAAACACACAGTGACTGACAGTGACTCAATTCTGTCGAAGAACATATATATATATATATATATATATATATATATATATGAGGAAATATAGTAAGGTGTGCTATATTTATGGGATAAAGTGCTCAGTATCATAGATAGAGCGTATGTAAATATAAAAGTGGATATTGATGTCAACACTCAAAGGCGACAGTCTGTTTCAGGCCAGACGCAATCATCAGTCCTGTGGGTGTGTGGGTGTGATGTGTGGGTGTGGACTGAAGATTGCGTTTAAGCATGAAACAGACTGTCTCCACTGGATGTTGAACTCAATGCCCTTTTTATATTTAGATTTACATACGTCCTATCTCTGATTTTGAAAACTTTAACCAATCAATATAGCATATATATATATATATATATATATATATATATATATATATATATATATATATATATATATATATTAAAGTACATCGGCGTAAAGTAAGTCCAACATAATTACAAAATAAAAGTAAAAAAATGTTCCATATTAGAGAAAAACTGTCATATAGGATAAAAATGAGTAACTACCGACACCGACGTTCGAGCGTGACACTCTGGACTTATGAATATACGTTTTCCACCAGGTGTATAAATATCGGTGTCAGGGTACTGAGTGCAGTGATTATTGAGTGATTAATGAATGACAATTGAGTGGAACGATCCAGTCGAATTAGTGTGAATTATTGTACGTCGATGATTTGGGTTTTGATTTGGCGTTTACCAGACGTTAAGCCGAGCCGTGCTACTAACAAGGTATTCACTGAAATGGTTAATTATCTTTGGTTGACTTTTACTTTGTTCTTGTTAAGTATTTATTTGCGGTTGTAATTAAATACCGTTTTATTTTAACATTGAAGTCTTGAGTTATACGTAAAAAAAAACAGAACAACCTAAGGTCGAATTAAAAGAAATTATATGGCTAGTAAATAATCACCATCATCAGGCTACTAGTGACAGGACGCGTGTACCAAAAGCTCTAAGAACATTATATTATATTATATTATATTATATTATATTATATTATATACATCTCTTCACTTGGTAGCTTTTTTTCGGTTTTCATTCAGAATTTTATTATTTCCATCATTTTTATCCGGGCTAACGCTCTGTTATGACATCGTTTGGGATTCTTAAGCTCAGCTTCACTTTTACAACCTTACACACTTGGCAAAACATAAAGTTTGTCCGTGTTACCTTTTTTTTTTAAGCTTTTCACCCCATGCAAGGCTGGAAGCCACTAGCACGCAAGATAGGATTGAAAGAGGAAAGAATGTGGAGAAGGATAGTGGATAGATCAAGGCAACTGGAGATGTCGATTGACATTACATTTGAATAGTTGGAGATTATAGTTGTCAGGGAAACAGGAATAAGGAAGGGAGTTCCACAGACGTGAGGTGCGAGATATGAAGCTATTGGAGTAGAAACTTTCCTGTCCCTGTGTTCAATCATATGACGTCTGAGTCTCGTAACTCTCTGGTGTCATATCATGTTACTTGCTAAACCAGCCACCAAGAGGGTAACTTTTCCACAAATACCGCAAGTGTGTTGGTGTCCTAATAGCTCTGGGATGGATTCTATTTCTCCCTTCCTAATGGCGCCCATTTTGATGGTGAAGTGCGCAATTTTCTTCTGCTCAAAATTGTTGCAGCGTTTCCAAATCAACCTTCGCCAACCAGATCGATCTCCAGCCACAGTTTCCCGGCCTTCAACATTAACGCCAAGAGCCTTTAGGTTACATTTAACTACGTTCGTTTTGGGAGCTTATGAGCGGGTTGATTACCTTTGATAGGCTCATTATAAAAAAAAAGTCTTTTGGGCAATCTGTCATCCTCCATACGTGTCAGATGACCTAACCAGCGCATTTGATTATGTCGAAGCAGTTCCTCTATGCTGGCTATGTTTGCGCGTTGAAGGACTTTTGTGTCTGGTGTACAAGACTACCAACTGATGACAACGATTCGTCTGGGGAGAAGCTGTATGACCTTACTGTACCTTAGATCCTCGTTTCAGAGGAATATAAAAGGGTGGTTAAGACAACTGTTTCGTAGATGCCGATCTTTGTGCTTAAGGAAATTGTCTACATTGCAGTGCACCTTCACAATGCAGGAAAATACTTCAAATTTTGGAGGTACTTATATAAAAAACAACCAACCAATATTGAGCAACATTATTTACGAGTGTAGCAGCCACGCGTTAAAATGCATTTAATGCTATTTGCATAACTACGAATATTTAACACCACACACAGACACACATTTTTATATATGTTAAATATTCGTAGAAATGAGAAATGACATTATATATATATATATATATATATATATATATATATATATATATATATATATATATATAGAGTGTCCATAAAGTTGGTGTGCACTTTAAATAATTTATAACTTTAAAGTGCACACGAACTTTATGGACACCCTGTATATATATATATATATATATATATATATATATGGAGCCTCCAAATAATCTAGAATAAAGGTTGCCTTAAATGGTCGACAAGTGGGTGATACTTTTTGCTATAATGACTTTATATATATATATATATATATATATATATATATATATTTGTCATCCGCAGACAGCCTCTTTCGCTGTTTCACAGCTCATCAGTGTGGCTAGACGTCCGGTTGCCTCTAGCTAGGATCGAAACTCGACTGAATTTGCGCCAGTCCGAAATTCTCCCACTAAGCCGTCAGCGTACGGTACGGGATGAGGGTGAATTTTAGCGTGTTTATTTTTAGATTCAGATAAACACACAGTGACTGACAATGACTCAATTCTGCCGAAGAGTCGTGCAGTTTTATTATTACCACTCATGATAATAAAAAGTAAAACATGAAAAACGGGCTTTCGTTTTTCATGTTTTACTTTTTATTATCATGAGTGGTAATAATAAAACTAATTTTTGTCTGTTTATGGCAGTGATCAAATTTTGTACCACTAAACATATCATTATATATATATGTATATATATTAAGAAACATACATAATACCTTACTTTAACTGCACAACTCCGAGTTTCATACCGACGCAATTTTCAAGTGATGGATATATTATATATATTTTTATTTATATTTTGGGTTGACACCCGTTTTTTTTAGATTCCGGTTCACGTGAGATATGTTATTGTTGGGGTAGAATGTTATTGGAGTTAAAATATTTAAATGAGTTTAGTTTTGAAATAAGCTCAGATTAATATTTAAGATTGAAAATAAGGTTGGAAATAAGAAATATAAATTCTAAATTAGAGAGATGCTGGTTTTGAAAATGTAAGTAAACAAAAAAGGAGCATTGGGAAATCAAGGGGAGCAACTCTATTTTTTCCAAAATCAAGAGAGTAATTGATAATAACTAACTAAAACTAATGATATCAAGAACAAAGTATGTCATGATAAAATAAAATAAAATAATATAAAATAAAAAAAAGAATGGACTACTACTACTACTACTACTAGTACTACTACTACTACTACTAATAATAATAATATCAATGGAAAGAAAAGGATCTAAAATAAAATAAGAAAAATAAGTAAAATGAAATAAGAGCCTTATACATGAACATATAAATATGTAAATAAACACGATAAAATGTTTAAATCAATTGTAGTTGGTTTTGAATTTGGCCCAGATCAACATTTAAGATCAAAAATAAGGTTGGAAATAAAAAATACAAATTCTAATTTAGATAGACGCTGGCTTAACAATGAGAAATGGTGTTATAAAATCTAGGGATGGTGGGTAAATCTATTTTTTCTGGGAATCTATAGAGTAATTAATAATAATATTAATATTCCTAAAAAAAACTAAAAGTAGTGATATTAGTAATAATAAAATATGCCGTGATAATGTAAGATAATATACCTACTTATATTTATTCATTTGGTTATATATATATATATATATATATATATATATATATATATATATATATATATATATATATATATGCGTAACCGTCATATAGCCTGACGTGATTTTAACCGATTTAACCACAGAGGAGCGTTTCGTTTAGCAAGGTCGATTTTACTGTTTTTAAACTACAACTCTCTATGATTTTCTCTCGTACATTCATATCTGCTAGATGCGTATCCAAATGTAAGCAAATGACGTGACACATTATAAAATAAAAAGACCGACAATTATTTTAAGACATTTTTATTTTTTATGTTTGTACATTCTTTTTTATAGATACAAATATTTAAGTAAATGTTCTGTTTATAATAAACAGTATTAACAACATTTACCAGCTTGAGTGTCCGAGAAATTTTCAGAGAAAATATGCGTCCCCCAACAGGAATCTAAAATTGATTGATTTGTCGGTAAGTAGACTTCCTGATATCGGTCTGGTGAGGTCGATCCCAGCGTGCCTGAAAACCATACTACGGTTTGACCCAAGCCTTGTGAGTGAAATAGGAACCCTGGGGGTCGTCGATAGCTGTGCCAGGACGAAGCCACATGTCATCATGACCGAGGGTTTGAGTGTACTGGCCTTGTTCAGATTGTTGATCACGCTAGATAATACGATCTCTCCCCAGAAATTGTAACTAAGGTCTGCTCAGCATAGATGCAGTATGAGCCAATGGTTGACTCTGTGGGTGTTGAAAAAACGAAAATGTGCCTGAGCGAGCGTCTGCAATAGAGATTAGCTACCCGCCCTAGTTAACGGGTATCCTCAAATAATTATGGCCAGCTATTTTATATATATATATATATATATATTTATATATATATATATATTTATATTTATATATATATATATATATATATATATATATATATATATATATATATCCTCTGGCATTGCGGTACTTACATGAAATGCTACATTTTCAAGTAAACATACATGACAATAAAGGAAAGGGGTTATGTCATGGAATTTAAAAATAAGACATAAATAAATTAATAAATAAAACACACACACACACACACACACACACACACACACACACACATATATATATATATATATATATATATATATATATATATATAAAACAACAAATAAAGATAATCAATCCAAATAAATAAATTAAAAACTGTTCCCGCCAAAATAATAGTCAGAACAAACCACAACAATCAACCTCAAAATTCAACAAATAGCTTTAATTATCTTCCCAAACAAAAACAGAACTATTAAATAAGCTATATAAACAAATTTTTATTACGTTAATAAAAACACCGATCAAAATAGAAATAAAAAATAATTAAATATATAAGATAAAAAATAAAAATAAAAATAAATAAAAACAGGCAAAATAATTTGACACAAATAAATAAATAAACGACTTCCGGTAAAATAACCGCCAAAATAGACTACCCACAATAAGCTATATAAACAGATTTTTACTAAGTTAATAAAAACACCGATCAAAATAAAATAAATAAATAAATATATAAGATAAAAAATAAAAATAAAATTAAATAAAAACATGCAAAATAATTTGTCACAAATAAATAAATAAACAAATAAACGACTTCTGGTAAAATAACCGCCAAAATAGACTACCCACAATGCACCACTGACACGTATATATAAATAGCCGACAAAAATAACAGCACTCATGGCCTGACGATTGCATCTAGCATGAAACAGACTGTAGCCTCTAAGTGTTGACTTCTATGTTCACTTTTATATTTACACCCGCTCTATCTCCGATATTGAGCACTTTATGCGAGCAAATGTGCCGGTCCATGCACCGGTTTATAAAAATCTTTAAACAAATGCAGTTATATGGATACAGTCTATATTGCATAAGCTAGTTAAAAAACACAAAAAATACATGTTGTTTATAGTTACTTTGTTCAAACTATTTTTCAATAAATAAATTTTTATTGTTTAAAAATCACGCCACTGGACAAGAGAGTTTTTACGTGTTATGGATGAGATAAAGGGTGGAGAGAAAAGCAAGAAAGAGAGAGAGAGAGAGAGAGAGAGAGAGAGAGAGAGAGAGAGAAAGAGAGAGAGAGAATGTAACGATGAGAGGGGGGCGAATACGCTTCTTTTCTTTCCTTTTTCCTTTCAAATAACTCACGACATTTAATCATTTGAAAAATATTTCAACTCGAACAAATAAGCCTGAAATTTGTTTATAAATCT
>OZ038492.1:86879780-86904780 GCA_964036315.1 Acanthosepion esculentum | reverse complement strand
TATAAGGAAACATTCGGGAATTCCTTGGCCGAGGAGCCAGTAGCACTATCAGTTGAAATTTATAAAATCTTTCTCTTAAAACGTTTTTTTTTCAGGGAAAATGGCTGTTGCTATCGTTCTTTCCAGTATTGATGGGGGTTTCTTTCCTAATCTTTCATTTGAAGTATGTGGAATATTACAAGTGCTGAAATATAAATATTGTGCCCATTTTTATGGTTTAAACATGGCTTCCCTGTCTACGAGTTCAGTGAAGATTATTGAGGATCGCAGAAATGTCAAAAGAAAGAATACGAAATGTTTTTTTTTAAGTCATTTCATCCCATAAAGCCAATAAAGCCACTAAGGCACAAGGAGTTACTGAAAGTGAAAGAGTCTGAGAGAAGCATGATTGAGGAGAGAGGACAATAAAAGAACGGAGGAATAAGCAGACAGGAAACAACGATTGGCACTGAAGTTAATTTTTTGTCGATCAAAGTTGATTGGGAAGCAAGAAGCCAGAAGAGAGTTCCACAAGCGAGAAGTGCGACAGAAGAAACTGTTGACATAGAACTTACGGTTACATCTAGCAGTAAATTGATGAGACCCAGCTGCCAATCTTGTAACGCACTTAAATTCGTAAAGTCGCGGTACCAAAGAGAAAAGCTCATCAGAGCAATTAGCGTGAAAATGTTTATAGAAAAGACACAGGAAGCTACGTTATGACGGTGGGAAAAAAGATTGAAGCCGAGATGCCAGGTCAGGATCGATAACTTTGCAGATTCTTCTATAGATTCTCAAATTTCTCTAGATACACAGAAGAATAGATGTGATAGCAATAGGCAATGCATGAACAAATAGTAGGCTTCTTATAAAAGTTTCCATGCTAGAAAAAAAAATTATAATGTCAAAATTTCTAGAAAGAATCTTCTCTTAAAGAATTAAGCCATTGATGCGTTTCAAAAAAAAATTAGGTGAGGGTTTCTCTTCTTTCAAACCAGATTTGGTTTTCTATTCCATTATGAATCGGTTCTGTTGTAGATGCACGATGGTATAATGGCTCAGAATAAGAAATTGGAGTGGTGAGTTCGAATCCCGGTCAAGTTCAAAACATTCATTTTTGCGCAAATACCACAGAGAAAAGTATGAATCCATCTCTTCTCCCCTCCTCCACAGCTATGGGTAAATAGCAGAACAAACTGACACCGATATCCTTGGTTGGCAGCCAGTCTAGAAAAAGGAAAACTCTGAACTAACACCAGCCTGGAGAAGGTTGGTTTGTACTGTCAGAGTAGCTGACTCAAGACACAACACCGTTGTTACGGTTACAGTACATGGGATACCTCTACGACCCGGACGAATTACGGGACACGTGACCGTGAAAATTATGGTAATGAGAGGTCAAAGGAATTTAATGTAAATGACAGAATCTAAAGTTTTGGGGAACCGATTATTATGATGAAATCATACGTGTCAGTTAAGAATAAATTTAGAGTAGATACACATAGCTTAGATTTTGCACAGCAGTGGCAGCGTACACGGTGGATGAAAGATGATCACACAAGAAAGCATACAGCATGAATAACACAAGAAAAAATGAAACTAGGTTGGTCTTTTCTATCCTACCTGCCATATTCACTTCAAATTGTCGCAACCGATTATTACCTTTTTCGATCATTGCAAAACGCTTTGATGAGAGAAAACTTTCTCTAATGAAAATCAGACCCAAGGGTTCGTCAAAAACTCTTTCACGGCAAAAAATTCGGAATTTTATTTTAAAAGTTATCAGATAGTAGCCGGATTAGTGCCAACTATCATTAAAAATAACGGTGAATATATAATTGAATAAAATCTAATTGTAATATCCTTTTTTTTTTTAAAATAAAGTTGATATACAAACACTGACATTATTTATGACCGAACTTAATGCAAAAACAAAGATGGCTGCTGGACTTTGAGATGTCGGAATGACTATATTAAAAAAAACAAAGATGGCTGCTGGACTTTGAGATGTCGGAATGACTATATTAAAAAAAATGAGCCTATAATCCTATCTGTAAATGACTGAAATTTAACTGAATGTTTTCACAATGAAAATTATCAGCAAAAATTATGTTATTTATATATATTTCATGAATTATTATTGCATGTAAAAAAGTCTAATACTTTTACGCTGAAATGTAAAACTGAAGTGTTTACGAAAAAAAGAAGAGAAAAGGGAAACATATGGAAGCATCAAGTTTTCATATATAGAGAGTTTTATTATCGAAAATAAATTTTCATTTGTTCACACAGACCGTAATCGATTGTTTGACATGCCTGGGAAATCATTTAACCGAATATCGCCTACTGAAAACAGAATTTAATTAGATTGCTTCCAAAGACCATTTATCATTGAAATGGTAAAAGTGAAATATTTCTTGTTGGAAGTCACTGAAGAATATGCAGAAATTTTAAACTTGTAACTATCAAGGGAAAACTTGAAGACATTTTGATTCGGTGTTAAAGGCTGAATTCCCAAGACTGTCAGAATTAACGATACCGGATCTTCCCTCATTTGTTTCCGCCATTTTGCTTGAGTCGGCATTTTCAAAATTTATGGCAATTAAAACAAAATGTCACTGAAGAAAGTGGAAGTTACTTTAAACCCACCATTGAAAAAAAAAAAAAAAGCCACAATTTCAGCTGTTGTGTCAGAATGAAAAAATCCTCTCGACTAATGTCAAAATAATTTTATCTGATACAGTGAGTAACCGAATGAGAAAATGAAAACAAAAAGAAAACATCTTTCGTCTTTCGAAATGACTTCATCCGACTAAATAGTATTCTATTTCTTTAGGCTGAATAGTGAGAAAATAATAAAAAACTCGATGTATAATTCTAACCAATGATTCTTTGTATTCCGTTCCTTTATCTACATGATTCCATCAATAAAAACAATAGTCTGAAGAAATCCCTTATTAGTACGTATAAACTGTATGCTGGTCGCTTATTGTTTTAGATCGCTAAAATAAACAAAGAAGTCACAAATGAATTGTTTTAAACACCCTGCTTTAAATACCGTATTTGACGGCATATAAGACGCATATTTTTTTTTACTAAAATATCTTTTAAAATTCCACTACGTCTTATATGACATATGTAGGTTTACTAATTTTACTAATAACTAATTTTTTCTTGATTTGCCCTGCTGAAATTGGGCTGTGTCTGATACACCCGTGCGTCTTTATGCCGTCAAATACGGTAATTAAATAAAATGATTTTTCGCCTGATATTACAACCTCGCGGTAGAAGTGGTGTGTGTTGAGCAATGTAGCCTAACTGAGGTCAACCCTCTCCAGGCTGATTCGAATCGAGAGTTTTTTCCTTCTCCTTGGCTGGCTACCAACCAAAGCTATAGGACCCAGTCTGTCCTTTTATTTGACCCGCAGGGGAGAAGAGGTGGATTCATTCCTTTCTCAAGGGTATTACCGCATAAGTGAATGTAATGAACTCGACTGGAATTCGAACTCTGGTCTCCGATTCCTCAATTTTAACCGCAAACCATTACTCCATCTTTCCTGACATAGCAATGTCCTCATCAGGAATAGTCTGCATTTTTATGTAGATACAATTTATGTATTTTATTTACTTCATTACATTTCTGCAGCTCCCCTTCAACCGTGGGTGATCATGGCTCTCCACAACTTCCTATCGTTTTTAAAACATAGTAAGATTTGCTTTTTCGCCATCGCTTCCAGTTCCTGTTCTTCCATCCATTTACCCAAGTTTTTTTTGTAGATTATTCGCTACTGTCCTCGGTCCATCTTGTCTTCAAAATGTCCTGTGAGTCTCAAATTTTCCAAGTCCTCTTTCCTCTTATGTCCCCTCTATTATGGGAAAGCTTCTTTTGCTATGACAATGCACTTTCGGATTTCGGTGTCACACTTTCCATCTCCCATTTAAAAAAATCTATTCAGTTAATTACATTTTCGTACTTTCTTGAGTTTCGTATTTCCGATTCCTTGTTGACATATTGGGATATTCCTCTTACGGACAGCCATACATTCTACTTATATATATATTCCATGAACTACACCCACACGCTACGCTCATATATATATATATATATATATATATATATATATATATATATATATATATATATATATATATATATATATATATATCGGATGTAACAGCAAAATTGTTCAAATCGATGTTCGATTAAGCTTTGAATCGTTGTATTTTGAAATGATTAAAGATATCTTACTGAAATTCTCCGAGGTTTTTGTAACAGTATTGGAATTTTCTTTGTAGAATTAGAATGTATTTAGCTCTAAGTTGAAATGATAATCCCTCTTGCTGTTGTGACCTTCTGGTTCAGTTTTCTTCTTTACTCTTTCCTTTTTTTAAAAAACTTATTCACCGTCTCTTGATGGTTCTTGAAAGGACTTTGAAGATGGAAGCCAGATTAATAACATTTACCGGCCTGAATATCCGAGAAATTTTCATAGAAAATCTGAGTCCTCCGAGATTCACGCCGGTAAATGTTATTAATACTGTTTATTATGAACAGAGCATTTACTTAAATATTTGTATCTATAAAAAGAACGCATAAACATAAAAAATGTCTAAAATAATTGTCGGACTTTGTCCATTTCATAATATATATATATATATATATATATATATATATATATATATATATATATATATATATGAATATATATTGTTCTGTCTTAGCATAGGTTCTAGCTTGATTTTTGAGAACTTATGGTATACCAGAACACATAGTTTTGACTTTCTTCTTTTAGTTGAAATGATGAAGACAAAGAGAACATAAGCTAAGCTTTCCCGCAGCAAAATGCGTCTTTGATTTAAAATTTTAGTCTCATCGTTTTCACACGTGATCACACACACACACACACACACACACACACACACACACACACACACACACACACACACACACACCCTCACACACACACACACACACACACATATATATATATATATATATATATATATGTTCTACGTGGAATTGTTTCAAAATACTTTTTTATAGTGATAATGGAATTACTACTCTTTCCGCATACAAAAGTACTTCATCACATAGAAAATTCTGTATTATTGTTGCAGGCATAATTTTATTTTTACTCCATTTAGACTTAACGTAATTCATAATTTTTTGAATAAATGTACCCTTTTTAGAATTAATTTTGATATCGTCTATCGTGACCGGCAATTATTTAATTGTGTTACAATCCAAGCTTTTAATCTCGCTTTCGGATTCCAGCGAAGCGAACACCGTATCTTCAAAATCTTTGCATTTCAATATCAATCTGGACAAGCCATCTGTGTATTCCAATTTTGTTTTGATGATAAACACTTCAATTTGGAGATATGCAGGTCAATTTTTGAAAAACAAAACAAAACACCATTTAATTTGGCAAATATATCTTCTGGAATTGGTCGGAGATATACATGTGGTACGAGGCAGTCATTCAACCCAATCGAAAAATCTGCACATAAACGAATCTTATTTTTCCTTCTAATATAAACGGCTGGCATGGCCAATTCTGAATAATCTATTTTCTCAATAACTCTGCGGTTTTATAAACTATCAAGTTCGGTGTAAATAGACTCCAACGCTGCAAAGGGTATAAAAACTGGTATCACATTTTCTTTTAATTTGAAAAATGCCTTTGACTTTGTACGTTTTCCTAAATAAACTGAGAAAATATTCGTGAATTCATTTTTTTAGCTTACTGTTTCTTTAGCTATAATCTTTTTCTCTGACGAATAATTAATTTTTCTACAGGAAAAATGAATCGGACAATTCCATAGTTCAAATAATTCTAGCCAATTGACGTCTAGTGAATTCGAGTTAGAATTACGTAAAATTACTGCTTTTTTTAGTTTTAACCGCAAGAATAATGTTACACGTAAATTTTCCAAAAAAAGTTAATTTCTTGCCCGATAATCCTCTTGCAGCTTTGTCGGACATTTTCAATTAAGGCTTGCCAAGTCCCAAGTTTGTTCATCAATAATTGTAATATCGCTACTAGTGTCCGATTGAAATATCACCGTAGCGTTATTCATTTTTACTGTCACAAATATTCTTTTATTTGAACTCTCCAGTTTTTTAGCCGGTAGCACTAGTTTCGGCAAGTTAATTTGTGTATTTCTTTTGCTTTTCGACTTACAGTAGCTTTGTTTGTGACTTGTTTTTCCACAATTAAAACATTTTGGGGGTTTTAAATGGACAATCCTTTCTGAAATGAAGCATATCACACTCATAGCTTGGGTTAAGTTTGGCCGTATTTTTATTTCGCATTTTTTCTTTTTAGTTCTATTATCTTTAGTCGAATTACTTGTAATTCTAACGTGCCATTTTGTTCGATTTTCGCTGTGCCTTAAATTAACAATTTTTGGCACTCTTCCGCAACAGTCTGTAACTTTGAATCCTGTTCAAGTTTTGTAAGGATTTTCCGCATCATTGGTTGATGTTAGACCTTTAACGAAGATTAGATATGCAAATCTGTCTGGGAATAGTTCGTCCTGTTTAAACTTTTCACACTCACGGTTGACTTTATGTAACAAAATCTCCATCTTCTTCCTTAGTAATGTTCCTGCACTGCCAAAGTATATAAAAAAGTAAATTCTTCTCACAAATTTTTTTTTATAACATCGACACTGTTTTGTTAAGTGACGCCTTTCCTGGAGTATTCGGCAAAATGAAATTCAGATATTTTTCATGTTCAGTAAGATCACAATTTTCTTAACAGAAGATGTACTTTCTTTTCAACCGATTATCTTTAACATTCTTCTCTGTACCTGCTGAAGGACGATGGGAATGTAATATTTTCTTCTGGGACGTACTTAAATTCACTTAGTTACCGACTGAGTCCGGAGAAAATGAGACTGACGAATTAACTTTCTTTGCTTTTCCATGATTGCCTTCAGCTGTTCTCGATATTCAATCCGTTCTCGCTGCATTTGTTGTAATAGTTGCTGAATAATTATCTTCAATTCTTCCATAGTGTATTATTTTTGTACATGTAGCCTTTAACTAGGAATAAAAAGTTTTTCATTATAGCAGTATGTCACACACCTTTGGAATTTACAGGTTTCATCCTCGCCCTATGAATATACACGAACTCCACAAAATTCTTTTCTGTGAATTTTGTATTTTCTTTGCCAGCTATTATGCTAAGCTAGAGAAAATAATTTTTCGAGTGAATTCAAATCCTCGTCGCCACAGTTATATCTTCATTTCATTAAATGAAGATAACACAATCATGAAATATAATGTCGTTGGAGTTGACGTAGTCTTACTGAATTCTGTAGTAAGGATATAAGGCTCACTCCCGGCTAGCTCTGTATTTACCAAACCTCCCCACGAGGTAGAATGCGGCACAAGGCCAATTTATGTGTGGGGCAAACCTGAGCCCGTGTGCTTGGGCAAAATTCCCCGTGGACCCCGTATATAGAGTGTCGGGTTTGTCTACCTCCCCATACGAGACTCTACTCTTTGGCATAGCCACGTCTGGATTCCTCGCTGCCCGAAAGCAGAGAGTTCGACAAGATCTACGAGATCTGCGAGAGGTCAGCTCACTCCTGACGATTCTAGGCGTCAGGATTATATGCTATTTGGGACGAGTCCAAGTCATATTCATAGAGGGATGTTATGTCCTCGTTCTATTGAATTAATTTTTCGTGTGAATTCGAATCCTCGTCGCCACAGATGTGTCTTCATTCCATTACATGAAGATAACACAATCATGGAATGTAATGTCGCTTGGAGTCGACGTAGTCTTACTGAATTTTGTAGTAATGACATAAGGCTCGCTCCCGGATAGTTCTGTATTTACCTTGACCGCCCCACTCCACTGAGTCATGTTGTGACACAAGGTCTGTTTTAACATTGGGACCCGAGTGTTTCCACACGGGCCGCTGGTCTACGCTTATCTAAATTGGTCAAAGCTTGTCTAAGCTAGTCATGGCCGGTCATACCACCGCTACCTAACAGATGTTACGCAACAGTGGGGGGAAAGCAAGAGATGAAAGAAGGCCTCCAGCACGGAACAAATACTACAACCGTAGCATGTACTCCGACGCGAAAAACCCTTCTCCAACCCCTGCCAATCACTCCGGAAGAATCCGGGGGTGGGAGCCCCTCACACCCAGTTAGCTCGAGATTTACTTGACCCTCTCCCCCCACTGAGTCAGGTTGTGACACAAGGTCGGTTTTTAACGTGGGGCTCAAGTGTTTCCACTCGGAATGCTGGTCTAAGTGGATCTTAGCTTGTCTACGCAGTCATACCACCGCTACGTAACTGATGTGACGCAACAGTAGGAGGGGGTAGCAAGGGAGGGGAGGCCTCGGGCATGGAACAGATACTACATCTGCAGCATCCATCCCGCACTTCTCCTCTACCAATCCCCCCAGAAGAATCCGAAAGGGGAGGACAATAAAAATACAATTATGGCACAAGGCCGAAAAAAGGGGAGGGGTTGAGACTGGTCTTCACTAACTATCTTATACCTAGCTAATCCGATTCATGACCCATTCACTCATTACAATTTTTCCATTCACCATAAAAATTCGTCCGTCACCAATCAATCCTCCATACACCATAATACCGCATTCTCTCAAGGGGAACCTACGCGCCCCATGCCATACAAATTTAATGATAATAAATTATTATATTTAAAAATCTAATCATGAAGAATGAAAGGGGAGGGATATGAACCCAATAATAAACTAAACATGACCACAAAGTAAACTAAACATAACAGACAAGGCAGCTAGCTCTCTGCTGACGATTCTCGCCGTAAGTATATATGCTATATGGACCGGTCTAAGTCACATTCTGGAGAGGGGTGTTCACTCCACAAAAATCACCCAGTTTTATTTGAATGAGTGGCAGAAATCTTACCTACTTCTAATGCAGTAAATACTAAATGTAATTCTTATTGTTGTGACCACCAGATTTTGCCCTTCCCAGCTCTTCGTAAATTTTGACTTTTTGTTATCTCTCCGTGTTGAGTCTTGACTCATTGTTGAATCTCGACTAATGCATGGAATAATAATGCAACACAAAATGTACCTAGAACAAGAATGTATTATAACAAGAAAGTGTACACAATATTTACATATAGTATTTCTGTATATTTCTGGGAAGACGTTCCTGGAGAATGTGTTGACTAAGTCGCAGTCGGGCAGAGTCTCTAGTTGGATCTCGTGATTCCCTCCTGTCTTCCGGTACCAACCATTATTTATATAGTCGGTAGTCACCTATGCAGATTAGGTGGATCCTACCACAACACTCCGAAATCCCGTTCTGCCATACATTTACACAAGCTCGTTAGGTCTTGGATCTAAAAAAAATATTTTTCAATATCCAGCCTAATTTTTTTTGGAAACTAACAAATAACAAATTGAATTTAGTTTAAAGCATGCCCTGTAATACGATGGTTTCTCCAATACGGGGAAAGCATGCTCGAAATTAATTTTCTTAATTATTTATTTTAATACGAATGCATATGCCATATCTTCGGAACCGCTACCTAACAGAAAGCTGTAATAAATAACATCAATAGTAGACCACCAGACAGTCACCATAACCTTCTGCTGGTGTAATTTCGGTTTTGTGAAGTGTCTGGGTGCCTCGTCATACTTAAGCCATTCAGCCAATCGCTTACGATTGTCATAATGGATCCATTTCTGATTGGGAGTCACTATTCTATTATAAAATCGATCATTCGAATTCCGAAGATTCATTATTGAACTCACTTCAAAATGTTAATCTCTTTGACTTTCACTGAGTTCATGTCGAACCCGTTTATCCATTTTCTTCACTCGTCCTGGGTAAGAGGTTAAACTACATCCGCGTCCTGGGTAAGACGATAAACTACGTCCAGCAGCAAGGCCTCTGATCAGGAGGTTTTGAGGAGCGTGGAGCCACCTCTTAATTGCTGGTGTTCCTAGGTCCACCCTGACCAAGGGTGGTAGCACCTGTTAGGGTCCCATCTATGGGCATATAGTTAACTATTACCAGCAATACTTTTTTGAAAAAATTATTACCAGCAATAAAATTTTGAAGGAAAAATATTACCAGAAACATATTTTTGACAAAAAAAATTACCAGTAATAAAAAATGTTGTCAGCACTAAATAACCCATTGAGGTTGATATGCCGTAAAACAAAATAAACCAAACCAATCTAAACCAAAGTATACATATTCGGTTCATACGAAAAATGATGTTGGTATTAAATAACCCATAGAGCTTGATATGCCGTAAAACAAAATAAACCAAACCAAACCGTTTTCTACACCTTGCCAGTTCTCTTGAGATCATCCGATATTATGTAAATGCTGATATCCATTATCTGAGGTATTTCTCTGACACTTTGACGTGGGTTTTGTTCAACTCGTGTTTTCAGATGTCGATTGTCAATTGCAGATGGACGTACTCTGCCATTTCAATCTTACGACTAGTAACGCTACTGCGGAACTTCAAAAAACAGCGCCATATTGTCTGATCACAAGTGGATCCTTCACGCCATGTTCTGTTAATGTTGGCAGCGGTTTGGGAAGCATTGTAACCAAGCTTGAACTCATGCCAAAATAGTAAACCTGTTTCTTCTTTTTCTTCTTGTTCGAAATGAGGGGCATATAATGTTTTTTTTTTTTAAATTTAGATTCTGACAGAGACAGATACAACATTAACAAAGAAGACTCATTTGTCATTAGGAATGTGCAATATGTTTTTGTATGACTATTATGATAATACAGGTTGTTCCAAAAGTCTTGGGAACATTTTGACATTGAATATCTCGAAAATTATTAAGGATATAAAAACGCGCCCGACATATTCTGAAAGAATTTAATCTCAAGTTTTACAGGGAATATTCAAAGATGTTCAATGTCTCACTGTTGGTCACACGGCACATATCAAATCTGTCATCTTCCAACTTCTCTTGCATTGCAATGCAAAAGTCACGACGAACTGGTTTATCAGTGTCCTGCAACTGTTGGATTAACTGTAGCTTGTAAGGTGTCATGTCTTTTTAAGAGACGTCAAACAGTTGTTGTAGGAAGCTGAAGTTTCTTACTGGCTCTTCTGATCGATTTACAGGGGCTCCGCTCGAAGGTAGTTCGAACTCGCTCAACGGTATCATCTGAAGTTGAGGGGCGTCCCGTTCTCTTAGCTGGGCACAAACACCCATTCTTCATGGATTTACGATACCATCTCAATATGGACTTCCTTTCTGGTGCCTCTTTTCGCAATTTTGTGCGAAATGCATGTTGAACAAGTGTCCATGATTGAGTTTTTGCAAATTCAAGGACGCAAAACGCCTTTTCTGGTTGAGTGAACGCCATTACTGGATCTGAAAAAATCTAAAAAAATCATGAGAATTACAAAAACCTTAATGAATTTAGCTTTAAAATGGTACCAGTTTCATCTTACTACCATTCATAGTTCAGCAGATAGGAGAAATTGAAATGTTCCCAAGACTCCTGGAACACCGTGTATATACAACACAATTAAAATGTTTATCCGAGAATAGGACATTAGTTTCCGAACAACCTAATAATAAGTCATTATATAGGTAATGGTTAGAACAGCTAAAATTTTTGATGTATTTGTTTAATAAATCCTTGTTAATTAATCTTATTATACTTGTTATGTTAATGACTAGTTTATAAATAGCATACAGTGATGTTCGATAAAAGTGACTCACCTGATTTAAAAAAGATTTTTCGCCTATTGTTTTTGGGGTCAAACTAATTTTAAATCTTACTAATATAAAGACCCCCTTCCCGACCACCTAGTAAAAAAGTTTACTCACCCTAAGGTATTCTATTGATAATTATAATTTTGGATATAAATGAGATTTAGGGAAAAACTCTGTGCAAAAAAAAAGTGACTCACTTATTTCCTGCAACTAGTAATCAATAGAAACATAACCGAACAGCTTTAAATAAAGAATAATAGAGGTATAATTTATTTATAATAGGTAATATAGTTCGAAATATTTAATAATCTATGGGTCCTCCTTTATTTTGAATAACCTTTTCAACCCTTTTTGACATTGACTTGATTAAGTTCTGGCAAATCTCATCTCCAAGCATTGAATTCCATTCGGATATGGAATTCATAATCAAATCCTCTTTGTTGCTCAACTGCTTTCTCGAGAGCCTGTACTTTATAATGCTCCATAAGTTTTCTATGGGGTTGAGGTCAGGAGATTGGGGTGGCCATGTCATAACACTCACCTGCTTCTCATCAAAGTATTCCTTCATCAATTTTGATTTGTGACAGGGAGCATTATCCTGCATAAAAATGAGCTTGGTGGGGTTGATTTGCACCCTTTCAGCAGACGGGAGCAGACAAGACTCTAAAATTCTCTTGTACTGCTCGCTCCTGGGGGTCTTTTCAATAGGTTCTAACAAACCAGTTCCATGAAAAGAAAAGCATCCCCAGAACATTATACTGAATAGATGCTTGACAGTACTTACTGCTAAATTCAAAGAGCTTTCAAAGCTTCTTCTTCGGATTTTAGATCGCTTATCCTTTGATAACTTTCGTTTCATCGGAGAAGAGAATATTTAGCAAAAAAAATCAGATGAGTTACTTTTATCGAACAGCACTGTATAATATAAATAATATTAAATAATATTATTAATAGGTTGACTTCTGATCACGTTGACACCTGGTGGAAATAATTATTATGCTAATTTTAAAAGGCAAGGTGAAACGCCTGATTTCATCTTGCAGTCCGACCTTCCCCATGTTTCAATTCGTACAGCGGCCGACAGTTTCGAGATTAAAAGCAGGCTCCATGTTCCTAATCAGTCACAAACGTCGAAAGATTGATCAGAACATGATTAACTCCCTACAACCAACCCCTCCACTTAGCCTAAGCCTAAACCTCCCCACAACTAGAACCATTCACGGCTCACAGGCACGAATGTTTACTCAGTGCGTGAGAAGGTTGCGGCGCTACGACCTCAAACGAGAGAGAGAGAGAGAGAGAGAGAGAGAGAGAGAGAGGTGAAGAATCAGACGACTCTACACGTTCAGAACATGTAGTGGGGGTGGGGAAAGGACAAAATCAGATGGCAGTTAAATGTCGTGGGACTAAATACCCGTTGGGTACAAGGCAGGGTACAATGTTTCGATCAGGTCAAACATATTCTGTTTTACCCCCTTTTTTATCCATTAAAACTAATCAGGAAAGAACTTATATTCGGTATCAATCTTTTAACATCCCTCGACAGGTAAAAGTAACAATGAACACGTAGCTATTATTGTTTTTTTATTTTTTTTATTTCACTAATTTACCTATGAATTTTTTAATTTTATTTTTGACTATAAGAAAATAATACAAAGTTAGTTGTTTAAAAAATAGCGTGCATAAAATAAATTTTCAACAATTTTACTTCAATATTATTTACTCCCAAATTAGCTTTGAGCTTCAAATGTAACAGTACGATTTTTCTTCAGAGACAAACCTACCCGGGACATCCTTATTCTAGCCAGTGCCGTTGATGTGTTGACAACTAAATATATGTTGGGTAAAATATTTTCTTTATCATTAGGCGATATACCTACTTTTGTACCTATACGCAAAGCGTATACTGGTTGCGATGGGTAAATTGTTGCCATTTTATATTTTTAATTTCGCGCATGCGTGTTGTTCGTTTTTGATTTTGTCGACTGTACAGTATAGTAGGGTCAGTTTGACACCGTCTGTGAGAAAAAGAGCGCCATGACGCAATTCAGTCCGACAGAAATTTGGAAAAACATGCTTTACTGCTTGGCATTCCTGCCGGAAGCTCCAAATACGAACATTTCAGAGAGTTTGAGTGTCAATCTAAGGATAGTGCAGAGCATTCGAAAAGAGGATGCGTCTAATGGTGATTACGAAGGTGCAGCAGCTCGGACAACGTACTCTGATCGTTCTGATAAGAAAAGAACTCCCGAATTTGTTGGTGAGGGCCTCAGACTCAACACGGAGGCCTTGAAGAAGTAGTCCTGCCCTGGATCACGAGGGTGGCTGCTAGAAGACCCTATGTCTGGCAAACGGACTCTGCACAATGCCGCACAAAAAGGAGAACCCAGTTATGGCAGTCAGACAATTTCTGTCGCCACATCACCCCTTACATCTGGCCACCTAACTCCCCAGACTGCAACCCTCTTGATTATTATTTTTGGGGTACAGTTGAGCGAGAGAGCAACAAAACCCCTTGTACACCAAATATGAACTAAAGGCAAGGATTATGGCAGCATTCATCAATTTCAACAAGGAGGCCGTCTAGAAGAGTTGCAGGAGATTCCGAAGTCGTCTGGAGGCCGTGGTTGAAGTCAATGGCGATTTTATTGAATAAATTTACTTTTTAGTATTTCAAGATATTTTTTATGTAATTTTGGTAAATATACCTATTAAAATAAAATGTCAGTGTTATTTTCATATTTGTGTCATTCAAACGACAATTTATCCATCGCATCCTGTATATGTACAGGGTGGTCCGAAAGTCTTGTCACTCATACGAAAAAGTAATGGGAACAATAGAACAACAAGGAATACTGTAATACAAAGCACATGTACTGGATTCAGTTGATTCACTTTCATTGACTCTTCACATATCGAGAAGGTCTGTATGAACACCATCATTTTCGTGGCACAAAATGATGCTGCGCCATGTCCTGTGCGATAGTTTACGAAGCTGTGCTTTATCGATTGTTGCAAAGGCTCTCCGAACGGCGTCCTTCAACTGTTGTGTATTCTGGTATCGTTCATGTGAAACTCTCTCCTTGATAATGACCCCGCAAAGCGTTGAAATAGAAAATTATATTATGTATGGGGTGACAGGACTTTCGGACACTATCTACACACTAGCCTGAAATTAGAACATTTCGAAAATTACTGATGTCTTTTTGAATACTGTACTTTCTGATCAGAGTCCAAGGATTTTCATGCCAAAGAAAAATGAAGTCGCTAAAAGAATGATGATTAGCATTTTTTTAAAATGAATGTTATGATCCTTGTTTTTAAAAATTATAAGCTGTATAAGGTCTTTTTAAATACGCAATAACAATAACACATTAAAAAAAAAACATATTTCGATTCGCATTTAATTTTTTCGTCTCGGATGCTAGCTGAATTTTACCAAAAACAAAATAATTTCCATGCCTGAAGATGACTGAATGTACAGTTGAAAGTACTTGCGTATTAAAAAAAAAGACCTTATACAGCTTACAATTTTTTAAAACAAGTATTCATCGAGTGATTTGTAGGTTAATGCAACTTTAAAATTTTGTTTGCGAAGGGGTTTCGCCATTTTTTATCATTAACTTTACTAATCTTCTTTTTGTATGAATGATCCATTGTAATATATATATATGTGTGTGTGTGTGTGTGTGTGTATGTGTTTGCATGTGTGTGTATATTTAATAACATGACTTTAATAATCATTTCATTAATTATTATTTTAATTCTCATATATATATGTATTATTATTTGTATATTACTTACTTTGGATGCTACATTTTTACTTACTCTTCCTTCAAGTTTTTTTTTATTAAAGTAAGATTTAAAAAATCTATAAATTTTAAATTATTTATTTCAATCAAGTAATTTTCCTTATAGAAACTAGATGTTAATATTTCAATATATATGAGGGTTATTTTAACTGGTGCCTGAATCCAGAGACTCCCCCTCTACCACCATGAAATTGGGTTTAAACTATGCCTGGATTTGTCCTTTCTCCTTTTCCTTTTTTTCCTTTTTTCTTTGTCTTTTTCATTTTTCTCTCTTCTTCTTTCTTTATTCTATGAAGTTTAAAACTTTTAAGCTACTATTTTATTTTATTTGTTCATTCCTTGGTGTTGATAAATCCTGCAAAGAAGCTTTTGTATGATGAAATAGTTATTCAAATGGAGTAATTTTAAATTTCTATTCTATGTAATATATATATATATATATATATATATATATATATGTGTGCGTGTGTGTGTGTGTGTGTGAAGAAATATACTCTTACGGTGTGCTATATTTATCGGATAAAGTGCTCAATATCAGAGATAGAGCGTGTGTAAATATAAAAATGAACATTGAAGTCAACACTTAGAGACGACAGGCTGTTTCATGCTAGACGCAATCGCCATGCCACGATTGCGTCTAACAGACTGTCGCCTCTAAGTGTTGACTTCAATGTTCACTTTATATATATATATAAATATATATATATATATATATATATATATATATATATATATATATATGTGTATGTATGTATATATATATCTTAATTATCTGGTGGTGACTCTTGCAACGCCATTTTCTTTTTTGTTATTTCTGACTATTGAAAACCACTTTCTTCCTCATTTACAATGCATTTCTATCGTAAAGCAGTAATACATCTTGCATTACACATATCATCTCACTATTCATTCAGTATCATTTTCATTAAATTGCGAATCAAAATAATACATCGAAGAATTTCTAGAATTTGTAGAAGAAACATCCGGAGTCATACTCAAGTAACGTCATTGCTTAGTTTTGCTTCAAATAGGAATGTTTTTCCTTCGTAGACAAACAAGGGTTATTTCGACATTCACAGAGAATCTTCTATGGAGTCCTTCAGTGATAGAATTTAAAAAAAAAAATAAAGGGAAAATCAAATTTATAACTCTGTGTCTTTTCTATAAATACTTTCATGGTAATTGTTCGGATCAGCTCATTGGCCCCTCTTTTTTTCTGTCCCCATTTTTCTAGGGTTTAACGTTTCGGGTATGTTTTTTCGTATTTGTTTTTGTGTCTGAATAAGTGTGTGTTTGTGTGAGTGCTTGGGATAAATGAATGTTTTATATTATTAAAGTCCCGCATTGATTTCATCCAGTTAATTGAAGTTTCTGCCACATTTAGGGATGCGGGGGGGGGGGGGGGTTATTACTAACATTATTTTGTTTTCTATCTTATGAATAGATTTGTATTCATATTGTAAATAATCATTGGGGCTAGTTTTTAATTTGTTGTTTTATTCCCCTCACCCAAGATTTACATTGTTGTTTTATCCCCCACCACCAATGAATTGTACATATGGGGACTAGTTATGATTTTCATAGAGACAATGAGGTATTATGGTGGATGTAGTAAGAAAGGTAAGTAAGAATGCGGTGTTTTGGTATAAGGATTATTGTTATATGTTTGGGTCAGTGTTTCAGGCTAACTAAGTTTAACGTTTAAGACAGAAGAAGACCGTCCTTTTCCCCATCCCTCTTCTTTTAGGCCTTGTGCCACATTTCTGTATTGAAGCGCAAATAAATACAGCTCATTGAAGCCTCTTTTTTATGAACCCATTTTTCTTTGGTTTAATTCCCCATCCCCTCCCTCGTTAGGTGGTCAGTAACGTCGTTTCTCTGGCAGAAGCGTGGTCAGGGATGTCGGTTCTCTGGTGGATGCGTGGTCAGTGATGTCGGTTCTCTGTCAGATGCTTGTTCATAGACGTCGGTTCGCTGGCGGATGCGTGGTCAGTGATGTCGGTTCTCTGGTGGATGCGTGGTCAGTGATGTTGGTTCTCTGGCGGATGTGTTTTCAGCGATGTCCGTTCGTTGGCAGATGCGTAGTCAGTGACGTCGGTTCGCTGGTGGATGCGGAGTCAGTGATGCCGGTTCTCTGGCGGATGCGTGGTCAGAGACTCGGTTCGCTGGCGGATGCGGAGTCAGTGATGTCGGTTCTCTGGCGGATGCGTGGTCAGAGACTCGGTTCGCTGGCGGATGCGGAGTCAGTGATGTCGGTTCTCTGGTGGATGCGCGGTCAGTGATGTCGGTTCTCTGGCGGATGCGTGGTCAATGAAGTCGGATCTCTGGCGTATGCGCGGTCAGTGACATAGGTTCGCTGGCAGATGCCTGGTCAGTGACGTCGGTTCGCTGGCAGATGCTTGGTCAGTGACGTCGGTTCTCTGGCAGATGCGTGGTCAGTAACGTCGTTTCTCTGGCAGAAGCGTGGTCAGAGACGTCGGTTCTCTGGCGGATGCGGGTCAGTGATGTCGGTTCTCTGGCGGATGCGTGGTCAGAGACGTCGGTTCGCTGGCGGATGCGGGGTCAGTGACATAGGTTCGCTGGCAGAAGCCTGGTCAGTGACGTCGGTTCGCTGGCAGATGCTTGGTCAGTGACGTCGGTTCTCTGGCAGATGCGTGGTCAGTGATGTCGGTTCTCTTGCGGATGCGTGTCTCAGTGATGTCGGTTCTCTGGCAGATGCGTGGTCAGTGAAGTCGGTTCGCTGGCGGATGAGGAGTCAGTGATGTCTGTTTTTTGTCGGATGCGTGGTCAGTGATGTCGGTTCTCTGGCGGATGCGTGGTCAGTGACGTCGGTTCTCTGGCAGATGCGTGCTCAGTGGCGTCGGTTCTCTGGCGGATGCGTGGTCAGTGATGTCGGTTCTCTGGTGGATGCGTGGTCAGTGATGTCGGTTCTCTGGTGGATGCGTGGTCAGTGATGTCGGTTCTCTGGTGGATGCGTAGCCAGTGATGTTGGTTATCCTGCGCCTTTCGTTTCTGGTGTGATTTTCGTATTTCTTGTGTCTGAATGAGTGTGTGGTTGAGTGAATGCTTCGGATGGATTAATCTTTTATATTATTAACGTCGCGCATTGATTTCGTCCAGTGAACTGATGTTACTGCCACAGTTAGGGCTGTAGGGGTTTTATTACTAACAAAAATTTTGTTTAGTTTCTTGTATATTGTTTTCTACACATTTGTAAATACTCATTGGGGATTTTAGATTTTTAAATTGTTATTTTTATTCCCCCTCTCTCCACAGACAATGAATTGTAAATATGGGGACTAGTTATGATTTCCATAGAGACAATGAGGCATTATAGTGCTTGAGGTAAGAATGGTAAGTAAGAATGCGTTGTTTTGCTGAAAGTAATATTATTTTATATTTGGGTCAGTGTTTGTGGCTAGCTAAGTTTAATGTTAAGACAGAAGAAGAGACCATGCGTTTCCCCATTCCCCGCTTTGGCCATTTGTACAATTCATATACAATAAATAATATTCCAGTTAACTGATGTTTCTTCCACATTTAAGGATTGTGGGGGAGAGTTATTACTAATATTATTTTGTTTAGTTTACATTTACACATGTTACTGCCGCAGTTAGGGCTCTGGGGGTTTTATTACTAACAAAAATTTTGTTTAGTTTCTTGTATATAGTTTTGTTCAATTTTGTAAATATTCTTTGGGGTTTAGATTTTTAAATTGTTATTTTATTCCCCTCACACCACAGGCATGAAATTGTACATATGGGGACTAGTTATGATTTCCATAGAGACAATGAGGTATTATGGTGGATGTAGTAAGAAAGATAAGTAAGAATGCGTTGTTTTGGTATAAGGATTATTGTTATATGTTTGGGTCAGTGTTTCAGGCTAACTAAGTTTAACGTTTAAGACAGAAAAAGACCGTCCTTTTCCCCCATTTTGGCATTGTGCCTCATCTCTGTAAATAACAGAATAAATATCGCTCTTCGCGATGATACCGAGATTTTATGAATTTAAGCGCAGTACTAGACTGGCGTCGATATCTCAGTTGAGTTGGCTAGAGTTAGCCGTAAGTTCTATGCTAACAGTTTCTTTTCTCGCACTTCTCACTTGTGGAGCTCCCATCCGGCTCCATACTTTCCAGCCAAATTTAATCTTCAAAAATTTAAATGAAATATCAATCGCTATCAACTGTCCTCCTGATTACTATTTTCTCTTTCCACTCATTATTAATGTTTCTGTTCCTAATTCTTCCACACCCTGTAACCCCTTGTGTTTTAGTGGCATTACTGTATTGCATGGGGTTTATTTAAAAAAAAAATAATTGTTTTAATTATTGTATTTAAAAAACATTATTAATTGTATTTAAAAAAAAACAAGAAATGAACTTTAATGATAATAATTGAATATTATTAGTGGAATAAAATACTTTAGAAATACAACTACAGTTCACTTAAACGGTGTTTTTTTTTTAACTTAAACCTTATTTTTTAGTGGATACTCGTATTTGATTAGACGCTCCGTTTATTTATTAAACAGTATATTTATTTACTTTCGTCTATCTGCCGAAAATATGGTACCTCCTGCAAGGATTCGAACATAGAGAAACGCAGGTTCGAATTTCCTGCAATCTTCAAAACATTAAATGCAACGCCAATCGCCATCTCCGGTCCTCCTGAACCCTGTTCTTTTGTTTTCCTTTCTTAACCTCCCTCACTAAAGTCTTCTCTTTCTCTTTCACTCCCTGTAACCTCGCCTATGCGTCTTAGCAGCATTATCGCCTTGCTTGGCGTGAAACGATAAAAAAAAAAGAAGTGGACAGATAATACTGATTGTCAAATCTTGCTGCGTCCTGTCGCTGACTGCACTTCAGCAGAGGGGTAAGATCCACCGTCCAAATGAGGCGGCCTGGGTATGCCGATAAACTACATCCGCGTCCTGTGTATGATGATAAACTATACCCGGCAGCAAGGCCTCTGATCAGGAGGTTTTGAGGAGCGTGGAACCACCTCTTAATTGCTGGTGTTCCCAGGTCCACCCTGACCCGCGGTGGTAGCACCTGTTAGGGCATGTTCAAATAGTTAATCCCCAAACTGGGGTTAAAACACTAAAAACAGGCTTCCATCCCAGGAATACATTTTTTGAAAAAAATATCACCAGCAATACATTTTTGAAAAAAAAAAATACCATCAATATATTTAAAAAAAGAAATTATCTGCAATACATTATGACCAACAACACATTTTTGAAACAACAAAATATTACCAGCAATACATTTTTTAAAAATATGACTAGTAATTAATTTTTGAAAAATACAATTTGCAATACATTTTGGGGGAAAAATTACCCGCAATACATTTTTGAAAAAAAAAAAAAATTACCAGCGATACATTTTTGAAAAAAAAATTCCAGCAATATATTTTTGAAAAAAAAAATTACCAGCAATACATTTTTGAAAAAAAAAAAAATTACCAGCAATACATTTTTGAAAAAAAAAAAAATTACCAGCAATACATTTTTGAAAAAAAATTACCAGCGATACTTTTTTGGAAAAAAAATTTAACCACCAATATATTTAAAAAAAAAATATTACCAGTAATAAAAATCCTGTCGGTATTAAATAGACTATTGAGGTTGATATACCGTAAAACAAAACAAACCAAACAGAAACTTGCTAAAATAAATAACAGATAAAGAAAATAACAACTACGAAATTCTATAATTAATCATTTATTTCTACTTTTAAGTATGGATTATATAATTTTCAGCTATCCATGGTCTTGTTAACAATTTGTACTGGTTGCTTCCTTGTTGTACTTAATTATGATGTTATTCATTCACAGCAAGTAGATTTGTACAAATTCTTTTGGGAGAGGGGCCACGTTGTACCCTTTTTACTCTCTAAGCTCGCCTCTGGAGTTCACATTACATAATTATGATGTTATGCATTACCAAAATTTTCTTAGTAGGCCAATACAAATTCTTTTGTGAGAAGGTTAAAAATCAAAAATGTATTGTTTAAATTCTCTTGAGTTAATATTTTGCATACATTTTCTAGGAAAATAAAGATTTATATTAAATTATTAAATTTTGAATTCTTAATATATTCATTCTAACTTTTCACATTCTAAATGAACAATGGTGATGTTATCATATGCTTACTTTCAACAAATGCTTTTAATATTTGTTGTAACAATATATTAGTAAACCTGATATGGAGTGACATTTGTTTAAGAAAATTTTCCTGACATCGTGCGGTTCACATTCATTGATGAACTTTATAAAATCTATTAAAATATATTTAGGGGACAACTCTGAACACAGTTTATATATATATATATATATATATATATATATATATATATATAAAAATACATATATATATATGTATATATATAAGTATATATATGTATATATATATGTATATATATATACATACGCTGATATATATATATATATATATATATATATATATATATATATATATATATATATATATATATACGTACGCGGATATATATATATATATATATATATATATATAAGTGAACATTGAAGTCAACACACGTATATATAAGTAGTCGAGAAACAAAAAGCAACACGTGACCTAATGATTGCGTCTAGCATGAAACAGTCTGTCGCCTCTGAGTGTTGACTTCAATGTTGACTTTATTTACAACCGCTCTATCTCTGATATGGACCACTTTGTCCCATATTTATAGCACACCTTAAAACTATATTTCTTCATTCATATATATATATATATATATATATATATATATATATATATATATATATATGTATATATGATATCAAAGTGTATCTTAATAATAACTTAGCTGCTGATCTCTCGTCTGGTCGAGCTCTCTCAGCTCAATGGTGAGAAAAGTGGCTGGTATCAATCAATACATCAAAAAGTAAGCTAATAACATTTCATCACCACCGAGTAGGCCCTAAACCTACACCAACCCTGATGAGTGGTCATACCTCAAAAAGACTGCTTGCCTCGAACGACTACTGAAATCAAATGGAACGCGTATATTCGCGCCATCTCAAAAGAAGCTGGAAGAATGATCGGTTTATTGTATCGCTCCAGATAATACCTAACTCCCGCTGACACGCGGTATCTTTATAAGAGTCAGATCAGACGGGGAATAGAGCATTGCTACCATATCTGAGCTAGTGTTAACCTATCTTCACTGTTCAGCCTCGACAGAATTCAAAAGCGCTTACACGGTCTTGTTGGGGTTGAACTACTATCTACCTTGCAAGCCTTATTCCACAGACGAAACTTTGCTAGCTTCTCACTACTGGCCATTACTATGCCAGATGTTCGGAAGAGTTACATTCCTTAGTTTCACCAGCTCAGACCTTAACATCTAGGAGCTGCCACGCCACGTACATGGTGAAAAGCCAGCAACATTCCCTTGTCTGTGCGGTAGACCATTTTAAATGTCCGGCATCCGAATGAATACCAAAAGGCAGAAAAAGGAGGTAAAACTACCCCAAAGACACTAAATCATTTCTTGATAATGACTGGAAAGTCGAAAGTAAAAATTAACATCGGACAGTTTATTCAAAAAATACTCAATATCTTATCCGGAAGTTTGAAAATATAATAAAAAAATAAACTTACATACCTTGTCCTTTGTCGATTCCATTTGATCAATCTTGTTTGTATATATATATATATATATATATATATATATATATATATATATATGTATTGTTTGTATACATATATATATATATTTATATATATTGTTTGTATATATATATATATATATATATATATATATATATATATATATAACTGTAACTAACATGTTGATACAAATTTTTAACCCTTACGCCCCTTATTGAAATAATTGCTTCAGCCGTTTCTATAGTAATTAATTTTACGAATGAATATGCTTATAAAGCTGCGTAAATTTCAAGTTTAGTTATTCAAAAATTTTCGCTTGAGGATGAAACGGAGCTTGATACTTTGATTCAATTTAATTTTAATAATTGTATTAAAGTGTTTGGCTCCTGTTTTTGAAACATGAGAACTCTTATGTAGCGAAGGAATCATATTTTTAAAAAAATAATTATAATATAAATATATATTTTTTTTTTTCTGAGATGATGTATTGTAATTGTTTACATTATTTACATTGTTCGGACTGTTGTGCTTATCTTTATTGCCATAACTGTTGTACGCTCCGACCTTCTTCAGGTGACTGGAATTTTGAAGTGAATCCTTAATTTCATACCCTGTATAATTTTTGTCTCCTCCTCCACATTTCCTTTTCATTGTACATTTTCTGTGTTTTTTAATTTAAATTAAATCTCCCGTTGGAAGCCTGAAGAGCGGGTGCGAAACCGGTTGCTTCGCCCGTTTTTAATATGTCTAGTAATATCAAGCTTCATACTTTTATTGCTGTGATATATATATATATATATATATATATATATATATATATATATATATATATATATATATATATATATATATTCGTCCTGGGCATGACGATAAACTACATCCGTGTCCAGGGTAAGACGATAAACAAAGTCCGACAGCAAGGCCTCTGACCAGGAGGTTTTCAGGAGCGTGGGACCACCTCTTAATTGCTGTTGTTCCCCAAGTCCACCCTGTTCAGGGGTGGTAGCACTTGTTAGGGTCTCAGCTAGGGGCAAATAGTAAAAAGTGTAAAAATAGAATTTAATACCAGAAATACTTTTTTGCAAAAAAATTATTACCAGCTATACATTTTTATTACCAGGTATACATTTTTTGAAAAAAAATATTAGCAACAATAGAATTTTGAAGAAAAAATATTAACAGCAATGCATTTTTTGAAAAAATATTACCAGCAATAAAACATTTTGTCGGCATTAAGTAATCCATTGAGGTTGATATGCCGTAAAACACACCAAACCAAACATATATATATATATATATATATGTGTGTGTGTGTGTGTGTGTGTGTTTAGGCAGCAATACTTCTTTCATGCACATTTCATTGAATACGACAGACAAGGTGCTTTTATTTAGTTTTTTATACAATTTCGCATGTGATCTAATAATTTTTTTTTCGGATAATATATTATATAAAACTGTCTGAATGTTCTTTTAATCCGAGCGATTTCGGCTATACATTTACCCATTTTCAAGGATTATATTTTAACTGTTAAAATAAGAAATAGTTTGTAGTATGTATGTTTTATAAAATGTTTTCATTTTTCGAAACACAGTCAATATATTGTCTCCATGTTCAAAGTTAATATTATTAAGTGTTAGTTTTTTGTTTTCATTAATAAGGCTTCCATTATTTTTAGCCTTTTTTGCATGTACATGATGCTATTATATTAGTATTCGCAACAAGTATGTTACGAATAGGGTCCTGTATGTCTCCATGAATATTTAAATGAGATCTAATTGAGCTATGATCAGAAATGTGTAGAGTGAGTCTGCGTGTCAAACATGTTGTAGTGTGGCCTATAT
>OZ038492.1:86869780-86874780 GCA_964036315.1 Acanthosepion esculentum | reverse complement strand
AATACTCTAAAAACAGTTACATGAGAATGTCATGCCCCTTTATCGTAGGTTAAGTAGATTAAGTTAAGCAACATCGGGCCTGGTCAGTACATAGATGGGTGACAGCTTGGTAATACCAGGCACTGTAAAGTGGTGTGTTGGATAATGAAAATTGGAGAGCCGAGTTCCAATTCCAGTCGGGTTCGTTATATTAATTTACGCGCAAATACCCTTAGGAATGGTATAAATACATGTATTCTCCCCAACCATGGGTTAATTAGTAGAACGTATCAGTATATCTTTATCTTCTCCAAAAAATTCAAAGTTTTCTTTTAATTCATCGTGTTCGTACTTTTTTATAATGATGTTACCCTGTACAAGGTCCGAGAGCCACTCGAGACAGAGGCATTATTCCAAGCAAATTGGTAATGCTATCAACATGTAAGAGGCCACCTAAAGAGAAAGAAAAGGAAAAACCAATCAATCAATCAATCTCCGTGTTACTATTGCTCTCATTATGTCCTGTGAGTATTAAATTCTCTAGGCCCTCTTTCTTTCCATAAATATAATGTCACTTTCTGATTCTGTCTATATTTCTGAGATGAGGTATTATGTACATTATTTACATTATTCGAACTATCGTCAGGGGAGAACTTGGAGAGGTGTATTAAGAGGAGATAACTGACATTCATTAGACATGTCACGTGGAACTAGAACAGTCTCCCCAAGCGAGCGAAATAAAGAGTTCAGTCCGAGATTCCAACTACCTGAAGAAGGCCGGAGCGTACAACAGCCGAAACGATGTGATAAATATGGCAACAAAGATGAGAACGATAGTCTGAATAATGTAAATAGTGTACTTTCTGATTGTAGGTATCAGTTTTCTTGTAGCTCATACTTTTCAAGACTTCTTTGCTGTTCACATGTTCTATCCATGGTATTCTCAGCATCCTTCTGTGGAACCACATCTTTGTTGCTTCAGCTCTCCTCTTCATCTGTGAGGAAATTGTCCCGCATTCACTGCCATATAGAATGGTTGGTTGATTTATTTTAAGAATGTCCACTCTTGTCAGGTTATTTAATGTCGAATTTTGTACGGGGTATACGGGTAGCGTAACGGTTTTCGGCGCTTACGGTGAACCATAGTTCAAATTCAAATTCTAGCGTTTCGCGTCGTTATTCATTACACCACCCATATATCAAAGCTTACAGTACCTGGTATACACAACCAGTCACCCTTCTACGTAACGACCAGGCTGGACGTTGCTTAACTTCGGTGATTGTACGGGAACCGATGTTTCAACGTGATATGGCCGTAGGCCGATACTGGAGGGTGGGGTGCAGTGAATAATCTACTTAACGTGTTTGAATAAATGTATGGCGGAGAAAGAATAAAAATGAATGTTAAAGGTGCAGAATTATTTAGAGCAACGAAAGTTGTGGAGAGCCACAATCCCTCGCGTTCTGAAAGGACACGGCATGTAAAAGAAGAATCATTCGAAGTTTCAAATATTTCCCGGATTTCAGTTTCTTTCAAACATTTTGCAAGATCCTTAGCAACTGTTCCAGATGCGCAAGTAATGATAGGCACTACTGTCACTTTCATGCTACACTGTCAGAATATTTTTTATACATTCAACGTGTTAAAGCACGTGCGACAGCCTTCCCTCGTCAGTCGCCAACCAGGGGAGGTAACACAGTTTCGGTAGCTAAGGCGGTACTGCCACCCCTGGTGCCACCAAGAGCTTTAGCCACCAGGCAGGGTTAATGTATATATTTTTTTTATGTAGACGTGTCAGAGAAACCAAGAATCTCAAAAGACAAATTTTTTTGATTCTGAACGATTGAATTTCAAAATCCCATAGAATTTTTCCAAATTTTCTGTGTATCTTCTTTTCCAATATGGATTAAATACGCGGACCAGGCTAACATTAAAGGATGACATAAAATTCAAAACTGTTAGCTTAACTGTTACCCACACAATTTGGTTAGTTGATTGAGCAATATTTTCTAACTAACGTTCACCCAATACGAGGCCCAAGAACGACTCAAGGTAGAAAGTTACTGTGTGCTGTTGTATGAGAGTAAGAAAGGGTAAGATATGAAGTTCATGGGGCTAGTCAGGAAAAATAACGGCTGAGCCTAGACTTGAAGAGGTCAAGATTGACATTCAAATTGATTGAAAAATAGATTGAAATTGTATTCACTAATTAAGAGTTCAAGCAGAGACGTTAGAAGTTATAGAGTTGAAGTAGACTTTAGAAGGAAGCGAGAACCCAATCCTAAACAGGAAACAAGGGATAAACCTCTACTCCTGTTCAAAAGACCTGGATGGAGTGTGAACCAACTCTCATTGGTTTATTTACTCTCGCATTTTGTATAGGACATCTGGTGAGGATCAAACTCACAACTCAGTAATAATGGCTAACTAGACTAACCTCACTAAGCATTATCCCACACCAAAGCGTACCTGTTCAAATGAGGGTCAGAATGTGAAGGGGAACGCTAAAATAGTACTTCCAATTTATCTCCAAAAACGTAATAGAATCTATCGTGTTATATGACCATACATATTATTATTATTATTATTATTATTATTATGATTAATAATAATAATAATAATAATATGTCGTAAAAATATTTTTCTAGCCTTTCTCGATTATGTTCAGAGGATCTAGCTGTCGGCGTCGTGGTCGGTCTGATCAAGGCTTAGTCTGTATCCGGCCAGTGTCGACGATAAGTTTCTGAGTGTACACCCGGCATCACCCACCCGAACCCCAGCTTACAAGCCAATAATCAAGCCAATACCAGTGTGGTAGATTTTCCACCTGTGGTCTCGCCGCTTGAGGAGCACACCTGCATGCCCTGAGATTTCCTGGTGACAGAGCGAAGAGAAAAGACATCGATGTCACTTACACCGGATGCACATATTTCGACCTGATATTTGGCGCTCTCTTGCACGATTTCTTTGTCTCTTTTCTTTTTTTTCTCGTTATATATTTCGCTCTCTTTATCTCTCTGTTGATCTTTTAACCTTTCTTTCTTTGCGACAGAATGAATATCTATCTATCTATCTATCTATCTATCTATCTATCTATCTATCTATCTATCTATCTATCTATCTATCTATCTCAGTATGAAGTCTATTTATCTATCTCAGAGTGAAATCTATCTATCTATCTATCTATCTATCTATCTATCTATCTATCTATCTATCTATCTCAGTCGCTCCTTATCTATCTATCTATCTATCTATCTATCTATCTATCTATCTATCTATCTATCTATCTATTTATCTAAACGACAGATAGAGTGAAAGGCTTGTTATTTTTGCCTTTCATCGTTTACTTATGTATATTTTTAATTCAAAAAGAATATAGATTTAGACACAAATATATATATATATATATATGATGAACTTGCTCATATATATGTACATATATATATATATGAGTGTGTGTGTGTGTGTGTACATAGATACATATATAAGTAAGCCCGATATATCGGTATGTGTGTATATGTCTGTGTATATGTGTGTGTGTAACTTGCTTTTGATGGTGGGAAAATCCGTAGTTCCATCCAACGGATAGAAAATAGAAAATCATACACACACACACACACATATACACGCATACACACACACACACACACATATATATATATATATATATATATATATATATATATATATATAGAGAGAGAGAGAGAGAGAGAGAGAGAGGGAGAGAAAGAGAGGGAGAGAGCAAGAGGTGGAATGCGAGTGACGAAAAGGAGAGAAGGAGAAGAAAAGAACAGAGGAGAATGAGAAAGAGACAAGAGGACAAGTGAAATGCATACGAAGGCAAAGAAATAAGAACGAAAAAAGTGAATGAAGAAAAGGAAGATGAAAAAGAAAGGAAAGAAAAAAGGACGATGAACAGAAATGGTTTCATGATGAGACAATTAAATAAGGCGAAGGAAATTGTTGAAAAGAAAGGAGAATGAATTTATGACAGGACGGATTCGAGAAATAGAGACAGGAAGAAGGTGGAGAGAAAAAGAAAACGAAATGGAGGAAGAAATATGGAATGAATTAATTGATGTGGGTGGGGGGTTGAAAGAACGTGGCGAAACAAGAAGAGAGGAAGTTGAAGGACGACGAAGAAGAAAAGAGAGGGGGAAGAAGGTGAAAAAAGAAGAAAAAAGAAAGAAGAAATGAGGAGGAGAGGAGGAAGAAAAAGTATGAGGTAAGAAGGAGTGAAGAAGAAGGAAGGAAAAAGTAGAAGAAGACGGGGAAAGAAGACGAAAGAAGGAAGGAAAATGAGTGGTGAAAGGAAGAAGAAAGAGAGAATGAAGAAAGAAAGAAAGAAAGAAATGAGAGGAAGAAGAAAAAGTATGCAGTTAGGAGGAGGGAAGAAGAAGGGAAGATAAGTTAGGCGATAATGGAGAAGAAGAAGAAGAAGAAGAAGAAGAAGAAGAAGAAGAAGAAGAAGAAGAAGAAGAAGAAGAAGAAGAAGAAGAAGAAGAAGAAGAAGAAGAAGAAGAAGAAGAAGAAAGGAATATGAAGAGTGAAAGGAAGAAGAAAGAAGAAGAAACTGGGAAGAAAGAAAAAAGAAAGAAAGAAAGAGAGGATAAGGAGAGGAAAAAAGAAAAGAAATTGAGGTAAGGAAAAGGCCACAAGATGGGCAAAGAAACTAGAAATGGATGAGTAAAGAAGAAGTAGAAGTGAAGGAGGAGGTGAATAAAAATAAGAAGATAGACAGAAGGAAGAAGATAAAAATGTTTAAAAAAAGAAGGCTCAGGTAAATAAAATATAAATATTTTAGTTGACACAAGGTTTATGAATTTCGGGAGTAGATAACCGTATACTATGAAAATGTCTTATTTATTATGTTTTGCTTGTTTGTTTTTTTCTCATATGGACTAAAAATAAATAAAATACCTATTTGAAAGACGTTAAACAAAGCAAGAATAACCGGGTCGTGTCGGCAGGAAAGATGGGGGAAGCTTGAAAAATGTAACGTCAACAAGAGGAAATGAAG
>OZ038492.1:86847280-86864780 GCA_964036315.1 Acanthosepion esculentum | reverse complement strand
TCGATGAATAATGAATAATGTATTTTTACAAGAATTGTTTTCATTTAAAAATTTTTTAATTATAATAATTAAAATCGTTTAAAATTCTAGATGACTTTAATCTAGTTAAGTGATATTGTAATTAGTGAAAACTATATTTACGAATCAAAAATTGAAAAGCTTAATAAATCCTGTTTTGAACCAAGATTTTTAAAATAATTTTAATTTTTTTTAGTGTAGAAACATTCCCATTTTCGTAACTATGGATGTCCGTCACGTGTTTTAAGAGTAGCCTTCCCTGAAAAATCTGACCGTCTGCAATTCTTTCATTATTTATGCGTTTCGTCGTGTTTACTTCTCAACAGGCTTTGCAAATCAGCATTTCAAAATTTTAAACTTTAAAATTTAAAGTAATTTTTACCCTTTTTTAATTCTTATTTCACTAAATATTTTTATTTTATGTATTTATTTTAGCGTGGGTATATACTTCAATTAAGTAAATTTTTTGTTAGTAGTTCTTTTTATACTTTTTTAAAGTTTATTCTTTTTTGTGAGAGTTATTTTGATAAAAACGTAAGGCTATAAAGCTAAAGTAATTAGAATTCAATAAACTATTAGATAATTGCTGAAAATATTATGTTAATTTTTAAAAATTACTAGGTAGTTAAAAACCAAAAACCAAGCATTTACTTAGATTTTGTAAATTTATGCCAGTCTCTAGTCGACCATACTTAGCTGTCAACACCTTAGGCTGCCAATAAATCAATCAGCATGTCAGAAAAACAAGACCCCGTGGTTAAGAAATGCTTTTATTCTATGTTTTATGCTATAAGTAATATTTGTTTCAAATCAGATTAATTTAAATTTAAATTTGCTAATTTTCCTCAAATAAACTGTCTCAAATACATATTTTATTTTTGGAAGATTTTTAAAATCATGATTTAACTTTTGTTTACAAATGTGTCAAAATGGCCGATATTTACCGATTTTCTGAAAGCGACCAAAAATTTTAATCTTTATAATTTCTATTTGAAATACACCAGAATATTTTAATGTCTGGAAATAGTTAATTTAAAGCTAAAGAGAAAGCTTCAAGAATGTTTTTTCATTTTCAAAAAATCATTTTAAACCTTAGGTATCGAAAGGTACCTACACTAAATGTATATCAAATTATTAGTATACATTTTAGCTCCGTTATTATACATCGACAACTGTTTCATTAATACCGGCACGCAATGTGCGCTATTATATATACGTTTAGCCATCTTGACACTATTTGTCGTAAGAATCATTGAAAAACCCTTCGAGTTATTCATCTAGAAAGAGAACAGGTGAAAATCGTTTTGTGTCAGCCCAATTATGTCTTTCCAAATGAGAAATGGTGAGAGGAAAAAATCATTCAGGACTTCAGTAATGGTACCAACATTCATACTCTGGCTTTCTTCTTCAAAGCCTATTCTAGAAGCATCAAGAGAGCGGTGATGAAGTTTACAAAAGAGGGAACAGTAGAGAGGAAAACTGGATCAGGAGGTTACAACAAGAAGAGGGACCATCATTTCAACTTAGTGCTAAATACATTTTTATTGTTCAAATTAGAGTCTGATAGTGTTTTAAAAACCTAAGAAAATTCCACTAAATTATCTTTAATCACTTCTAAGATAGAGAGGTTCAAAGCTTAATCTAAAAATTGTACAATTTTCCTGTTCCACTCGGTATAGTAATCTAAATGAAATAATAATAAAAACGGAAGAATATTAATATACAACCCAGTGTGTCTGAAGACTGAGAGCCTATAGCTGGCTGCCACGAATATCTGGCTGCCACAAATAGGCAGGAAGATTCTAATGGCCAGCGTGAGAGCCAACAGCTGACTGACACGAATGTTAACTAGCATGCTAGCATGCAAAAAAAAAAATCGATAGCTGCATTCGTCACAAGTGGGAAAAATTTAAATCCGCATGGCACTTTACTCCAATTGGCTCATTCGCTTGCTTAAACTCAACGTTGATTCTGATTCCGCAGAACTGGGTTGGGTGTGAAAAAGTATTTGTTGTTAACACTCTTTTTTCATTCGGTTTTTCCAGTTACGAGTACTTTTTTAAAGCTGATCGTTTTGTGTTCATTTTGTTTAGTTCTTTTTACGTAACAGATTTAATGTTTAGTATAGAGCTTAGAAAAAATTCGCAGTGTGAGAAGTAAGGCATGTAGCAACATCAGCACGGCAAAGGGCACTCCTTTAAAGGCAAGGAAGGGCA
Organism: Acanthosepion esculentum; assembly: GCA_964036315.1. NCBI lineage: Eukaryota > Metazoa > Mollusca > Cephalopoda > Sepiida > Sepiidae > Acanthosepion > Acanthosepion esculentum. The sequence goes on along the minus strand of OZ038492.1, from coordinate 86,862,546 downwards.
AAAATATTTTAAGTCAAGTGATAGCGATTTCTGTATGAGTCGTACGATTTTTGAATCAAGCACGGGCAACGCCGGGACATGCTAATAGTATATATATATATATATATATATATATATATATATATATATATATATATATATATATATATATATATATAAAGTAAATATGTGTAATAATTTCATATAGAGTATATCTGTAAAAGGAAAATATGAATAAAGACGAAAGAAACACTTTCTTTCGTCTTCTGAGGGACTTGATCAAGGCAATATGAAAGCATTTTATTTTATTTTATATACAAGAGCAAAAAATATTATTGTTTTTTTCAAAACGTAAAACATTTTCTATTATAAATATATGTAATAACACATATAAGTAAATATATTTAATATATATTTTTTCTTAAAGTAAATATCTGTAATGATTTATAGATGAGTAAACATTTATATATATAAATACACACACACACACATATGTGTTTACTAATGTAAGTATATGTAATAACATATATAAGTAAATATATGTAATGATATATACATAAGTAAATATATTTGATATATATATAAGTAAATATGATAATATAAGTAATTATCAGTAATATTATATAAGTAAATATATGCAATAACATTTATCAGTAAACATATATAATATATATATATAAACGCTGCTGGTGTCGCTAGGGGTGGCGGTCCCGCCATAGCCACCGAAACCGTGATATCATCCCTGGTCGGCGGCTGATGAAGACAGGGTATCGCACGTGAAATTACACGTTGTGTGTTAAAAATTGTATATAAAACAGAATATTGTTTTTTGGGTCAAACTAATTTTTAATTTTACTAATATAAAGATCCCTTCCCGACCGCCTAGTAAAAAAGTTTGCTAACCCTAACCCTGTAAAAAAGTTTGCTAACCCTGTTCTATTGATAATTATAATTTTGGATCTAAATGAGACTTAGGGAAAACCTAGTGCAAAAAAGTGACTCACTCATTTTCTGCAACTAGTAATCAATAGAAACATAACCGAACAGCTTTAAATAAAGAATAATAGAGGTATAATTTATTTATAATAGGTAATATAGTTCGAAATATTTAATAATCTATGGGTCCTCCTTTATTTTGAATAACCTTTTCAACCCTTTTTGGCATTGACTTGATTAGGTTCTGGCAAATCTCATCTCCAAGCATTGAATTCCATTCGGATATGAAATTCACAATCAAATCCTCTTTGTTGCTCAACTGCTTTCTCGAGAGCCTGTACTTTATAATGCTCCATAAGTTTTCTATGGGGTTGAGGTCAGGAGATTGGGGCGGCCATGTCATAACACTCACCTGCTTCTCATCAAAGTATTCCTTCATCAATTTTGATTTATGACAGGGAGCATTATCCTGCATAAAAATGAGCTTGGTGGGGTCGATTTGCACCCTTTCAGCAGAAGGGAGCAGACAAGACTCTTGTACTGCTCGCTCCTGAGGGTCTTTTCAATAGGTTTTAAGAAACCAGTTCCATGAAAAGAAAAGCATTCCCAGAACATTATACTGAACGGATGCTTGACAGTACTTACTGATAAACACGTTTCATCAGAGAAGAGAACATTTAGTAAAAAAAATCAGGTGAGTCACTTTTATCGAACAGCACTGTATATTAGTGAATAGATGTAATAATAAATATAAATAAAGATATATATTAATATATATACACATTTATAAGTAAATATGTGAAAGGAATATATATATATAAGGATATATATATATATATATATATATATATATATATATATATATATATATATATATATATATATATATATATACAGTGCTGTTCGATAAAAGTGACTCACTCCAAGCAAGGCGGAAATGCAACTAGTACGCAACGGGGTTACAGGGAGTGAAAGTGCAAGAAATTACTGAATATAGAGAGGATTGAGGAAAGGACAAATGATGAACGGGATTCAAGAAGACAGAAGATGGCCATTGACGTTGTATTTAAATTTTTGAAGATTGTAGTTATCAGGGAAGCAAATAAACGGGTGGAAGTTCCACAGGGGTTGCAATGGCGGTTGCATTTAGCTATTTCAACCGTAAAAGGGTTTGAAATCGATGCCAATCTAGTAGCAAGCTTAAATTCATGTAGTCGGGACAGCAAGGAACATAGCTCATCAGAACAGTTGCCATGAAAATATTTGTAGAAAAGACAGAGGGAAGCCACTTCACGTCGGTGAGAAAGTGACTGAAGCCGAGATGCCAGGTCAGGATCGATTAAATTGCAGATCCTCTTTTTTTTTGTCAAGAGACTCGAGATGAATAGCAGGAGCACCAAACGCGATATGGCAGCAGTATTCAATGCACGGACGAATGGTAGATTTGTGGCCGGATACAATGACCCAAATTTCCTTGCACTAAGCCCAGACCTCAAGTGGAACTCCTACATACGACCCATCGCTAAAGATGCTGGAAAAAGGGTCGGTTCCCTGCACCGCTCCAGTAAGTACCTGACTCCTCGTGCTGTCCTCTATGTTTACAACAGCCAGGTCAGGCCTAGAATGGATCACTGCTGTCACATTTGGACAGAAACTGCCCAGCCCTCACTTTCCACTCTTGATAGAGTCCAAGAGCGTATCCGTGTCTTTGTGCGTGACAAATTATTTTACGCCCTGAAAGCCCTCTCTCACCGACGAAATGAGAAAAGTCTCCCACTGCTCTAACGCTACTTTCATGGAAAGTACTCGGACGAACTGCATTCCTTAGTTCCGCTATTTCTAACCTTCACGGTTAAAGACTCGCCATTGATGAGAAGCAAGTTTCACTCGAGCAGCTTCCTTCCACAAGACACTGCACTGTGGAACCGACTCCCAAGTGGATGTTTTCCCGATCTCTACAATCTTAACCTGTTCAATTCTAGGATTAACCGTTATCTTCTTCCCCTATCTGAATACAGTTAATACTATAAACTGTGATTCTTACTTCGTAACACCCTATCTCGAGTGGCCCTCGGACCTTGACTAGATTTTGTTCGATTACTTCCCGATCGCCTCGGTTTATTAATAATGAATGTTTGGGAGAAAATACATTGTTTTCTATATACTGGAATTTTGGGTAAGCTGCAACTCAAATAATAAAAAAAACCAAAATACTTTGAACAGTTTATCTACATTTTTTATTTGGATGTGCAAGAATTTATTAAAAAATTAGGAAATAAAAAATAAATATTATCTCGTGTCTGCCATTTTTTGATACATTTTCATTTGCGCCCGTTAGCGATGAGTTTATTCGCAATGATATCCACTGAAGTGATAAATCAAGAGAAACATTTATTGGCTGATACTGCTGGCATTGGAGCTCTTCTACGTTCCGCAGAGACTCATGGATTGTCTGGCTATGTGCTTCAATCAGTTTATACTGCGTCGTTCAACGCTGAAGTACACTACAAGGTATGTGGAGCTGCAGAGTGAAATTGCTACGGGATGTGCCATCTCTCCAGTACTGTTTGTGATGGTTGATGAAGGTGATCCTGAGAGGTCTGACGCTAGATCACCGCTTCCTGCATAATGAGAGCATTTATGGATGATTTAACGATAATTCAAGATGATAGGAATGTAGCACAGTTGGTTCTGGATAGACTTGCAGAGTTGTTAGAGCGGGAGTCAGATGGCCTTCAAACCAAAGAAGAGCAGGTCACTGTCTATGAAGGGAGGTTCTGTCATACATGAAGTGTTTTCCATCGCAGTTGAAAAGATATCAACAGTGCGTGAGCAAGGTGTGTATATTCTTGGGAGGTGGTATAACTTCCCTGTGACAGATCGTCACCGTGCGATTGAAATCCAGCAACAAGCGCAGGTGGGTCTGCGAAGAATAGACCAATGTTGGCTTCCCGGGAAATTTAAAGTTTGGTGCATGCATTTTGGATTGATGACGAGACTAATGTGGCCGCTGACTATATATGAGGTTGCACTGTCTCGAGTTGAAATAATGGAGAGGAAAGTCAGTAAATGCGTACAGAGGTGACTTGGTGTAGCAAGGATTCTGTCGCCTGTCGCTTTGTATGGCAGGTCGGGGTGTGGGGGCTCAGTTACCTCTTACTTTATTGGAGTACAAGGTGGCAAAGGTGAGATTGCAGTCCATGTTGTGTGAATCTAGAGATGCTGTAATCCGGGAAAATAAAGATAATATGTATAAATATATATAGATATATCTGTATAAGAATACATATAATATATAATATATATATATAATATATATAATAATATATATTATAATATTATATCATATATCATATATAATATATATTATATTCATTAATATATATATGTATATTAATATATAATATATATTATATATAAATAATATATATATATATATTATATATATAATATATTATATATATATTATATTATATAATACATTATATAATAATATATATATTATATTATATATATTATATATATAATATATATATAATATATAATACATATAAATTATATATATATAATATATAATATATATTTTATATATATAATATATATATATAATATAATATTAATATATAATAATATATATATATTATATATATATATAATATAATATATATTATGTATATATATTATATATTCTATTTTATATATTATATAATATATATAATATTTATTATATATATATATATATATATATATATATATATATATATATACATATATATACACACATATGTATAAAATATAATATAATATAAGAATATGCAATAATAAGAATACAATAATAAGAATATGTATCAGTATTAATAGATAAATAAGAAAATAAATATTCTGTAATCCGGGAAAATGTGCCGGAAATGAAGACAGGAACCAAGTTATGTCTGATTTTATTGGCTAAGTTGCTTATCGTATAGTTGGCGTTTGAAATTAGATTTTGTTATTGACATCTCGCAGTCAACGTGTTAAACAAAGAAACGATGTTGACTGAATTTAACAAATCTCATTAATACATACATAAATAATAATAATAGCTGGCCTCTCGTATTCGAGGATATCTGTCTACTAGGGCGGCTAGCCAATCCCTATTGCAGACGCTCGCTCAGGCACATTTGTGTTTGCTGAACACCCACAGAGCCCACTCGTGGTTTATACGTCAACTATGCTGAGCGGACCTTAGTTACAGTTTCTGGGAGATATCGTGTCATCTAGAATGATCAACAATTTAAACAAGGTCAGGACGCTCAAACTCTCGGCCACGATGACTTGTGACTTCGTGCTAGCACAGCAATCGACGGCCCTCAAGAGTTTCGTCAACTCAATTTCACTGACAAAGCTTGGGTCAAACCGTGGTATGGTTTTCAGGCACTCTCCAAAGGTGCCGCACGCTGGGATCGACCTCCATCCATTCCGATAACATCCATTTCGTTAAGACAGTTAAATCATTGTGGCCCTGGTAAGAGAAAGAAAGAGAACTGGTAAACCATATCCTAAACTGGGAACAAGGGATAAACCTCTACTCCTGTTCAATATACACGGAAGGAGTTGTGTGTCAACAGCAGGCAATATGCTTTGAAAGGATCTACTCATCATATGTCAATTGTAGCAGGAATGTTAAACTATGCATTTGGAAACTTATATTGAAAGCTATTTTTGAAGTATGATATGAAATGGGGGGTGCAAACAAAACTCTTTTTATCTGTTACTCAAACATATGATGCTAGACCAAATCAAGTCACCTAATTCTGAATCTGTACTCAGGTTTTTGACATATGTCCATAGTTTTGTGGATATCACATGTAACTTGAAGATAAAATAATAACTTAATCAAGATGTTAACATTTGACACTACTTCAAATAAAAGGTTGGGAAGGAACACTCCCCATCAATAGTAGAAAGAGCAATAACAGCTACTGGACATGAGAATCCCATTTTCCTGAAAAATTGTTCTAAGATTTTATAAATTTCAACAAAAAAGCATTACTAGATGCTCAGTCAATGAATGCTAAATGTTTCCTTGGAGGCAAATGGCTTATATTACCATTGCCATTGTGGGGATTACCTCCACCTTGCCTGCCAAGATGCCCGCTAGGTGTTTCAGTTTTAAGTTTATGAAAGGACTGGGCCAGAAAACCCTCTTCCATTTTAGCTCCAGAATGTAGTATTATTTGTATTAATGATGCTAGACCAAATCAAGTCACCTAATTCTGAATCTGTACTCAGGTTTTTTAACATATGTCCATAATTTTTTGTGGATAACTTGAAGATAAAATAACTTAATCAAGATGTTAAAAAAGTGTCACTATCTGTCGTCAATGGCAGTATAAACCAGCCAGTGCGTGACCGAGAACAACGCATAATATGATTGGAAATTTCATCGGAAATACATGCAGGGACACCTACCCATTCGCAACATGGCAGTACAGATACACCAATACTATGCGACTGTTGATGGGAGCTGCCTCTCTAAACGCTACCAAATAATACGGGCTCTTATTGACAAGTCGGAAGCAACAGCCAGTAAACTGCCAACCCGGTACTTTCATAATGGAAAGTCACATCCATTGGTTAGTCTGATCATCAAAGAGTTAAGATAGTTAAGACATTTTGGCCCTGGTAAGAGAAAGAAAGAGAACAAGTAAATCATATCCTAAACAGGAAACAAGGGATAAACCTATACTCCTGTTCAATAGACATGGAAGGAGTGCGGACCGGACGATAACTTAGCTTATCTACTCCTATTAACATGTAAAAAAGAATTGGGAAAGAATTCATATTAAGTAAAACCTTCTCCACAGATGCCGTTTCTTTCTTATCTATGAATTGCCATGAATTTTTTGGAAAGATAGTGACGTTGTTTCCAGTTTCCTTCTCCAGAGATTCCTTTTCTTTATTATCTGTCAATTGATATGGATTCCTGGGAAAGAAAGTGAAGTGTTTTCCCGTTGCCTTCTCCACAGATGCCGTTTCTTGATTATCTATGAATTGTCATGAATTTTGGGGAAAGATAGTGAAGCGGTTTACCGTTGCCTTCTCCAGAGAAATCCTTTTTATTATCTACTAGCAGCATGGCCCGGCGTTGCACGTGCTTGATTAAAAAATCGTACGACTCATACAGCAATCGCTATCACTTAACTTAAAGTATTTTAGCCATTCCTTGCCATTAAAGGAGTGCACTTTGCCGTGCTAATGTTGCTACATGCCTTACTTCTTGCCTATCTCACACTGCGAATTTTTTCTAAGCTCTATACTAAACATTAAATCTGTTACGAAAAAAGAACTAAACAAAATGAACACAAAACGATCAGCTTTAAAAAAGGACTCGTAACTGGAAAAACCGAATGAAAAAAGAATGTTAACAACAAATACTTTTTCACGACCAACCCAGTTCTGCGGAATCAGAATCAACGTTGAGTTTAAGCTAGCGAATGAGCCAATTGGAGTAAAGTGCCATGCAGATTTAAATTTTTCCCACTTGTGACGAATGCAGCTATCGATTTGTTTTGCATGCTAGTTAACATTCGTGTCAGTCAGCTGTTGGCTTTCACGCTGGCCAATAGAATCTTCCTGCCTATTCGTGGCAGCTAGCTATAGGCTCTCACTCTGGCCAGTAGAAAATGGCCGCAAACTGCATGAAAACTGCCGTAGAAGCATGAAAAACTCGATTATTTCCACTATCGATGTGAGTTGGGAAATGCAAAGTCGGTCTTTGCTTTGTCGCTAACTTGGAGCATATGCATGTAAACTTTGGTGCAAATCCGTCGAAAATTGCGGCCGTGCATTCGTTACACACACACACACCCACACAGACACACACACAGACACACATCCAACTACGAAAAACAGGAAATGGTGGCGGACTATGATCGCCGACTCCCTGAAGGGACACGGCACATGGAGAAGAAGAAACATGGTTTAGTGGTAAAAGTCTCTCTAATTAACCCATAGCTGGGAGGAGAAGAGGTGGATTCATACCATTCCCAAAGGTATTTGTGTGTAAGTGAATATAACAATCCCAACGGGAATTGGAACTCGGCTCTCAGATTAACAATTCCGTGGCATTATCCATTACACCACCGACACACCCAAGCTTAGAACACCAGGCACTCCCAAGCTGCTACTAATCTAGGTACTGACCAGGTTCGAAGTTGCTTAACTTCGATGATCGTTCGGCGACCGGTGTTTCAACACGATGTTACATAATGAGCTTCGGAAGCCACTCTCATTTTTTTTATTCTCCAGTATGACTTTTGACGATGGACAGAGACTATTTCAAGAGAGAACTAAAAATTTTAGTATATTTATCATTAACAACATAAGGTACGTAGATGACACTTATATTGATGGCAGACACTGTTAGAAAACTTCAGGTACTTTTAGACAAGATATTAAAGGAAAGCGAAGAAAAAGGACTGAGCATCACTTGGAAGAAGACAACGTATGGTCGCTAGCAAAAGGGACAATCCAAGATCCGAATGAAAAAATGGAAACGTCAAAATAAAACTAGTAGAAAAATTTTAAATTCTAGGAAGTGTTTTAATAGAAGAAATAATATATGTGGTGGCCTGTTAGGGGCCAGAAAGGAAGATACGGAAAGAAGAAGGCAGGTTGAACAAGTGTATTGAAATAACAACATATATACAAAATAAGTGTTATTAGTCAGCAGATAGAAGTGTCCGTCCGAACTGTCAGGTTACACTGTGTCCCGACTGCCGATATTTAACAGTCCCACCCTCACGAGGAAAGTATGTGGCACAAGGCCGTGTTTAACGTGGGTTTCTCTGAGCCCGTAGGCTCGGCCAAAAATATTCCCTTAGAACCAGCATAAGCGGGTTCGGGATCTGTCTACCTCCCCGGACGAAACTTTGCCCTTTGGCAAAGCTTCGTCCGCGTTCCTCTCTGCCAAAGCAGAGTGTTCGACAGAAGTCGCACACAGTCAGAGACTGCGTTCCGACTGCCTATTTAGGAAGTCTCGCAGGTTAGTACTTATGAAGGAGGAAGAGTTCATTCTAATGTAGATAGGTCACCATAACAATATATTAAAACGAAATCATTGGAATAGCGAAAGATTCCTTCCAAAAACTTAATAAAATATTATGAAGCAGGAAAATTTCTTTAGAAATAAAGATAAGAATGTGTTAAATTTAGTGGATATTCGGGTATAACTAGAATCTCTGTTAAATCGCCGTATAGCCCGAGACCCTGTTAAACTTATTTGAAGAAACGTTTTATTGAAAACTCTCGAGAACATACGAGGTATGTCTGAAAAGTAACGGGACTTGTGTCACAAATTATTTATTTCAATTCCAAGCAGCAAACTACATGGTTTCCTCTTCAAATTACCCCCCCTTAAATTTCCATTCGGAAATGCATGAATCTACCTCTTCTCCCCCAAGCTATGGGTTAATTAGTAAAACTTGTATCACAAACCCGATATTATCTCACAAAAAAAAAAACCGTACAAAATATTTATATTTCTGCATTACATAACCCATAGAGGTGTTGTTATGCCGCTAAACAAAAACAACCAACCAACCTGAAAAGTAACGCGACTGGTGTCGCAAACAATTTATTTCAATTCCAAACAACAGACCAAATGGTTTCCCTTTCAAAGTAATCCCCCCCCTTGAGTCTAATGCAATTTTCCGTCCTTTTCTGCCACGCTTCTATGCACTGCTGGAAGGATTCTTTTTGGATGCCTCTCAGCTACGTCGTTACGACCCTTTTGGTGGCCTTCACACCTTCAAAACGGGTCCCCTTGATAATCCCCTTTGAGCCGGGGGAAAAGAAAAAAGTGACACGGAGTCAAATCAAGTGGACAGTATTGTTGTTCTAGTACGGCGATGTTCAAATCGGCCCGGAATTGCCGGATGCTCAGGGTGTTGTGAAGAGCTGCATTGTCATCATGAATCAGCCACGATTTGTCCTGCCACAACTCTCCCATGTAAAAACATGCAATGGTTGCAGAAAGCTAAGATTACATATTATATTATATACTCCAAAGATATCCTGTTAGAAGATAACACAATCCGTTTATCTCACTTTTGCCGAGACCTCACACAGCACACCCACTCTGTTACTGTTCAGACAGACCTCGTTACTGTTAAAAAAAACCCACATAAATCCACTAAAATACGGGTATCGACTAAATATAACATATTTAGTAATAAGATATCATATCAAATACGCTGATATATATATATATATATATATATATATATATATATATATATATATATATATATATATATATATAATAAAAGGGGTTAAACACTAACATTCCGTGGTCATAATTTATTTCATTGGAATCGTAAATACGATCCAATTCATCAGACCTACAAGTTCAAAAAGAAAACAGAAAAAACAACTCCGGGAATAAAAAATAAAATTTAGTGAGAGTGTATGTATGAGAGTGTGGGACGAATGCTAGAGTAAATGAAAGCTATAGGGAGGGGTAACAGGCGAGAGAAGAACAGGAAGGTCTAAAGATGAAGGGGGGATATAAAATTTAACAGAGAGAAGTTTTAAAGAGGGGAGTCAAAGACAGTTTAAGTGAGAGAAATATGAATATTTTCAAATGTCTAATACATTAAAGATACACCGGAAAAGAGTATACATTTTGTGGTGACATACACAAACAATAGACGATATAATCTTAAAGCTCAGAAGATGAGAGAGGAAGAGGAAAAGAAAAAGGGGTGGGGGAGATGGGGTGATGGAACTAAAACCGAAAGGCATTTATAAAAGGACCGCTGTGTAATGAAGAAAATTTGACAAAGGTAATATCGACTACAGGTTACAAATCTAATATAAACATATAAAAATAACGATTATCTAATCCAGCAAGCACCTATATTTCTATGTTCAAAAACACATACGTATACACACATACACAACAACATATTTATATTTTCACGTACATTCATATATATAGGCGTTTACACACCCACCCATATATATATATATATATATATATATATATATATATATATATATATATATATATATATATGTATGTGTGTGTGTGTGTGTGTGTGTGTGTGTGTGTGTGTGTGTATTAGAATGGATTTTTAGTAGTCCGACAGATTTTAGCTTCTTAAACGTTCTTATTAGTGAATACTCGCATTTAAGTATATTAAACATTATATTTATTTATTTTCACCTACCGGCCTGGAATTTCGAGAAATCTTATTAAAGAAATTTGGTTACAACTGACCCTCTGTTTCGTTGTGTTCATGGCAGTATAGACGTACTGGGCTAAACAGTGGCTCTCTACCAGGAATAGCGCTGGACTAACCAGTGTGTCAGCGTGCACGATGTGTGCTTGTGTGATGCGTCCGTCCGGCGCATATTGATTTAAGTGATTCTGTTTCAAGTGAATTAGATTTAAAAATACAAGTTGTTTATACATTAAGTATTTTTAATTTAACTTTCTTCACACAGAGAATATTTTTTAATTAAAATATTTTTAAGTTAAAGACAGCCACAAAGAGATCCCGCTTTACTGTTTCGTCCAGTTGTTTGTAGAGTAAATCTTTATATTTCAGCTTTCTTTAAACAAACAATATTTTAAATATTAAAAAAAATGTTATTCTGATTTTAAAATATATTTTAAGTGAATAAGATATAAAAATACGAGTTGTTTATACAGTAAGTATTTTAATTTTAACTTTCTTCAAACAAACAATTTTTTAATTAAATTATTTTTAACTTAAAGACAGCCACAAAGAAATCCCGCTTTGCTGTTTCGTCCAGTTGTTTGTAGAGTAATTATTTATATTTCAGCTTTCTTTAAACAAATAATATTTTAAATATTTAAAAATAGTTTTTGGCATATTTAAAAAAATATTTTTAATCTGATTTAAAGTTCAAGATTATCCCGGAAGTTCTATTCCTATTAAATGCTGTACACCAGTTGTTCTCAAAGTTTTCGAAGTCGGAGCGCACTTGAAATCCTACCAGTAATTGAAACAATAAATGAAGCATACCTTAAGTTTATTCATTCTTGTGTTTATGAGAAACATGAGCTTAGCAAATTTTTTTTTAATGTTTGGACGTATATTTGATAGGCAAACTCTCATTTCCTCCTCAATACATTGAAGAGTTCCTCTATTTTTACACTTAATTGTGGTGAGAACAGAAAAGGCTAATCCACATAAATATGAATGAGATGGGTACCGAAATATAATAAAGTAAATGTAGTTATTTCTTATATCTGAACACATATTTCTCTTGAATGCCAGGGCGCACCTAAACATCTTCCCAGGCGCACAGTTTGAGAACCACTGCTGTAAACAATCAGTAAAACGTTAAACATGAACTTGTAAACCAAACCAAGGATGACACGAATGAATTAAAATATTTAACTGAATCGTAATAAAATTAACTTTCATTTCAATGGAATGTTGAAATCAACTCCAATGCCTTTTAACCTGAACCGTCAGTGACCCGACGGGTCACGGGTAGTCTAGTATCAAATAAAAACGCGATAAAGAAACGAACACAGACAAGAAGGCCGTTTTAGTAATAAAAACGACTAAGAACTTTATAAAGTCATTTGCACATTATCAGTTACTCAAGTCCAATGTGAGAGGACATTTTCAAAGCTAAATATCATAAAGACAAGGTTAAGAGATTCTGTGTTTGAGGAGAATCTGCAATCATACATGTTGCTATCCATTGAAAAAGAATTGTTAGTTGTCAACATTTCGATTATATCATTATGTTTCCTTCTAGTAAAATGTGCTATCCATTTTAGTTGTTGCTGCTTTTGGAAGTATTCTAGTGATGTCGTTGTGCTCTTTGTAAGTTTATAGCGCCAGTTTATAGGCTTTGGTGAAGTATTGCCTTCTTTAAGTCCTAAAGAGTTCATTGGCTAGAAGCAATTTGATATGAGAAAACGGTCGTATGTAACTGATAGTTTTAACCGAGTTGGACACTACACTTGATATCCATAGGAGAGTCTTTTTAAGACGAGGTTATTTCAGAACATAATTCGAGTTCTCGGGTCAATATTTTGCTCAGTGACGGACTGGCCAGACAATCAGATTGCCCGATGGCAAGTGGATCGTTTATGAAATGGGTCCCCTATATTAAATAAAAACGCTTAAAGAAAAAACACAGACAACTGTTTTAGTAATAAAATGGAATAAGAACGTTATAAAGTTACTCAAGCCCAATTTGAGAAGACATTTTGAAAGCTAAAGACCACAAAGAAATTCGCTGTCTATCGTACATGTAGCTATCCATTAAAAAGGAATTGTTAGATGAATTGGAGGACGAATTAATTATTGCCAGATTGGTACAATCATCTAATGAACGAAAGCAATTGTTCTTAATATAGTGGACTGCTTGCAATATTCTATTGTGCTTTCAAACTATCTGTTGATGCGTAAATTGTGCAGTAAGAGTTAAGAATATCAACCAATTATTGAAATTAAAAAACAATAAATAAAAAAATTAAATTATAACATTCTGCATATTTTTAAGTTAATCTGATTCAAATTTTCAAGTTTAGCCCGGAAGTTCTATTCCTATTAAATGCTGTAAACCAGTGGTTCTCAAAACGTTTGAAATCGGGGTGCACTTCTTCGGGTGATTGGAATTTCGAAACGACTCCTTTAATTCGTCCACCAACATGCTCCAGTGGATAATCTACGAAATCTCTGGACGGAATTTCAATCACTTGAAGTTGCGTACAACGTCCGAAACGTTGTGAATATGTCAATGAAGATGAGGAAAACAGTCTGAATAAAGTAAATAATGAAAATAACCATAATACCTCATCTCAGAGATATAGACAGACAGACAAGCGTTTTAGTAATAAAATGGAATAAGAACGTTATGAAGTCATCGGCACATTTTCAGTTACTCAAGTCCAATTTGAGAAGACATTTTGAAAGCTAAAGACCACAAAGAAATTCGCTGTCTATCTTACATGTAGCTATCCATTAAAAAGGAATTGTTAGATGAATTGGATGACGAATCAATTATTGCCAGGTTGTTACAATCATCTAATGAACGAAAGCAATTGTTCTTAATATAGTGGACTGCTTGCAATGCTCTATTGTGCTTTCAAACTATCTGTTGATGTGTAAAGTGTGCAGTAAACTATTTACGAATATCAACGAATTAAAAAAATTAAAAAATTAAATGATAACATTCTGTATTTACATTTTGTATCTACTGCCAAGTAACGTGTACATTACATATACACTGTAATCACTATGAAATACACATTTTTTCCACAAAACTTTTAATTTTAACCTTTCTTTTACATACGTATCTTTTGAAAAAATGATGTATTATTTATGAAAATTAAATGATAGCATTATAGTTGTAGATGGGCCCTCATTTGTCTCTTGGCAACCAATATTTTAGACCCATCCCGACATTCGTTTCAGTGAACTGCACTCAAAAAATGTTTCAGCAACTGTTTTCGGGATTTGCACTCTATCAATAAAAGTGAAATGTTTACTTTCTTTCTTCCTTTTTTCTTCCTTTCTTTCTTTCTTTCTTTCTTTCTTAAAGGATTTAAAACTTTATTCAATTATTCTAATTTCAGAAAATTCAAAAACAATGTAATTTTCAACGCAAAAAGACGCTGAAATTGCCTATGCTAATTTATGGTCCCCCACTGACGCAAGAAAAACAAAATTTTTAACAAAAATTTCGAAGGTTCTAAAAAGGATCAAAGATATAATTTAATAATAAAAAAATCCGATGGTCTTTGCTCTGAATAACAGATTAAAGATATTGCCGATAAATCTGTGTTTTTATTAAGTTGGGACATTTTTTCATCATGTATGCTCATATTTTATCAAAACTTTGGAGGCGTATATATATATATATATATATATATATATGTGTGTAAAAGACAATAAGAAAACTGGAATATTAGCCGACGCGTTTCGACCAATGTAGACTTTTTCAAGGCAAAAACGAAATGAATTTATTAAAACAAAGCAATTAACAAAACAAAATGTCCTTAGCAACTGGAAGAATTAAGAAAACGCTATTATATTCATATTGTCAACTGAAAATTACGTCAAGTACTGTCACGTGTGGAAATATTGTTTTTATTGTTGTGTTGACGGATTCAACAATAAAAAAATAAAATACACACACACACACACACACACACATATATATATATATATATATATATATATATATATATATATATATATATATATAATTTACAATTGGAATTAAGATATCTTTAGTTAATGACCATTTTCACCCACGGATTTTCATTTTAAAATACTCAGGATTTTTCAAACTGTTTATTCGTAGGTGAAAAA
>OZ038492.1:86834780-86842280 GCA_964036315.1 Acanthosepion esculentum | reverse complement strand
TTATTAGTGCATGTTTGAATATATATATATATATATATATATATATAGATAGATAGATAGATAGATAGATAGAGAGAGAGAGAGAGAGAGAGAGAGAGAGAGAGAGAGAGAGAGAGAGAGAGAGAGAGAGAGAGAGAGAGAGAGAGAGATTAATTCCTGTAGTTCACTGCTAATAACAAGCAGGATTTTTTTTCCCTGATGATGGCCATGCTGGCCGAAACTAGTCGAGGAACCTAATTGAAATAATAAAACAAAAAGTATTAATATACATCCCAGTGTGTCTGAAAATTTTAATTTTTTAATATTTTTTATTGTTCAAAACAATACTTACATATATATATATATATATATATATATATATATATATATATATATATATATATATATATATGTAAGTATCTTTTTGAACAATAAAACAAAATATATATATATTATATACATACATATGTGTGTGTGTATATATATATATATATATATATATATATATATATATGTAAGTATTGCTTTGAACAATAAAACAATATATATATATATATATATATATATATATATATATATTATATACATACATATATATATATATATATATATATATAAATATATAAATATATATATATATTTATATGTATATATCACAGGTAAAGCGGTGGTCGGTGTTCAAAGGGTTATTAATGACTATTGTGCTATTCTCATTGATTGCTAGCTTCAAAATTAAACTTCAAAATCTTTGAAATTTCTATTTATCCAAATAAGAACGAATAAAATTAAAAATATAGTTTTTTTACCTTTTTTGAGTATCAATTGCCCTTTATATAAATTTGTTTATAATTAAAAAACCTATAATAAAATAATAAAACTATTATAAAATAATAATAAATCTATAATAATATAATAAAACTATAGTAAAACTATTATAAAATAATAATAAAACTATAATAAAATAATAAATCGATAATAAGAAGCGTAAAATATAACGTTAACCTTTAAAATGAGCATTAAAATTAGGTACCTCCAAAAACAAAAAAAGAAAAAAAAAGGAAAAGAAAAAACGTACCTAAAGTTTAAAATGCATTTTAAATAACGGAAATCTTTAATTTTAGTTTTAATCCCAGGCTAAGAGATTAAATTTGAAATATCTAGTATTAAAACAAATATTACTTACTTTTAGTTTCAAATATTGCAGAGAAACACAATTTTTTTTAATACGGACTGGGTGTTTTTTGACGTGTTGAGTGATTTGTTAAGCCTTACATTTGGAAAATTTTACTAAGGTAGACAATAATAAGGAAAATTAAATGGCGAATACATCGTGGACGCCTTTTTTATATAATTCTTTCAACCACCCAGTAATCTTAAAAATGTTAAATATTTTTAGCATTCTAATATTTTACAGAATTGTAGGTATTTTGAATTTTCGCCTTATTTACGAAGAAGTATGCTGAGAAAATGTTAGAAAATTACCAATAGATTTTAAATTTACTATAGGTAACTATCTTATTTACTGATAATGTTGTATATGGACATCCGTATTTACAAAAATCAATACGTTTATACACATAAAACGTTTTTAAATTCTTTTTATAAACGTCGTTGAATTGTAGCGAGATTTAATTTAATAAGAATACAACTTGACCACTAAAAATAATATAGAATTTTAAAAAATTTAAATGTTTATAAATTATTCTAAATAAAATTAAAAAAATTTAAAAAGGTTCTTGTAAAATGCGTTATTCATCGTTTCCATAATATATTTTATTCATAAAAACAATTAAAAGCTTTATAATTGAATAATAAAAAAATGAAGCCATTGAAAAATAATTTCATTAACTTCTGAATATGTTCTGAAAGTTTAATTAAAATCCAACGATTATTTGATTTTTGCGGGAATTTTTAAATCAATTTATTTTTCACGGCAAGAAAGCGCATGATTTTTCCGTAAAAACTTAAAGTCTCGCGCTGACGCCAGGAAATTTCCGAAGTTCTGAAAAAATAATTTTTACATTAAGAATCATTTGATTTTTCTTCTTAATAATGACAAAAATGCGTTTGTTTTCATCATGTATCGCCATTTTTAGCGAAATTTTTAAGCTGCCTAATTAAAATACATTATGGATCTGTAAAGAACAGTTCATGGATTTCTTTTAAACTTGGCATGTTGTGTGCATTTTTCTAGATTATTTATTAATATACTCAATAGAAATAGGTAAGTCATACACGGGATTGGCCCGTACTACCCCCTACAGCCTCACCCGGGGTTAAGGGGACAAGACTGATTGGGGACCCGGCCAGTGCTTTGTGACACTCGTTATCTTAACAACATTTGCATTTTTTCTACCTATATTTATATACGTTAAAAATTAAAGTGAACACAATTGACTATTAAACGATGGAAAATTTTCGTGTATGTTGACGTCATTCTGAGGCCTTTTTTTCGTCTAATCCATGAATTGAATTAGTCTCGAGTAAACACCATATCAAATTCGCTATTTAGTTTAATACATAATGTAGAATGTGTTGAAAACTTTCAAATTTTGGTTGAAAATATTCAAACTTTTAACAAGAAAAATCTCAAGTTGTTAAAATGTTAAAATTTGCCGCAAAACATTGTTGATTTATTTAAGATGGAATGATCTATTATGACATGTCTCTAATTATTTAAGATGGAATGATCTATTATGACATATCTCTCATTATTTAAGATGGAATGATCTATTATGACATGTCTCTCATTATTTAAGATGGAATGATCTATTATGACATGTCTCTCATTATTTAAGATGGAATGATCTATTATGACATGTCTCTCATTATTTAAGATGGAATGATCTATTATGACATGTCTCTCATTATTTAAGATGGAATGATCTATTATGACATATCTCTAATTATTTATGATGGAATGATCTATTATGACATGTCTCTCATTATTTAAGATGGAATGATCTATTATGACATGTCCCTAATTATTTAAGATGGAATGATCTATTATGACATGTCTCTAATTATTTAAGATGGAATGATCTATTATGACATGTCTCTAATTATTTAGGATGGAATGATCTATTATGACATGTCTCTAATTATTTAAGATGGAATGATCTATTATGACATGTCTCTAATTAATTAAGATGGAATGATCTATTATGACATGTCTCTAATTATTTAAGATGGAATGATCTAATATGACATGTCTCTCATTATTTAAGATGGAATGATCTATTATGACATGTCTCTAATTATTTAAGATGGAATGATCTATTATGACATGTCTCTCATTATTTAAGATGGAATGATCTATTATGACATGTCTCTAATTATTTAGGATGGAATGATCTATTATCACATGTCTCTAATTATTTAGGATGGAATGATCTATTATGACATGTCTCTAATTATTTAAGATGGAATGATCTATTATGACATGTCTCTAATTATTTAAGATGGAATGATCTATAATGACATGTCTCTCATTATTTAAGATGGAATGATCTATTATGACATGTCTCTAATTATTTAGGATGGAATGATCTATTATGACATGTCTCTAATTATTTAAGATGGAATGATCTATTATGACATGTCTCTCATTATTTAAGATGGAATGATCTATTATGACATGTCTCTAATTATTTAAGATGGAATGATCTATTATGACATGTCTCTAATTATTTAAGATGGAATGATCTATTATGACATGTCTCTAATTATTTAAGATGGAATGATCTATTGTATGTCTCTAATTTGCAGTTAGATAAATTTTCTTGTTGAATTGTTTACCTATATTGCATATGATCCGTTATTGTACATAATTAGGTTACAATAAATTGTGTATATTATAAGAATACTACCTTATAATAATTGATATGTAGTCGAGTCAGGGCCCCGTTTCATAGATTGGTGGAGGCACGAAACGCTTGCATCGACCTTTGCTATGCGCATAAGAAAATAATACAATATACACCCCCACCTGCAGACACCTGAGATATACTGACGTGGGCTAATTATTAGTGAGGCTACTGTCATTGGCCGTGACCATTACTAATGTGTAGTGAGTTTGATTATCATTGGGTAATAAAAATAATCGACTATAAATTACTAAACAATTGTTGACATGTTGTAACATTAAACAAAACACACACACACACACACATGCAAACAAAAAATTATATATATTATGAAATGGACAAAGTCCGACAATTATTTTAAGACATTTTTATGTTTATACATTCTTTTTCTAGATACAAATATTTAAGTAAATGCTCTGTTTATAATAAACAGTATTAAACAACATTTACCAGCCTGAATGTTCGAAAAATTTTCGTAGAAAATATTCGTCCTCCAACAGGAATCGAACCTGTATCCTATACGGTACTGTCATATAGCCTGACGTGCCCTTAACCGATTTGGCCATAGAGGAGCGTTCAGTTAGCAAGGTCGATTTTACTGTCTTTAAACTACAATCTTTCACTATTCCACGTACATTTATATCTGCTATTAACCCAATCGATTAAAGACACGTCAGGCTAAATGACGGTTCCGTATAGGATACACGTTCGATTTCTGTCGAAGGACGAATATTTTCTATGAAAATTTCTCGGACGTTCAGGCCGGTAAATGTTGTTTAATACTGTTTATTATAAACAGAGCATTTACTTAAATATTTGTATCTATAAAAAGAATGTATAAACATAAAAATGTCTTAATATATATATATATATGTGTGTGATTGTGTGTTTAATTTATTTGTTAAAACATTATTTTAATAGATACTCATATTTTTCGAATATCCAGGCCGGTAGATATAAATAAGGAGACATGTTGAGTAGAGGATAGCGGCTTGGATTGAGGAATCGGAGAGCCGAGTTCGAATTCCAGTCGAATCTATTAGATTCACTTACGTGCTAATACCCTTGGGAATAGTATTAATCCTCTTCTTCTCCCTCCAGCTATCAGTAAATAGCAGGACAGACTGGGTTCTATAGCCTTGGATGGCAACTGGTCTTCAAAAACCGCGCAGGGTTGTTTGGGGATCTTCTGGCACGTGGTGCACCAGGTCTCTGTATTCGGCCTTTTAAAAAGTGTGGTTGGCTCTGCGCAAAGCCTTCACCACTATAATCAAATCATAAGTGCTGGTGTCTGGCTGTCGGTTCCTAGGAACTGAGCTGCTTGATCCTCATACGTCGAATTCCACGAGATATAAATAAATAAAGTATATATTAATCGAATTCACCCGATGTAAGGCAGTAAAGCCACTAAGAAACAAAAAGTTACTGGGTGTGAGAGAATCAGTGTTGTAACCTAGGGAAGGTTACTGAATAGAATGAACGATTATACACATAGGATTCGCCAGCGGCGTGTAGAAGTAGTAGTCAAAACAATGAATCTCCAACTGCAGGATATCTACCAAAAAGGCCGAATTTAATGTGGGGTATCCGAGTCTGTAGTCGGGTAGCTGTGTCCCGAGACGAGACTCTGTCCTTTGACATAGCCTCGTCTGGGGATACTCTCTGTCCGGAGGCAGCTGGAGACGAATCTCCAACTGCAGGATATCTACCAACAAGGCCGAATTTAATGTGGGGTATCCGAGCCTGTAGTCGGGTAGTTGTGTCCCGAGACGTGACTCTGTCCTTTGACATAGCCTCGTCTGGGGATACTCTCTGTCCGGAGGCAGCTGGAGACGAATCTCCAACTGCAGGATATCTACCAAAAAGGCCGAATTTAATTTGGGGTATCCGAGCCTGTAGTCGGGTAGTTGTGTCCCGAGACGTGACTCTGTCCTTTGACATAGCCTCGTCTGGGGGTACTCTCTGTCCGGAGGCAGCTGGAGACGAATCTCCAACTGCAGGATATCTACCAACAAGGCCGAATTTAATGTGGGGTATCCGAGCCTGTAGTCGGGTAGTTGTGTCCCGAGACGAGACTCTGTCCTTTGACATAGCCTCGTCTGGGGATACTCTCTGTCCGGAGGCAGCTAGAGACGAATCTCCAACTGCAGACCAACATACAGTATTTACTACTGTATGTATGTGAATGGGAACATAACCATTATCGTGCGTAGGTATGCTACAACAATTAGTAAAGTATCATTGAGGAGCGAGAATGCTTGGCATTGCATTTGAATATTTGAAAACTTTACCGGAAAGAGGGTTCCATTTCGCTAGTTCAACTGCAAACCCATAGAGGATCTGGTTGCTAGTATAGTGCTACGTTAAATTTCATAAAGGCTAGGTTCCATAGCAAAGAGCTCATCCGAACAATTACTATGAAAGCATTTAGAGAGTAGGTACAGGGAAGCAACTATATGACGCTGGGAAAGCGACTGAAGCCGAGACGCCAGATCAGGACAAATAATATTGCAGATTCGTCTATGGATTTTATAAAGAATCTCTAAATATAAATCAAGAGCAACGGACCATATGTGGCAGCAATATTCTAAGTATAAACGAATGGTAGAACTATAAATAAATAAGATAGATTCTGGAGAGAAAAATGATATAATGGGAACACACACACACACACACACACACACACACACACATATATATATATATATATATATATATATATATATATATATATATATATATATATATATCAGCTGTTAATATATTTGTCAGAAAGATTCCGTTAGAACCAAAGAAAAGACTACTGAACTGTTATGGAATATCGGTTCTCCTATATGGCAGTAAATGCTCGACAATTTCCTCATAGATGAAACAACAGAAATGCGGTTCTACAGAAGGATGCTCAGAATAACATGGACTTGCTATATATATATATATATATATATATTAATAAGTATATATATATATATATATATATACCTATGTTTGGTGTGCCACTTAAATTTCGTTGGTTACCCAACACGTCTGTCACAAGATAGAGACGAGTTGTCGGACAATGTCCAATTCTAAAATATATGACGTCATTTGTTTACATTTGATACGCTAGAGCAGATATGAATAGAAGAGATTCATGGAAGATTTAAGTTTAAAGATAGTAAAATCGACCTTGCTAACCAGACGCTGCTCTGTGGCCGAAAGGTTAAGGCACATCACGCGAAATGATGGTTCCGTATAGGATACAGGTTCGATTCCTGTCGGAGAGCGAAAATTTTCTATGAAAATTTCTCGGACATTCAGGCCGGTAAATGTTATTTAATACTGTTTATTATAAAACAGAGCATTTGCTTAAATACTTGTATCTATAAAAAGAACGTTAAACATAATATAAATGTCTTTAAATAAATTGTCGGACAATGTCCAATTCTAAAATATATATATATGTATATATAGGTTTAGGAAAATGTAATAATAATATATATATATATATATATATATATATATATGATCAAAATATATGCTTAAACGAAATCGTCAGAGCATGTACGCTGTGTTTTGGTTCGACTATTTATATGTGCTGGTCAGAGGTGCATTATGGTTAAGTCTATTGTATTATTCAAACGGTTATTTGGACGGGCTGTAACGGTACATTTCACGC
>OZ038492.1:86807280-86817280 GCA_964036315.1 Acanthosepion esculentum | reverse complement strand
AATAAGGAATATGTGTGTGTGTGTATGTGTATATGTGTATATATGTATATTCAGGGATAGATACATACTATATATCTCTTTATCTAAGATAGATAAATAGATACGATGTCATATATATATGAATATATATATATATATATATATATATATATATATATATATATAATAAGGAATATGTGTGTGTGTGTATGTGTATATATGTGTGTGTTTGTGTGTGTTAAAATGTATGGATCTCTCTCACTCTCACCTCTCTCACTCTCTCTCTCTCTCTATATATATATATATATATTTTATATTAATTGATTTAAAATATGGTTTTATCGCTACACAGTGATAACCATGTTTCGAAAATGGAAGCCAAAGCCTTTGAATTCAATTTTTTTTACCAAATCAAAGACATTAATTCCAATTCCTCGTCATGACGAAGAAATCAAAGACGAGGAAATGGAACTAATGTCTTTGATTTGGTAAAAAAGAAATTGAATTCAAAGGCTTTGGCTTCCATTTTCGAAACAGGGTTATCATTGTGTAGCGATAAAAACCATATTTTAAATCAATTAATTTATACTATTAATGCTCTGTAAATTTACATTGAGCACTATTGTGTAAAAATAAAAATATCTGTAAGAACACCGGATTTTATATCTTACTGTTCTTTCTTTTTATTTATATATACATACATACATACATATATATATATATATATATATATATATATATATATATATATATATATATATATATATATATATATGTATGTATATATGTGTGTAGATAGAGAGAGAAAGAGCAAGAGACAAGTGAGTGTGGGCCTGATAAATAAAAATGCAGTTATAATTTATGCAAGATTTGTGGTTGTTTTAGTTCTAATTTGCAAAAAGAAAATTGGGATTTCTCGACTTGGCGACCGCGGATACTGTATTCCTTCAAATCAGATATTACGCACCCCCACTTCACACACACACATACACACGCATAGACACATCCACAACGCTCTCGGGTGGAATGGAGAGTTTTTAATTTTGTTGTGGAATAGAAATCTAAATAGAAGACAGAATTTATTATCTTGGCTTCGATTTCTGGCAATACCATTGCGTTGTATGATTTGTCTAGAATCATTACTTTTTTTTAATCACTTCACGCCTAGCAAGGTGATAATGCCACTAAGACGCAAGCGGTTATTGGGTGATGATTTTAGTGAGGTGAAGTGAGTAAGAAGGGCAATAAAAGAACTCGCTTCAGAAAGACGACAGATGGCTATTGGCATTGCATTTAACATTTTTTTAGTGTGTAGGTGTCGGGGAATTGAGTAATAGGAAAGGATTTCCACAGGCGAGAAAATTTTTTTTTTTAAGAATAGAACACCCGGTTGCATCTAGCTCGTTCAAAAGTAAACTACCCTTAATTTTTCGAAATAAATCATAAATTCATGTTCTGTTTGTTTGAATTTTTATACATTAACTTCTGAAACTTGTTATACGCCGGGAAATCTATAGGAAGATAAGTCTAAACGAACAACAAAGATGTTATCTAGCATGATTAAAAATCAAACCCTCGGTCACGATGACTTGTGACTTCGTGCTAACACAGCTATCGCCGACCCTCAAGAGTTCCGTCTACCTAATTTCACTCACATGGTTTGGGTCAACCCGTGATATGGCTTTTCAAGCACTTTCGCTGGGATCGTCTCTTTCTTGACAAATCCATCGTGGTGATAGATTCTGATTTAGCCCCCCTCCTCCTTTACTTTTAACATCTGATTTCACCCCCACGTTGAATTTCTACTTTATAGCCCCATGTCACCATAATAAGAATAGCTGGCCAATCATATTCGAGGATACCCGTTTGCTAGCCAATCCCTATTGCAGACTCTCGCTCAGGCACATTTGCGTTTGCTGAACACCCACAGAGCCCAGCCGTGGTTTATACTGCAACTATGCTGAGCAGACCTTAGTTACAGTTTCTGGGAGAGAGTGCGTTATCTAGCATGATGAACAATCTGAACAACGTGAGTACACTCAAACTTTGAGTCACGATGGCTTGTGACTTCGTGTTAGCACGATGAATCGACGCTATCGACGGCCTACTCATTTTACTCGGTCACCCCTGTTGGTATGGTTTTTCAGACACTTTCCAAAGGTGCCGCACGTTGGGATCATCTCCTTCCTGACAAATCGACCGTGGTGGAGATTCGAACCTGGATCTCATGGTCAGAAAGCAAACGTCCTAACCACTTGGCCACAATAAAGACCGTGTCATCAACGCACAAACATAAGCAATAATCCGTTGTTTTAAGAGTATAAGAATGTGGATCAATAAGTCCGTAGCTTAATAATGAAAAGGGATTATTTTACAACATAATCTCTTTCTTTATCAGCGCTCTTAGATTCTCTATTAATTCTATAGCTGATGCATTATACATTGAATATTTCAGGTCAAAATACAGTTAATAGAAAAGATTCAAGTTACGGATTTACTGATCCACCCACGGATGATTTTTTAAATTTTCTTATAGAATATAAAGCAAAAGAAATCTATTTTTAGTGAAGGAGATTTAAATTTAAAGCTTGATTTTCTATAAGAAAATTTAAAAAAAATACGAATCATCTGTCAGTTATGTGCCGTGCGTGATACACGCTTAGGCGATCATGTATCTTTCGATACATGAGAGACGAAGCAGATTTTTTCCCCGCAGTAGGTTACCATTTCTTTCTGTGGTAGACCAGTTGCCATCTAAGGCCTATAGAACCCGGTCTGTCCTGCTATTTACCCATAAGAAAAGGATTCTTAACTTTCCCAAGAGTATTAGCACGTAAGTGAATGTAATAGATTCGACTGGAATTCGGACTCGGCTTTCCGACTCCTCAATCCAAGCCGCTATTCAGCCAGTTATGGGCCATGTGTGATAGGCGATCATGTATCCTTCATGACTGACCAGGCAGATTTTCCCCCGCAGTAGGTTGTCATTTCTTTCTGTGGTAGACCAGTTACCATCCAAGACTATAGAACCCGGTTTATCCTGCTATTTACCCATAGCTGTGGGGAGAAGAAAAGGATTCATACCTTCCCCAAGGGTATTAGCACGTAAATGAATGTAACGGATTCGACTGGAATTCGAACTCGGCCCTCCGATTTCTCAATCCGAGCTGCTATCCACTACTCCACAGTGCCTCTATAATGAAGCAATAAATCCCTAGATAAATTCTTTCAAATAAAATAATTGGAATAAAATAACATTTCAGAAACCTAAATCTTTTTTTTTTCACATTTTTTTTTTCTTTGTTCTTTCTTTTAATTTTGAGGGCTGGGCTCGTTCTAATTCATGGTTTCTCATTTCAACGTCCAGTTGGTGAATTTCGTTGCCACAACTTCAACAAGTTAATGAAGGCCGGTATTAAAAAGTTATCTATTTTTCTTTTTATCTGTCATATTTTACAAATGAATAAATAAATGAATACAAACTATGATCCTTACAATGTAAATAGATCGACTAAACTCAATCACGTATAAACCCAGCGGAAAAGAATTAAACTTCAGATCACCAGACCCGCGGGTCACATTCAAAAAAAGATCAATGGCTTAGTTTCATATGATGACCACAACTTGGTTAATAAAACTGATTTCAAACAAATAACGATCCGTTAAAACGACCCTTCCCAAGAAGAGATACAAAAATTAAATATAATTTCTTCTGCTTGTCCAGCCGTTTAGACACTTCGACGTGGTGTATTGGTTAACAAGTCTATCCCGCTAGGTCATTTACGACTAAGTAATGAGTTTGATTCTCATTCGGTGCTCTCTGCTTGCAGACTTGAGTCACATCTGGACGGCGATTGGAGAATCACTGTATGACGTCGGCTGGGTAAGAGGATTTTCTACCTCGGGGCTGAGTAAAATTATTCTCGTTTGCCTTAGTTTTTTTTTAAGTTAGTTTGCTTTGTTTTATTCAAGATTCACGGTCAACAGCCACTTTTACTTTCGTCCTTTTTTCCTTTGGTTTAATTCCTTCAAAGATTCCCCTATTAGGTGAAAGATATTTTAGTTCACTGATTGGTGTAGCATGACTTTCGAGATTTTCCTGTTTATCTATCTATCTATCTATCTATCTATCTATCTATCTATCTATCTATCAGTCTGTTCATATCTATCTATCTATCTATCTATCTATCTATCTATCTATCTATCTACAAGTCTGTTCATATCTATCTATCTATCTATCTATCTATCTATCTATCTATCAGTCTGTTCATATCTATCTATCTATCTATCTATCTATCTATCTATCTACAAGTCTGTTCATATCTATCTATCTATCTATCTATCTATCTATCTATCAGTCTGTTCATATCTATCTATCTATCTATCTATCTATCTATCTATCTATCTATCTATCTATCACTCTGTTCATATCTATCTATCTATCTATCTATCACGTATAATATATATATATATATATATATATATATATATATATATATATATATATATATATATATATATATGTGTCTGTGGGTGTGTGCACGCACGCACGCGTGTGTGTGATTAAATAATTTAGACAAGTTTTGTCTCCTTATTCTTAATATGATCCTCTCATATTCACGGACAAGCTTCTTAGTATCCTTATTAAGGGAAGAAAGAAATCTACCATATTCATTTTTTCTTGCGACATTAGCAAAATGTCATCTTCAGGATCTTGTTATATCAGGGTCTTGTTTTGTCTAATACAAATTTGTTGTGTTTATCTGAAAATTATTTTTTATTTGTTAATTGAAAAACGCTGTACTTATGAAAATGAATATAATTTTAAAATTTTATGATCTATGCACACACGTGTAGTAATGTTAAGGGATGTAACTAAGTTATAATTATTATCTAATTTTTAAAAAACAATTTAAAGCTCTTAGTTAACACTTATATATTTTTGAACTCTCAACTGTAATCATTTTAAAACATTTGTGCACTATTCATAATTAATTTTATTAAGGGTTGGTTTCTAAGAATTTTTAGTTTATGTTTTTTTTATTTTCACGAAAAAGTATAGATGTATTTATTGATGCATAACAAATTTAGTCCGATGAAGGCTTAAAAGACGAAAAGCGTTACAAATAAACTTTTTCCAATTTGTCATAGAATTTCCCCAATATATACAGGGTGCAGTGGATAAATTAGCGCCTGAATTACGCAAAAATGAAAATAACACTGACATCTCATTTTAACAAATATATTTAGCAAAATTACACAAAAATATATTGAAATACTAAAGAGTAAATTTATTCAATAAAATCGCCATTGGCTTCAACCCCGCCCTCCAGATGACTTCGGAATCTCCTGCAACTCTTCTGAATGGTCTCCTTGTTTAAGTTGGTGAATTCTGCCATAATCCTTGCCTTCAGTTCATCTTTCGCGCTACAAGGAGTTTTGTTGGTCTCTCGCTTAACTGCACCCCACACATGATTATCCACGGGGTTGTAGTCTAGGGAGTTAGATAGCCAGATGTAAGGGGTGAATTGGTCGCAGAAATCGTCTGACAGCCATGACTGGCGTCTCCTGTTTGTATGGCATGATGCAGAGTCCTCTTGTCAGAAATAGGGTCTTCTAGTAGCCTCCCTCTTGGCACAGGGCAGCACTACCTCATCAAGGCACTTGATGTAGGTCTTCGTGTTGAGTCTGATGCCCTCACCGACATGATCACCATTACACTCATCCAACTCTTTCCGAAACCTCCGCACTGTCCTCAGATTGACATCCAAACACTCTGAAATGTTCATATTGTAGCTTACGGCGCGAATGCCAAGCAGTACAGCATGCCGTCTCCAAGTTTCTGGCCGAGTGAATTTCGTCATGGTGCTCTTTTTCTCACAGACGGTGTCCAACTGACCCTACTATACTGTGCAATCGACAAAATCAAACACATTGCGCGAAATTGCAATATAAAATGTCGTAAATTTACCCATCGCATCCTGTATATACTCCTGTCATATTTTTATAAGAGTCAGACTAGACAATAAATGGAGATAGCCTAAGATAACCGGAGATTTCTGCAGAAAACTCAATAAGGTAATTGTTGTAACCTAGGAAGGATTACTGAATGTGGAATAACCAAGGTTGGAAATGAAATGATGATCTTTATAACATCAACAAAATACAATACTCGCCAGCGGCATGAAGTAGGTAAACCACTGTTAGTGGTGGACTACTTATACAGCATATTACCCCCACTTGCAAAAGTGTCCAACGTATTTATGAGGATTGGGACATATCCATTAGTGTTCATAGGTACGGTATATAACACTATGAAACTAAAATATCTTTCTCAAAGCAAATTAAAGTACCTCTTTGTATCTATCTATCTATCTATCTATCTATCTATCTATCTATCTATCTATCTATCTATCTATCTGTGTTCATTAATATCTGGCTGGCTGTCTGCTCATTTCTCCGTCTATCTATCTCAATCTGTTCATCTCTGTCGCACTCTCCCTGTCCTTATCTATCTATCTATCTATCTATCTATCTATCTATCTATCTATCTATCTATCTATCTATCTATCTATTAATATCTGACTGTCTCCTCATTTGTCCGTCTATATCAATTTGTTCATCTCTGTCGCACTCTGCTTGTCCCTATCTATCTATCTATCTATCTATCTATCTATCTATCTATCTATCTATTGTAACCTAGAAAAGTTTACTGAATGAGGAATAATCAAAACGGAGGTTGGAAATGAAATGTCAATCTTTATAACATCAACAAACTAAAATACTCGCCAGCGGCGTGAAGTAGGTAAACCACTGCTAGTGGTGGACTAATTAGACAGCATATTACCAACACTTACAATAGTGTCCAACGTATTTATGAGGATTGGGACATATCCATTAGTATTCATAGGTACGGTATATAACAGTAATCAAAGTCGAGGAATTTTGAAAGTCTCTGAAAGAATACCCTAAAACTTTAAAAAAATAATCCCTGGGTGTCCTCTTCTGATTCTTTCACGTCATTTGGATGCCATTGGAACAGTGTGGAAACGAAAAAATGTATTTGATATGAACAGACAGAAAATCGGAAACTATGTCGTTTTGAGGACAATTTATAATTTATTACTTACAAAAAAAAAAAAAACTAATTTCTAGAGCATGATCAAAAATGAACCCTTGACAATAATCGTAAAAGCGTAATTTGATTAGAGATATTTTGTTTGAAATATGTTTCAGATTTCACTGTGAAAATCCGACGTTTCGTATAATGCAACCTAATATATTTGAACTGGTTATAAGGCGAATCACTCCGTTGTTCCCATTCGCATACGAAAAACCATTCGGAGTTAATGATAAATCATGGCGGAATTTTTTTTTTTAGAAGAACAACGTCGGCATAACCTGCCAGCAACAATGTTATAAAAAAAAAAACAAGACTCGTGAATGACTTGTGTGAGTGATTGTGTAGCAGAGTTGATTTTTTCCCAGCGTTTCTTTTGTGTATTGTCAACAAGCAAAGAATGGGAATTTCAATAACACATTCAGGTATGAAGGGAAAACTAATTAAAATAGAAGTTTTACATCAAGTAAAGATTACGTACAACATATCTCAACCAACGCTCACCGTATTGTGTGCTTATGTATATATATGTATATATAATAATAATAATATTATTGTTATTATTATTGACATGGTAGATTTTGCAGATTGTAATGTTTCTTTAAATATTTTCAAAAAATAATCAAAATACAAGGATCTTCAAGTGGAAATCTTAAAAGGTGATTGTTATAATGGAACAACCTAGCACACCCCGACAGTCAGTGGTCAGTCTAAAGTGGAGAAATAAAAGTCTTTTCGGCCTGACGGTCGAACTCTCTGCCTACTTTAAACACGGCCTTGTGCCACATCTATCCCTCGTGGGTTCGGGTAGGTGGGCGGGTAGACAATAAATACTCTCTGCCTCTGAGAAGAGAGGAACCTGGACGAGGCTCCGCCGAAGGTCAGAGTCTCGTTCGGGGAGGTTGACCAACCCGATCCTGTTTATACGGGATCTACGGGCATTTTTTGGACGAGCCTACGGGCTCGGGAATACCCCACTTTAAACCCGGCCTTGTGCCACATCTATCCATCGTTGGGGGGGGGGGGCAGTAAATACTCTCTGCCTCTGAGCAGAGAGGAACCCGGACGAGGCCCCGCCGAAGGGCAGAGTCTCGTTCAGGGAGGTTGACCAAGCCGATCTCATTTATACGGATTCTACAGGCATTTTTGGGCCGAGCTTACGGGCTCGGAAAACCCACGTTAAACCCGGCCTTGTGCCACATGCAATCCTCGATGGGGGGGGGGCTAAATATCGTCATTGGTCAGTCTAAAGAGGAGAAATAAAAGACGTAACGAAGGAGAGTAGAAGCAGTCGTACGCTACGGACATCAGTGACGTATCTCCCGTTTTCCTTCTTATCATTAAGAACTCTACTCCTTGTACTTTCCGTGCAATAAAACCATTGTTATTTGTTACCTAGTTCCTGTGTTTAGTGTAATCTTTCGACTCGGGATTACCTGGTGGTTTATATCGTATTATAACGATATAACTGTGACACATGAAGACATCAATAATTCCACTTGTAGTTGTAAACCTGGGGTTGATTGGAAAAGGTTCCGATCGACCCACTGAAGTGATTCCTGGTAGCACGTCTTAGAGAAATACAAAATATTGTACTCACAAGTATAGCTTACACATTAGGAAGACCTTTATTTATGTAAAATGTGTGTCAGCTTAGTTTTGTTTTGTTTTACGAAATATGATTATTGGAAGATGTCATGAAGCCATTCCTGATCTTAGGTCTTTGTCTGGGACCAAGAAGAATAGGTGTATACAACAGAAATCAAAGGAAATAATAATAATAATAATAATAATAATAATAATAATAATAATAATAATAATAATAATAATAATAATCCAGAACCGGTAACATAGATAGAACCTTGAGATATAGGAAGAAAATGAGTAACTACCGACATCGAGGTTCGAGCCTGACACTCTGGACTTAAGAATATATGTTTTCCGCCAGGAGTATAAATAGCCGTGTCAGGCTACTGACTGCAGTGATTATTGAGTGACAACTGAGTGGAACGATCCAGTCGAATTCATGTGAATTATTGTGCGTCGATGATTTGGGTTTTGATTTAGGATTTACCGGACGCTAAGTCGAGCCGCGCTACTAACAAAGTATTCACTGAAATGGTTAATTATCTTTGGTTGACTTTTACTTCTTTCTTGTTGTTAAGTATTTATTTATTTGCGGTTGTAATTAAATACTGATTTATCTTGACATTGAAGTCTTGAGTTATACTTAATTATTAACGGCCAGCGTACGTCATAAAAGACCTGTAACAATTTCATGGGAGTTTACAATGCACACAGACAGAACAATCAAAACTAATCGCCAAGACATCGTGATCAAAGACCACGAAAACAGGAAGTGCTTTCTTATTGACATGGCAGTCCCTGCAGATTGTAATGTATCTTTGAAGATCTTAAAAAAAAAAAAACTATCAAATTACAAAGGTCTTCATGAGGCACATGAGGACATGAATAATTCTAGTTGTAATTGGAGCGCACGGATTTAACGGTAAAAGTGCCGATAGATTCACTGAAGGGATTCCTGGAAGTCCATGCCTTAAAGAGGTACAAAAAAGTTGTACTTAAGAGTACAGTTGACATATTACGAAGAGCTTTATCTATGTAAAATGTAATACCTTAGGGTTTTTTTTGTTTTTTTTTTTACTAAAAATGATCGGTGGAAAATGTAATCATTTCACCCCAAACAAGGGCATAAAGACATTAAGACGCAAGTCGTTACTGAGTGTGAATTAATATGAGAAAAAGAAAACATTATTAAGAAGAGAGAAGAATAAAAGAGCGTGGAATAAGCAGACGGAAGATGGCGGTTGAGGACTGCGTTTAGATTTGTGAAGATCAAAGATGACTACAATGCAAAAAGCCGGAAGAGAGTTCCGCTAC
>OZ038492.1:86802280-86804780 GCA_964036315.1 Acanthosepion esculentum | reverse complement strand
TCATATATATATATATGTATATATATATATATATATATATATATATATATATATATATATATATATATATATATAGATAGATAGATAGATAGATAGATAGATATCAAGAGATTCATTACTCCTTTCCCAAGCCAACATACATGACCATAAATGTTTCGAAAATGAGAAGGGAACGGCTAAATCTTAGCAATCTGTTATTTAAAGTAAATAAATACGTAAATAATTTATCGAATTAAAATGAAAGAATAAATTTAAATTTAATTCCTAATCAAGTATAAGTAAATAAATATATATAAACATTCAAAGAAATTAACAATTCAATAACATTTCAGTATCGGAAACCGAATACTATACACGAATTTATAAAAAATAAATGATTGCTGAGACAGTAAAGTAAAAATACAGAATCGACCAAATAATAAAATAAGTACTTTCATTCGCGAATGTACGTATTCCTTAATGGTTACTACAGGTTACTACACACACACACACACACACACACACACACACACACACACACACACACACACACACACACATATATATATATATATATATATATATATATATATATATATATATATATATATATATTAAAAAGAAGAGAGGTACCGCAAATTTTTTTGGTTGTAATGTGGGTTTTTAAAAAATATTATTCTTTATTTTTCATAATTTTACAACACGTGTTTCTGGTCTCGCGACCGTCTTCAGGTAAAGGGTGGAGATTTCCACATATTATTAAAAACAATTAATTTTTTCCTTTATGTTTTTCAATGTTAAATATTCGCGATATGAGACATTCTCTGTTTTTGTGTTGGTAATTCGAATGTCTTTCTTTAAATATTTAACATTGAAAAACATAAAGGAAAAAATTAATTGTTTTTAATAATATGTGGAAATCTCCACCCTTTACCTGAAGACGGTCGCGAGACCAGAAACACGTGTTGTAAAATTATGAAAAATAAAGAATAATATTTTTTTAAAAACCCACATTACAAACAAAAAAGTTTGCGGTACCTCTCTTCTTTTTAATATACACACTTTTCTCTCGTTGGAACCATTATAACCTCTTCATTTTATATAACATTATATATATATATATATATATATATATATATATATATATATATATATATACAGGGTGCGTCTGGTATTTGAGGACAGATTTTATGGATTAGTAAAAAACTTGCTGAACAAATGAATATAATTAAATTTGATTACAAATAAGTAAACATGAAATTTTAGCTAACTATTATTTAATTTTATTCAATAAAACCACTACTAGCATCAATAATTGCCTCTACACGAGGTCGAAATCGGCTGCAAGTTCTGATTAATTAGTCCTAATTTATGTCAGACATTACTCGAACTATTGCAGCTTTAAGAGAGTCTTTGGTTTTATGAGGCTGTTTATTAACCTCCTTCTCAACAACGCACCACACATAATAGTCTCGTGGGCTGATATCTGAAAGTTTAGGAGGCCAAAAGTTGGGTATGATGTGGTCGTACAAATGGTCAGCCCTCCATTCTTGCAACTCTGAGAAAACGTGCAATATCCAAATCGCTATGATCAGCCTTTAATGCCACAATCGCAGCATGCCTTTTCATTTCATTTGTTATCATAGGGTTTGCCATTCTTGATTTCGGAAAAATAAAAGCATTAGAAGTTAGTGGGAAGCAGTATTAATCTTAAATCTGTATGTCCTCAAATACCAGCCGCACCTTGTATGTATATATGTAACCTTGTTTTGTTTGGGTACGCAGACCAGAAACAAAAATGCTGACATATCATTTTCCTGTCCTTCCGGTGGCCATCTTCCCACTTCGACAACACGTCCCGAAATGTGATTGATGGAAAAATTAAATCTGCCATTTGGTATTTTAACCCATCACGGCCGGTTTTTCTGTGACTAATCATTTTCTTGTTGTTTCATCATCCGGGTTGTTTTTGAATTCCATCGAGGGGTTTAATGGCTATCGTCTCGGAATGAGAAATCTGAGAGCCGAGTTCGAATTCCGTTTGGCTTCATTATATTCGCTTACGCGTAACTACCTTAGGGAAGGTATGGACACATTCCTCTCTCAAGCTATGGATTAAATAGTAGAATTTCTTTCGGGAAATACCTAAAAAAGTCTAATGAAATATTCACTCGAAAAAAAAAAATCTAAAATTATTTTCTGGCTTTAAATAGCCTACAAAGAGTTGATAAGCAGTAAAAAAATAAATGAATCTGAATTTCGTCAATCTTTAAAAGAAATTATGAAACCTATGAAACAAGGCAAAAAAATGATTCCATAATTAAAGATTAAACCTATTTAAGGGTCCCAGCATCAGAAATTTTGAACATTTGAATTTTCGCTTCTACATGTTTGTATATATATATATATATATATTTATTAATTGTTTAACCAACCCAAGGCCCAAGAGCTACTCAAGGTAGATGTTTACTGAATAAGCTTATATAAGCATAAGAGTAAGAAGTAAGAAATGTTGACTGAT
>OZ038492.1:86757280-86797280 GCA_964036315.1 Acanthosepion esculentum | reverse complement strand
ACCGATTTAATGTGTCAATGTCTTGACTTCCTCGAACAATTTAAATTTGAGAGAATAGAAATTTTACATCTAACTCAATCATGTCTCTCTTCCCCCTCACTTTCTCACTTCGTTTATTTACATATGCTTAGTAGTGCCCGTCAAAAATGTGTAAATTTCTTTTCATTTTTCGTTTCAACCTTTGGAAGTAAAGTCTGATGATCCGCGGTCCTTTAAAAAGGGCTGTGGTGAATTTATTACATGGAGCCTTAAAGTGGTCTGTTTTTATTTTTATTTAAATTATTAGCTCTGATTTACATTGAGATCTCTGGATTTTATCTTCCTTGGGTCTACCCATACGGATTACCTAGTTGTTTTTCGTAAACTATATATATATATATATATATATATATATATATATATATATATATATATATATATATATATATGTATGTATGTATGTATTTATGTATGTCTATTAAAATAAACATACATTTGTTTCTCGCGGTCATTTTTATTAACTATTGTTGTACCAATTAGGAGTTACGTTTAACAAAGAGATTAAGTTGGGGTGAATTTTTCAACGAATTTTGACATCCGTTTAACGCATGTCGTCTGTCTTTTTCCTTTTATTTTTATCAACGACAAAAAGATTTTCGGCATTTTTTCCGTTGAATTCGCACTTGTATAGACAAAAATTCTTTCTAAAAGGGGTGTTTGGCTCAGAATACATTATATTGAACTACAATTCAAAATATTATTTTTACTTTTAATTACTAATAGACTATATTTTTAAAGCAAATAAATGTAACAGGTCACTTAAATTATTTAAAAATTATTATTAAAAATCAAATATAAGTATGTATATTACCAGTTCCAATTTTTTTTTTTTATATTATATTTAAATATTATTTAAGGAAAATTTTTGACAATGTCGGCAAAGAATAGCTATTTCATTTCTTTGATTCAGTAAATTTTTATTTTTTATAAACTTAGTAATATATAGTTTCTCATATATGCACAAAGGACATGGCTCCTTTAACACCTAAATATTCTATCTTTTCTTATTAATTTCCATTTTACTGTAGGTGTTTCATTATATATATATATATATATATATATATATATATATATATATATATATATATATATATATGCATATATATATACATACATACATACATACATATATATATATATATATATATATATATATATATATATATATATATATATATATATATATATATATATATATATATGTATATGTATATATATACACCCAGATACAGTTAATGTATATTTGGCAGCAACTTTTATTTTGACGGGCTTCTTTCATACGACGGGCAATATATATATATATATATATATATATATATATATATATATATATATATATATATATGTATATGTGTGTGTGTGTGTGTGTGTGTGTGTAGTGTGTGTGTGTGTGTGTGTGTCCAAATATATAGAAAAGTAGTAAAGGACACGTTAGGTAAATAATCCAAAGTTCTTTAGTATTTTTGTTTTTATTTAAAAAAAAACAATGCTTAATACAAAAGTAGAGTCAAAATTATAATTATTTAAAAAAAAAAAAAATTCTTTTGCTACATAACAGTTCTCATGTCTCTTGTTTTTGAAACATGAGAACTCTTAAGTAGCGAAGGAATCATATTTTTTAATATATATATATATATATATATATATATATATATATATATATATATATATATATATCCGATGCGATGAGAAGGAAAGTAATATATAAATACCAACGTTCACAGCATTAATTCAAAAGAGCGCTCGATACCGATATGAGAGCGATAATTATTTATTTATTATAATTTCATCATATAGACAAAACCATTTTACTCACTACAAAGATGCAATTTGGTTTCAGTGCATTTCAACTGCTCTTCGACGGGTGAGAGTCGAAAATGGTTATGAACAATCCTGCTTGTAGGCAAGCCGTATATATATATATATATATATATATATATATATTAAGGTTCAAAACTAATAAAAAGGCATTAATTTGTTTTAGTTCTTGAAAATGGTCACAAAAGAAAAATGCGCTTTTACAATATCCGAATAAGGGTAAAAATCAAAATATTTCAGTTTTCTAATGGGTTTTACTGGATAGTACTTGTGTATCTTTTAATGCATTTAACATTTTATAGCTATAGCATAACAAATCTACTTACAAATAAACAAAAAAAAAATTTCTAGAAGATCCATGACATTCTGGAAGGTTCCAGAAAGTCATAGTACTACGATACATATATACAATTTGAGAATTTTCGTGTTGGGTGTGACATTAAAAAAAAATAAAATGAATTAAACTCTTCTTCATCATTTATTATCAAAAGGTCATAGAATTATGATAAAGAAAATCAATTATATTATTTAGTCCAAAATCAGTACCTTATATATATATATATATATATATATATATATATATATATATATGTATGTATTTTTTATATATATATATAAATATATATATATATATATATATATATATATATATATATATATATATATGTAAAATACACACACACACACATACATACATATATATATATATACATATATATATATTAAAAAAATGTTATAAATATAAGGCAGGCAATAAGTTCTGTTCTCTATGCATGGAAGAAAAACTAGCTATCGCTAACTACAAGGGACCTGAAAATTTATTGAACCAAAAATCGGAAATTCTTAGTAGGTGTAGGCATAGGAAAAGCTGGTTATTAGAATAGATTTTTTT
The DNA here is from genome assembly GCA_964036315.1 of Acanthosepion esculentum. Lineage (NCBI taxonomy): Eukaryota > Metazoa > Mollusca > Cephalopoda > Sepiida > Sepiidae > Acanthosepion > Acanthosepion esculentum. The sequence continues at coordinate 86,794,531 of OZ038492.1, read as the reverse complement.
TTGTTGGTTGTACAATAAAGTACCCTCCGTTGTTTGTTTTTTTTATCTGTTTTTTTTTTTGGTGGGGGGGGGGTTGTCACGTGGTTATGGTTATTTTTGGTTTTAGCAATAAATCCACTGCCATAATTTTCCTTTTCAGTCGGCTTTACCCTGAAGATCCGTTTTTGTGAAACCTAAGTAGGTTCGCCTGGCTCCTAGGATTATCTTAGGTCATGGCTCTTCTTAGTGTATTGAGCACTTTACGTTGTTGTCTTTTTACTAGTTTTTTTCTTCTTCTTTAGACTTGGAGCTTAAACACTGAACGATTGTTTTCGCCTTGTTTTAATGTTCTTGGTTCTTTCTTTTTTTATTCCCCATTTTTCCTCGGGTACCGATTTGTTCTACTGCAAGTTGAGCTATCCGAGGTTTTTCCAAACGAGTACCACCATATATATATATATATATATATATATATATATATATATATATATATATAGCGTAAGATCCAGATTACAGAGAACCAATATTTCCATATTTCCATGTCTCTTAAGTTGTTGTGTTCCTGACCAATCCAAATTTGTATTTGTAAATAATTGGATATGCTACAACATGTTTAGCAAGTTTACATCCTCTGACCATACCTGAATTAGGTCTCATTTAAATACATATGGAGGCATACTAAACTCTAACTAACCGTGACATACTCGTTGATAATACAAATATAACGACATCATTGGCATGCACAAAATGGCTAAAAATAATGGAATCATTATTAATAAAAATGAAAAGGCCAACGTTCAGTAACATCAACTAAGAACACGGCCACAAAGTGCTGACCCTGTTCGGAAAAAAACCCAAAAGCTTTACATGTCTCTAGATACATATATAAGAAAAATATACACAGTTACAAACAGTAATAAAAAGAAACTGTCTTGATAAGGGCAAATAGTCTATAGTGCTCGGATAGTGACTTTTCTAAGCGTGGCTTAGATGTGGCACAAGGTGGAAAGTATGGGGCACCAGTATGGATCGAACTCACTATCCAGTCGAAAATGTTCGTAGCGAGACAAGCTTGTTAACCATTACACCATCTCAAGGTACCCTCAAAATCGTTCAGATATATCGAACATTCGGACAGTTTTTACCCACTTTTCGTTCAGAAAAGACAGGATTTATACGAATACAAGGAACATCGAATAAAAGGTTAATCACAGTCATCCATAAACTTTATGTGTATCGGGTATGCTAAAAAATAATTAATCTTATAGATCATTTTTGTCGACTCATTAGAAGTAAATTGATATCTATGAAGGGTAAGGAATTGTGTTCTTCCATATGAAAAAAAGAAAGACAACATGCTTAAGTTAGCCGACGCATTTCGTTCTCCGAGGAACTTTATTAAGGCAAATGCAAGGATTTTATTATGTAACAAATATTTATATACAAGAGCAAAAATATTGTTGGTTTTTCAAAATTTTATAGTTTAGGAACGCTCATAAATATTCATCAGGTTAGCTGAATCATCAGGCAAGTTACGGAAGACCCGAAGTGATACACTTCAATGTCTAACAAACGAAAGTGTATAAGTGATCTTTTAGAATATTTTTTTTGTGTGTGTGTGCAAATTAGTATTTAAATGAATTTAGTTTTGGATTAATCTATGTGTTATACAGGGTGTCCATGAAGTCTCATTACAATTTTTAAAATATATTGCAAAGGCAATTGATGAGAAATCATAATCAGATTTTTTTCATGTACTCAGCAGTTGTCAAAGCTTTTAATCACATTGCATCTGTGTATTTCAGTAATCCTGCTGATGAAAGAGGTACTGTTGAACCCCTAACATTTCCAGACTGGTGGATTGGAAGGGATGGCCCAATTAACTGGCCACCTCGTTCACCAGATATCTCTCCCCTAGACTTCTTTCTATGGGGTTATGTTAAAGATATCGTTTATCAAGAACAGATGCAGGACATCATTGACCTAAAGGAAAAGATCATTGATGCCATTGCCACCATTGATGAGGCTACAGTAAACATAGCAAGAAATCGAGTACCGCCTTGATGAGCTTCATGCAACTAATGGTACCCATATAAAGGTGGATTAAATTACTTAAAAAAAACTTCAGTATCCACTCCTCATTTTGTAACAATTTCCACGTATTTGTCTGTTCATTTGCTTCTGTTCGTCGCCCGAGACGTAGAGATAAAAAAATAGCTAAATATTCTTCTCTTGCTGATAGATTTTTTTTTACTCCTGTGGCAGTGGAGACTTCAGGGGTTATTGACCCTCGTTCGATCGCGTTCCTTCGGAGGATTGGTGCTATTGCGTCTCGATTAAGGAACGAGCCTCGCGAAACGGAGTGGCTCTTGCAGCGTGTCTCACTGGCGACGGTTCGAGGTAATGCTTTCTCCATCATACCGGCTGGCAGAGGATAGAAGAAATTGTTTATAGTTACGTTGTTCTGGAATTGTCATCATTGGTCGACTGAACTTGCTTCGTTTTTTAAATTGTAAAGAGACTTTACAGACAACCTGTATAATCATATGTACAGTGGGTCACATAAATTTCCTAACTTTAACATATAAACAGACACATATATATAGGTTGCCCATGGAGTCTCTTTACAATTTTAAAAATATATTACAAAGACAATTGATGAAATATCTTAATCAGTTCTTTTCTATGTAATCAAAAGTTATCAAAGTTTTTAATCACATTGCATTTGTGTATTTCAGGAATGCTGCCGATGAATGAGGTACTGTTAAATGAACCACTAACATTTCCAGGCCGTTGGATTGGATGGTCCAATTCTCTGGCCACCACGTTCGCCAGATATCACCCCCTGGACCTCTTTCTATGGGGTTATGTTAAAGATACTGTGTATAGAACAAAGACACGGGACACCATTGATCTAAAGCAAAAGATCACTGATGCCATTGCCTCCATTGATGAAGCACTCCTACAATATCTACTTCTCATTTTGTAACGATTTCCACATATTTGTCCGTTCATTTGTTTTTTGTAATAAATGTTTTAAATTGTAAAGAGACTTTATGGACAGCCGTATATTATGAATAACATACTTTGAACAGTTTTATTATTTTTAAACATTGCTGTAGTCATGTATCTTCGTTTGGAAAAGTAATAATGTCCTTTTACAGATATACTCTATCTGAAATTTTTAAGCACACACGCACACACACACACACACACACACACACACACATACATATATATATATATATATATATATATATATATATATATATGGAGGACTCCCTCGTCGTATTCGACGTATGAGGGTCAAGCAGCTCAGTTCCGAGGAACCAACAGCCCAGACACCAGCACATATGATTTGATTATAGTGGTGAAGTCTTTGTGCAGAACCAACCACACTTTTTGAAGGGCCGAATATAGAGACATGGTGCACTACGTGCCACAGGTTCCCCAAACAACTTTCCGCAGGTTTTGAATTCACATTTGTCCTGCTCCTAGTCCAGTTGCCATCCAAGGCTATAGAACTCTGTCTACCCTGTTTACCGATAGTTGGAGGGAGTAGAAGAAGATTCATACCTTTCCCAAAGGTGAATTGGAACATTATTTGTTTGAATAATTCAGATTAATAATAGATTCAAAGCATTATTTCAAAATTTCATACGAAAACAAGAAGTTAAGGTGAATGAAGCGAAAGAATATGGGTTGTTGATTAGAGCAGTTGTTCTCAAATGGTGCGCCTGGGTGTACAGGTACGCCCTGGAAGATGTTTAGGTGCGCCCTGGCATTCAAGAGAAAATTGTATATAGTGCGCCTACGATTATTGGTAGGATTTTAAGTGTATCCCGACATTAAAACGATTGGGAACCATTGGATTAGAGTAATATCTAACCAAAATTGAAAGTAATAGTTGCGTGAATTCTTGCTTTTTAATGGCGCTAATAAAAACCTAAATTTTCCCACTTTCGACACGGCGTTTCTAGTCATATGCCTATTAAGTCTATATATATATATATATATATATATATATATATATATATATATATATATATATTTGTGTATTTAGGCAGCAATCCTTCTTTCATGCACATTTCATTAAAAACGACTGACAAGGTGCTTTTATTTAGTTTTTTATACAATTTCTCATGCGATCTAATAATGTTTTTCTTTTCGGATGATAAATTATATAAAAACTGTCCGAATGTTCTTTTTATCCGAGCACTTTCGGCTATACATTTAGCCATTTTCGAGGATTATATTTTAACTGTTAGAATTAGAAATAGTTTTTTATATGTATGGTTTATAAAATGTTTCATTTTTTGTTTCAAAACACGGTCAAGGTATTATGTCCATGTTCAAAGTTAATATTATTAAGTGTTGGTTTGTTTATTTTTATTAGTAAGGCTTCCATTATTTTTAGCCTTTTTTTGCATGTGGATGATGCTATTATATTAGTGATATACAGTATACATACATATATATATATATATATACTATATATATATATATACTATATATATATAATATATATATATACTGTGTATATATATTTATATATACTGTATATATATATATGTACTGTGTATATATATATATATATACTGTCTATATATATATATATATATATATATATATATATATATATATATATATACTGTGTATATATATATACTGTATATATATATATATATATATATATATATATATATGTGTGTAATTTGGCAGCAACTTTTCTTTTAAACATGTAGTATTGAATGTTAAAGACAACATAGTCTTGCATATTTTCTTTCGAATTTTCTCATTAGGTAGATATGGTGTTATTAATTTTTTTACCAATTGACAAAAATTATTAATAAATTAATAACACCATATCTACTTAATGAGAAAATTCAAAAGAAAATATGCAAGACTATGTTGTCTTTAACATTCAATACTACATGTTTAAAATATATATATATATACTATATATATATATATATATATATATATATATATATATATATATATATATATATATATATATATACAGGGTGGGGCCAAAAGTAGGTAAGCACTTTACACTTTTAAAAAACATTTTATTACATTCATATTTGTTACAATCATATTTGTTCAAAACTGTTTATGTACATTTGTTTAACACTTACATTTTTTAGCTCAGTTTCATCCCTCAAGTCCTCAAAATGTCCTCCTTCAACATTGGAACACTCCTCGAATCTCTGCAGAACATATTACGATACACAGAGCGCGACACAGGTCCCAACATGCATCAATTTCAATAAATACTTCTGAGTTGTACTCTTTATTCGTCCACCACGTGGGTATATCTATCATAAATCTTGTTCTTTCCATCCCCATCCCCACAAAAGAAATCCATTGGTGTTAGGGCCGGTGAACGTGGTGGTCAGTCGATATTGTCTCTTCTTCCGAACCAACGGTGTGGAAAGGTTTGATTAAGGTAGTCCCTTACTGCCAAAGCATAATGGGAAGGTGCTCCATCTTGTTGTAAGAACAGTTTGGCAAAGTTATCTCTATTTGTGAAACAACTGTAAGCCTACTTTTGGTCCACCATATATATATATATATATATATATATATATATATATATATATATATATATATATATATATATATATATATATATGTCATCCACAGCTACACTGTTTGTCATCCACAGCTACACTGTTTCGCTGTTTCACAGCTCAACAGTGTATCGAAACCCGACTGAATTTGCGTCAGTCGGAACTTCTCCCACTAAGCCATCAGCGTACGGTACGGGATGAAGGTGAATTTTAGCGTGTTTATTTTTAGATTCAGATAAACACACAGTGACAGACAGTGACTCAATTCTGTCGAAGAGTCGTGCAGTATTAACTTAAATAGTCACTGTTTACAAATTCACACCTTTTATTTAGTTTTTTATATAATTTCTCGTGCGATCTAATAATTATTAATTTTATCATAATAATTATTAGATCGCACGAGAAATTATATAAAAAGCACCTTGTCAGTCGTTTTTAATTAAATGTGCATATATATATATATATATATATATATATATATATATATATATATATATATATATATACAGTTGTGTATTTAGCCAGTAATTTGGCCCTTTTCATACAAGTTTTATTAAAAACGACTGAAAAAATATCTTTATTTTCCTTTAAATGAATGCATGCGTTGTTTTATGTATGTATCTAGAATTATAGGAATGTTTTATTTTCTAAACACCGTCGGCACATTGTGGCCGTGTTCATAGTTGATATTATTTAGTGTTGGCTTCTGCTTTTTTTTAAAAATTAATAATGTTTCCAGTATTTTTAGCTTTTTTTTATATGTGGATGAGACTATTTTATTTGTATTATCAACGAGGGTGTTGCGGATGAAGTTTCGTAGGCCTCCATGTGCACTTAAATGAGACCTAATTGAGCTATGGTCGGAGAAATGTAACGTGAGACTTCTTGTTGGACATGTTAGTTTTGTGTGTCTGTGTGTGTGTGCCTGTGTGTGTCATAAACTTAATATTGAAAAAAAAACAAACAATTAGAACAACCGTATTCGTTTCTAAATTTCCCCAGTTTCTCCACGGCTTTTCTACTCTTATGTCTGTTAATTCGCTTTTTAAAAGAACCTGTCAGCACCTGACAGACGAGGAAAGGTTGGCGTCCCTCTCTCACCGGAAGCGGCTTTCCAGGAGCAGACAGCCATGCAAACTTTTTATCATTTTTCTGAAGTGGACGAAGGATTTCGGTTTAGTGTTTATGGCGCGGGTGTGAGACCTGGTGGGTGGGGGATCGGATGGACGTGTGTAGCGTTTATGCTGAGAATCGCTTTTGGAGTGCGGGTGCTGGTCGGAGAGGGCGGTGGTTGTCAGCCGTTGTGCTGCGTCAGCAGCAGGGGATTTGGAAAGCAGTCAATTAACCGTGCGCAAGATTCGAACTCAGGGTGACCGCCTCAGGCCTTGTTAAGCTAGCCGCATCTGGCATATCTGGGTCAATGAATTTGGTTGCGGGGTGATGATGAAAAGCTGACTCATAACATTTTCTTTTTTAAACATTGTTGCTTTTCAAATCACACCCACGCACACGTAGATATATATATATATATATTACATATACGCATTCGCGTGCACATATATCCGCACCTGTATGTACGTATGAAGAAACAGGTGCATACCTTTGAACCCTACAAAACAGCTGAGACAATATCAAATATATTGGTCAAAATGCATTAAAAACCGCCAATTTTCTAAACAGTCTGAATTGAAAATAAGCCTTCAAAATCTAGCCGCGAATAAAGACCACTAGTAGTGGTTGGAAGCAGTTAATTATCTCAACCACAAAAGAGACCGTAATCTTCTGTCTATGATATCAAACATTAATGTATCTTCCGTCTGTCATATCAAACATTCATACATCTTCGCTCTATCACATCAAACATTCATGCATCTTCCGTCTGTCATATCAACCATATATGCATCTTCCGTCTATCATATCAAACATTCATGCATCTTCGCTCTATCATATCAAACATTCATGCATCTTCCGTCTATCATATCAAACATTCATGCATCTTTGTTCTATCATATCAAACATTCATGCATCTTCCGTCCGTCATATCAAACATTCATGCATCTTCCGTCTATCATATCAAACATTCATGCATTTTCCCTCTATCATATCAAACATTCATGCATCTTCCGTCCATCATATCAAACATTCATGCATTTTCTTTCTATCATATCAAACATTCATGTATCTTCGCTCTATCATATCAAACATTCATGCATCTTCCGTTCATCATATCAAACATTCAAGCATCTTCCCTCTATCATATCAATTCATTCATTGACATAATATATTTGAACCTCTGCCACGTGGATTAATGGTGGCGGTCTACTATACATACACACATAAAAATAGCTGACCACTTGTATTCGAGGATACCCGTCTACTCAGACCGGCACATTTGTGTTTGTTCAACGCCCACAGAGCCCACCTGTGGTTCATACTACAACTATGCTGGGCAGACCTTAGTTTCTAGGAGAGAGCGTGTTATCTAGCGTGATCAACAATTTGACGAAGGCCAGCACATTCAACCCCTCGATCACGATGACTTGTGACTTCGTGCTAGCACAGCTATCGACGTTCCGTCTACCCAATTTCACTCACAAGGCTTGGGTTAACCCGTGGCATGGTTTTCAGGTACTTTTCTCCAGACCGATAACATCAGGATGTCTCCGACCTGACAAATCAACCGTGGTGAAATTCGAACCCGGGTCTCATAGTCAGAAAGCGATATATATATATATATATATATATATATATATATATATATATATATATATATATAGTTGTGTATTTGGCCAGCAATCCGTTTTCATACAAGTTTTATTAAAAACAACTGAAAAGATATCTTCTTAATTTTCTTAATTTAAATGAATGCGTGGATTGTTTTATGCATGGAGCTATACATTTTTGAAAAAAATTATTTTCCAAACACGGTCAGCACATTGCGGCCGTGTTCATAGTTGATATTTAGTGTTGGCTTCTGCTTTTTTTTATTAATGTTTCCAGTATTTTTAGCCTTTTTTACAGTATGGGAAGCCGTTGGTGTAAACAATTTACATTTAAATATTTACAGATTTAAAAAAATCATCCATTTACCTAAGATACGTTGATGATATCCTTATGTTAGTTAAAAATACAGATGAAATACTTCAACTTCAAAAGCGTTTCCAAAATAATTCTGTCCTTAAATTCACGTATGAACTCAATACTAATAATAAAATTCCCTTCCTTGACATATTGATAAACACAAATAATAACAAATTTACTATTTCGCCATACAAAAAACCTACTAGCATAAATTCATGTACAATTAACTACAAGAGCGAATGGCCATATTACTACAAAATAGCAATTATAAAAAATCTAATACATCGTGCAGAAACTAATTCATCCACAAAACAGATTTTTTACGGTGAACTAAAGAATATAAAACAAACACTTATTAAAAATAGCTTTCCAAACTATATAGTTGATGAACAAATAAGATGCTTTCTTAGAAATCTCAATACTAAGCAAATAGTACATAATACTGCTTCTACTAATCTCAAACATATTAATCTCCTCTCTCGTAATCAAATGCATACTAATTATGAACAAGATGAAAATGTAATAAAAAAATCAGTAAATACTAATATATCTACAACAGATCCTAGTAAAAAGAATTAAGTTAATCATATACTACACTAAATCTAGTATATCCAACTCAATTATTCGCAATGATTCTTTACCCCCAGTTAGCGATTTGCAAAAAACCAACATAGTTTACAAATTCAAGTGCCCTTTTTGAGATTGTATCTCCAACGAATTAAATAATATTTATGTTGGTCACACCACAAACTCGCTTTCACGATGCTTGACACTGCATTTGAATGATAGCTCTAACATTTTTAGGCATTTAAAATAACATGCCTGGCCGCACAACAATTCCGGAAAATCCTTGTTGAAAACACAACTATACTTAAACATGAAAACAATAAACAAAAACTAAAAATTCTTGAAGCTATATACATAAAAGAGTTGAAACCTAACCTGAACAAAATAAACTATGAAATCTCTGCAAATAATTTTAAATGCCTATAATTGGTAACAGTTGGTTTACACCAACGGCTTCCCATACTTAATACTTCTCGAATTTACTCTCGCGTGGTCATGTGTGACGTCATGAGTTGCGGTGCGATTTTCGCTTCCAGCGTCTTAATATGCACGAGTTTGTCGTTGCTTGGAAATCTTCCATGTAAACAGAAACATACTATCATCACGGTTTTGTCCGTGTATTACTTAATATATTGTAATGTAATTGTCATCTTTGATAATGGCTTATGTGATCGGAAAGCTTAGATAGAATTAAAAAAAAAAAATGTATCAATATTGTGATTTTCTTTCTTCGTTTAATGATAATGTTATTAAGCTTATCAGACGATATGAATGGAATTTACATAAAATGAATAGAAAACACTTGTGTATATTATTTAATGAAACATGCATTAATGAAAAAACACTGCCTAAATTCACACACACAACATATATATATATATATATATATATATATATATATATATATATATATATATATACTTTAAAAATCCGCAGGTTTACTTTTTTATTTTTATTTTAACACGTCTATTGAGCAATTTTAATACCACTGTTTTCTGGTCTGATTCAACTCTGACCCTTAAAATTATATATATATATATATATATATATATATATATATATATATATATATATATATATATATATATATATATATATGTTTCGTTAAAGATGACCGACAAGGTACTGCGATTAAGCATTTTATTTAATTCTTCTTGTGTTCGTACAAGTGTTTTCTTTTCTGGACACAAAGTGTGTAAAAACTGTCCAAATGATCTGCATCTACGACCTCCTACGGCGCTACTTTTAGTCATTATCAAGGATTATTTTATTTTACATTTAACTGAATGTATGGGCTGTGCCTTTCGCAAGTGTAGAGAAAGTTAACGAAGAACTTGATAGGTTGGAAAAAATGGGAATTATTTCAAAAGTAGAATCTAATTCATGGGCTGCGCCGATTGTGTGCATAAAAAAGAAATCAAACCAAATCAGAGTCTGCGTTGATTTTTCGACAGGGTTGAACTCTGTAATTAAGGACTACCATTACCCGTTACCGAGTCCTGAGGAGATTTTTAACAAGCTAAATGGCGGAGTGATTTTTTCAAAAATCGACTTATCAGATGCCTATCTCCAAATTCCCGTCGAAGAAGAATGTTCGAAGTTACTAGGGATAAACACGCATAGGGGTTTATTCAAGTACAACATGCTTCCTTTTGGTATTAAAGTGGCACCAGCCATTTTTCAACAAGCCATGGACGTCATGTTGAATGACTTAGACTTTGCGTGTGCCTACTTAGATGATATTATAGTAAGGAGTGCAAATGTCGACGAACATCGAGAGCACCTCAATCAAGTATTTAAAAAGATTCAGGACTTTGGATTTAAAGTCAAAGAATCAAAGTGCGAATTTGGTTTGGAGGAAATTAAATATTTAGGTCACATAATCAACAAAAATGGCAGATTTCCAGATCCGGAAAGGTCCATTGCGATTAGAAACATGCCGACGCCCACTAACGTGGCGACACTACAGAGTTTTCTGGGGCTCGCGAACTATTATCAAGCATTCATTAAAGGAATGTACAATCTAAGAGCTCCGTTGAATGAACTACTGAAAAAGACAAGGCATGGGAATGGACGGTAGAATGTCAAAAAGCCTTTGATGAAATTAAGAAAAGGCTTACGTCCGACCTCTTTTTAACCCATTACAATCCTAAACTGGATATTGTAGTGGCAAGTGATGCTAGTTCATACGGGGTAGGAGCATGTATTCAACACATAATGCCAGATGGTTCTAGAAAACCGATTGCGCATGCTTCGAGGGCATTACTCCCAGGAGAGCGAAGTTATTCACAGATAGAAAAGGAGGCGCTGAGTATCATTTTTGCCATAACAAAATTTCATAGGTACATTTACGGTAGACATTTCAGGTTAGAAACGGACCATAAACCTCTGATTACTATTTTTGGGTCAAAGAAAGGGTTACCCGTTTACACGGCAAATCGACTGTTAAGATGGGGAACCATTCTTCTCAATTATGATTTCCACATAAAGCACCTATCATCCAAAAATATAATTCATACGGATACCTTATCAAGACTCGTACCGAATAAAGATGAAGGATTCGAAGAAACAATTATTGCAAATATCAGAGCAGATTATGAGGTGAAAAGCATGGTAAACAACATTGTAAGAGAGCTACCGGTTACATCAAAGGAAATCAAAAAAGAATCTGAAAGCGATGATTTCATTTTAGGAATAAAAAGTAAAATGGTAGCAAATGACCAAAAAGTTCAGGAGATCTATTCAATTTGTGACGGAATTTTACTATATGGTGAGAGAGTAGTAGTACCAAAAAAGTTGCAGAAAAGAATCCTCCGGGACTTTCATATGGGTCACCCGGGGATTAATAGAACAAAAAGCTTAATGCGAAGCTTTGTATATTGGAAAGGAATGGATGTGGATATCGAAAACATGGTTCATCGATGTAAAGGGTGTGCGTTAGCAGCTAAGGCACCACCTATAGTACACAAACCATGGCCAAAGACGGATCATCCGTGAGAAAGATTACACATTGATTTCGCTGGTCCAGTAGAAGATTATTACTACTTAATAGTGGTAGATAGCTTTACAAAATGGCCGGAAGTACTACGCTGAAAAAAGCCTACGTCCAATACCACAACAACTTTTTTGCATGAACTATTTGCACGGTTCGGTGTGCCAGAGTGTATTGTGAGTGACAATGGTACACAATTCACTTCTGGCGAATTTCAGGAATTTTGTGAGTTATATCAAATTAACCACATAACGACGCCGCCGTATCATCCGAGATCCAATGGACTCGCAGAAAGATTTGTAGATACGTTAAAGCGCGCTCTGAAGAAAGCCTCAGGAGTTCCAACGGAAAAGGCGCTTCAGCAATTCCTACAAGTATACAGAATCACGCCTAACCAGAGAACACCATCAAACATGGCACCAGCTGAACTAATGTTCGCTAGGAAAGTTAAGTCAGTGTTTGACAAGCTTTTGCCAGGAAGAAATAGAATAAAGAACACTATGTATACAGCTAGAAAAAGATACACCCCCGGAGAGAAGGTCTTTTTCAAGTGCTATAGAAACAACATTGAGTTCTGGGAGCGAGGCATAGTGGATAAGAGAATCGGTGACCTGATTTATATAATAAAAGGGCCGAAGAATACTCATAAGAGGCACCAGAACCAACTCAAAAAATGCTACGTGCTAGAGCATGAAGAGAGTATACCGGATGAGGAGGAAGATCCCATGGATGTAATGTATGATACTTTTCAAGTAGAACCTCCGCAGAGTGCTCCTGAACCGAGAAGATCCGGTAGGAAACGAAAGTTCACGGACCCATTGGACGTGAATCCAAAACGAAAAAGATATTGAAAAAAAAAACAGATATACATATGAACTATGCAAAGGGGATCTACAAAGAAATAACCATGATCATCATCCCATATAGAAGCCAGTTGAAATCCAAAAGGATTCCAAGGCCTGGGAGGGGGTGTTGTGAAGGATCCACCTAATCTGCATAGGTGACTACCAACTATATAAATAGTGGTTGGTACCGGAAGACAAGGAGGTGGAGGTGGAATCACGAGATCCAACTAGAGACTCTGATCGACTGCGACTAGTCAACACATTCTCCAGGAACGTCTTCCCAGAAATATACAGAAATACTATATGTACTTATTGTGTACACTTTCTTGTTATAATACATTCTTGTTCTAAGTACATTTTGTGTTGCATTATTATTCCATGCAATAGGCGAGATTCAACAATGAGTCAAGACTCAACAATTGGTTAATTTTGTTTTACAGCATATCAACCTCAAAGGGTTATTTAATGCAGACAAGAATTTTTAGGATAGATTCATATGAATAGAATATGTATTCTTTGTAAGAAATCAGTTTGCGTTGGTTTATTTTGTATTACAGCATATCAACCTCAATGGGTTATTTATTGCCGAAAAGATTTTTAGGATAGGTTCGTATGAATAGAATATGTATTCTTTGTAAGAAATCAGTTTGCTTTGGTTTATTTTGTTGTCCAGCATATCAACCTCAATGGGTTATTTATTGCTGACAAGATTTTTAGGATAGTTTCGTATGAATAGAATATGTATTCTTTGTAAGAAATCAGTTTGCTTTGGTTTATTTTGTTTTACAGCATATCAACCTCAAAGGGTTATTTAATGCTGACAAAATTTTTAGGATAGATTCATATGAATAGAATATGTATTCTTTGTAAGAAATCAGTTTGCATTGGTTTATTTTGTTGTCCAGCATATCAACCTCAATGGGTTATTTATTGCTGACAAGATTTTTAGGATAGGTTCGTATGAATAGAATATGTATTCTTTGTAAGATATCAGTTTGCTTTGGTTTATTTTGTTTTACAGCATATCAACCTCAAAGGGTTATTTAATGCTGACAAGATTTTTAGGATAGATTCATATGAATAGAATATGTATTCTTTGTAAGAAATCAGTTTGCGTTGGTTTATTTTGTTTTACAGCATATCAACCTCAATGGGTTATTTATTGCCGAAAAGATTTTTAGGATAGGTTCGTATGAATAGAATATGTATTCTTTGTAAGAAATCAGTTTGCTTTGGTTTATTTTGTTGTCCAGCATATCAACCTCAAAGGGTTATTTATTGCTGACAAGATTTTTAGGATAGGTTCGTATGAATAGAATATGTATTCTTTGTAAGAAATCAGTTTGCTTTGGTTTATTTTGTTATCCAGCATATCAACCTCAAAGGGTTATTTATTGCTGAGAAGATTTTTAGGATAGGTTCGTATGAATAGAATATGTATTTTTTGTAAGAAATTAGTTAGCTTTGGTTTATTTTGTTGTCCAGCATATCAACCTCAATGGGTTATTTAATGCTGACAAGATTTTTAGGATAGGTTCGTATGAATAGAATATGTATTCTTTGTAAGAAATCAGTTTGCTTTGGTTTATTTTGTTTTACAGCATATCAACCTCAAAGGGTTATTTAATGCTGACAAGATTTTTAGGATAGATTCATATGAATAGAATATGTATTCTTTGTGAGAAATCAGTTTGCGTTGGTTTATTTTGTTTTACAGCATATCAACCTCAATGGGTTATTTATTGCCGAAAAGATTTTTAGGATAGGTTCGTATGAATAGAATATGTATTCTTTGTAAGAAATCAGTTTGCTTTGGTTTATTTTGTTGTCCAGCATATCAACCTCAAAGGGTTATTTATTGCTGACAAGATTTTTAGGATAGGTTCGTATGAATAGAATATGTATTTTTTGTAAGAAATTAGTTAGCTTTGGTTTATTTTGTTGTCCAGCATATCAACCTCAAAGGGTTATTTAATGCTGACAAGATTTTTAGGATAGGTTCGTATGAATAGAATATGTATTCTTTGTAAGAAATCAGTTTGCTTTGGTTTATCTTGTTTTACAGCATATCAACCTCAAAGAGTTATTTAATGCTGACAAGATTTTTAGGATAGGTTCGTATGAATAGAATATGTATTCTTTGTAAGAAATCAGTTTGCTTTGGTTTATTTTGTTGTCCAGCATATCAACCTCAAAGGGTTATTTAATGCTGACAAGATTTTTAGGATAGGTTCGTACGAATAGAATATGTATTCTTTGTAAGAAATTAGTTAGCTTTGGTTTATTTTGTTGTCCAGCATATCCACCTCAAAGGGTTATTTAATGCTGACAAGATTTTTAGGATAGATTCATATGAATAGAATATGTATTCTTTGTAAGAAATCAGTTTGCTTTGGTTTATTTTGTTTTACAGCATATCAACCTCAAAGGGTTATTTAATGCTGACAAGATTTTTAGGATAGGTTCGTATGAATAGAATATGTATTCTTTGTAAGAAATCAGTTTGTAGATCAGCTTTTATTGATGTATTTTTGTAAAGAGGTTTTTTGTCGAGAGTCTGGTTTGGTTTGTTTTGTTTTACGACATATCAGCCTCAATGGGTTATTTAATGCCGAAAAGATTTTCTATTGCTGGTAATATTGTTTTTTTCAAAAAGGTTTTTCTGGTAATATTTTTTTTCAAAGATATATTGCTAGTAATTTTTTTTTTTCAAAAATGTATTGCTGGTAATAAATTTTTACAAAAATGGTATTAAAACCTATTTTTACACTTTCATAATGTTTTGACATCAGTTTGGGGGCAACTATTTTCCCATAACTGGGACCCGAACAGGTGCTACCACCGCGAATCAAGGTATAACTTGGAACTACAACAATTAAAAGGTGGTTCCATGCTCCTCAAAATCTTCTGATCAGAGGACTTACTGTCGGATGTAGTTTATCGTCATACCCAGGTCGTTAGATAAATATCGTTTTATCGCAGAAATGATGTCTTGCGAATTCACGATATTGATAAAAAATTCTAACATGTTTTTTTTTCCAAAATCCATGTTACTGGGCGAACAATATTAACATTCTAACCATGCTTTTCTTTGAATTGTTCAGTGACGATTTCTGACGTGAAATCTTTAAATAACCTTTTTCTAACGCAAATACATCTGTTTGGGATCATAATCTAATCTCCATCCTAGCGAAATTTTGTCCCTGATGATGTCGAGAGAATAGTCGAAAGCCCTAAAAGCGACAATAAGAACTGTGGAAAATTCCTGCAGAGTTTGGAACCGATTATTCGTTCTTTTGTTCGGAGGCAAGAGACACTACACAAACAAAATACTTATATACCTTCTTCGGATTTAGAATATTAGCATCATTGAAAACCTCTTCACTAATGTTCCTGTTAATAATTGTCTTGGTAATATTTATACTCAGACTGAGGGTGTTGCTATGGGCAGACATTTAGGCCCTCTATTCGCTGACTTTTATATGGATCATCTTCAAAACAATATATTTAATGCACGAAACCTTCGATTCATGTAAGATACACAGATAATATACATAGGGAATATTTGTTGATTAAGACTCGGACACACAAGCTGGTACATATGTGTGTGTCTGTGTATGTGCATAAGAGCATATGTGTGTTTGTGTCGAGGTGTGTGTCATGTTGCTAGGGTTCTGCGAGTACCCACCTGAAGCTAATAAATATATTTGCATTGATATTTGATTAATGATGGTAACATAGGGCCTACAACTAGATTCTCTTGTATGTCTAATGTATATATATATATATATATATATATATATATATATATATATATATATATATATATATATATATATTTGTGTGTGTGTGTGTGTGCATGGGGTGTGATGGATAAATTGTCGTCTCAATTACGTAAAAATTAAAATAAAACTGACATCTCATTTTAACAGATATATTTACCAAAGTTACTCAAAAATGTCTTGAAATACTAACGACGAAATAAAATCGCCTGTGGCTTCAACCATGACCTCCAGACGACTCCGGAATCTGCTGTAGAAGTTCTGCACAGTTTCCTTCTTTAAGTTGGTGAATGATGCCATAATCTTTGCCTTCAGTTCCTCTTTGAAGTTACAAGAAAGTTTTGTTCGTCCCTTGCTCAACTGCGACCCACTCATAATAATCTGACAACTATGACTGGGTTTTCCTGCTTGCGTCACAATGTGAAGAGTCCTGTTGCCAGATACGGGATCTTCCATCAGCCACCTTCTTGATCCAGGACAGCACTACCCCCACCGAGGCACTTGATGTAGGACTCCGTGTGAGGCTCTATACGAAGATGAATAGAGGCCTTCTAGTGATCACTCGAAACACCTTCGTAATCAACATTAGACTCATCCAACTCTTTCCGAATGCTCAAAACACTCTGAAATGTGGGTATTGGCGATTCCGGCGCAAATGCCAAGCAGTACAGCATGCCGTTTCCAAATTTCTGGCAGAGTGAATTGAGTCATCGTGCTCTTTTCTCACAGACCCTACTGTAGTGTGCAGTCGACAAAATCAAAAAGAAACATTGCGCACGCGCAAAATTAGAAAATAAAATGGCGCCACAATCGCACTCTGTATATTACAGGCTATCAAAATTTACTAGAAAATACTTTTAGATTCTAAGAAATTCTTTAGGCGATTTACTGATACAAATCTTACTGATTAATCCATAGCTGGGGGAGAATTGTTCTATCCATGCCTTTCTCGAAGGTATTTGCGTGTGAGTGAATGTAATATATAGTTTGTAAAGAATTAAGGGATTTTAACATATATATAAACTATATTTTTATTATATATCTGATTTGCTACCTCTTCGTCACCGAGGGCCGGTGGAGCAGTTGGTATGGATTTGCTTGATAACTCAACTGTCAGGGTTTCAATTCTCGGTAGTGGATGCGCACTGCTGATGAGTCCCAAATATAGGACGAAACGGCTGTCCAGAGCTTTCTGCATTCTGTTGATGTTTCTTTCAGACTCAATGAATTACTTAATTATATATATATATATATATATATATATATGGTGCAGTTCAATTTATATTACATGAATCATTCATACAAAAAGCAGATTAGTAAAGTTAATGATATAAATGGGGAAAAACATCTTCGCAAACAAATTTATAAAGATTACGTTAACCCACGAATCTCTAGCACGAATCTTATACCCACTGAATTTATTAAAAACAGGGATCATAACATTCACCAAGAGGTTCGTGGGTTAATGTAATATTAATAAATTTGTTTGCGAAGATGTTTTTCGCCATTTATATCATTAACTATACTAATCTGCTTTTTGTATGAATGATTCATGTAATATATATATATATATATATATATATATATATATATATATATATATATATATATATATATATATATATATATATATAGTTAAACCTAGAGAGCCAGACAAACCTACCAAGGTTCAGCTAAGCGGATCGTCAGGAAAGCCGACCTTCCCGACGATCCGCTTAGGTGAAACCTTGGTAGGTTTGTCTGGCTTTCTAGGTTTAACTAGGTCTGATCTACTTATTGTATTGAGCACTTTATTTAGTTAGTTGTGTACTCATATCGGTTTTTTTTTTCTTTGGGCTTTGGACGATTGTTTTCGACAGACGTTCATGTTCTTGGCTCTTTCTTTTTTTTTATACCTTTTTTTCTTTCGATATTGATTTGATCATTTGCAAATCATGAAACCGAAGGTTTTCCGAAAAGAGTGTAGTTACTTATAGTTATAAGAATATTACTACTACTACTAATATATATATATATATATATATATATATATATATATATATATATATATATATATATATATATATATATATATATAAATGAAAAGAAAGAACAGTAAGATATAAAATCCGGTGTTCTTATAGATATTTTTATTTTTACACAATAGTGCTCAATGTAAATTTACAGAGCATTAATATTTTATATTAATTGATTTAAAATATGGTTTTATCGCTACACAGTGATAACCATGTTTCGAAAATGGAAGTCAAATTCAATATTGTTACCAAATTAAAGACATTAGTTCCATTTCCTCGTCAAGCGAATTTTCTTGACGAGGAAATGGAACTAATGTCTTTAATTTGGTAACAAAATTTAATTCAAAGGCTTTGGCTTCCATTTTCGAAACATGGATATCACTGTGTAACGATAAAACCATATTTTAAATCAATTAATATAAAATATATATATATATATATATATATATATATATATATATAGATAGATAGATAGATAGATAGATAGATAGATAAATAAAGTTAGGTTCCTACTTATAAATAATAATTTATACTTAAAAATGAGATATATTAAAAGGATTAAGATTTATTACTTCTACTATATATATATATATATATATATATATATATATATATATATATATATATATATATATATGTATATAAACTTTAATATGGTATATTACATTTGAACATAAATGTAGTAAATGAGGGTTATAATAATAACTCTTATTTACTAATACCTGATGAGATGCCATGATATGCATCGAAACATGAATGTATTAATGTAGCGTTTTAACATAAGTTCGAATTTAATATCCTATAATAAAGTATATTGCCTTACTATTGTACTGTCTTACTTTTAAATTAATGTTGTGAACGTTTCATTTTATTTTTGATTCGTTCTCATTTCATCTGCATATATATATATATATATATGTGTGTGTGTGTGTGTGTGTGTGTGTGTGTGTGTGTGTGTGTGTGTGTGTGTGTATTTAGGCAGCAATCCTTTTTTCATACACATTTCATTGAATACGACAAACAATGTGCTTTGATTTCTTTTTTTTTATACAATTTCTCATGCGATCTAATATTTTTTTTCTTTTCCGATGATAAATTATATAAAAACTGTCCGAATGTTCTTTTTTTTCGGCTATACATTTAGCCATTTTCAAGGATTAAATATTTTAACTGTTAAATAAGAAATAGTTTGTTGCATTTATGTTTTAATAATGTTTTCATTTTTCAAAACACGGTCAAGATATTATGTCCATGTTCATAGCTAATATTATTAAGTGTTGGGTTTTTCGTTTTCATTAATAAGGCTTCCATTATTTTTAGCTTTTTTTGCATGTAGATGATGCTATTATATTTGTGTTGTCAACAAGTATGTTACGAATAGGGTCCAGTAGCTCTCCATGAATATTTAAATGAGATCTAATTGAGTTATTGTCAGAAAGATGTAGAGTTAGTCTGCTAACAATAATGGAACCCTTATTAATAAAAGCAAAAACAAGAAAACAACACTTAATAATATTAACTTTGAACATGGACACAATATCTTGACCGTGTTTTGAAAAATGGAAATATTTTATAAAACATACATGCAACAAACTATTTCCTATTTAAGAGTTAAAATATTTAATCCTTGAAAATGGCTAAATGTATGGCCGAAAGCGCTCGGATAAAAAGAACATTCGGACAGTTTTTATATAATTTAGCATCTGAAAAGAAAAAAAACAAACTATTAGATCGCATGAGAAATTGTATAAAAAAATTAAATAAAAGCATCTTGTCTGTCGTATTCAATGAAATGTTCATATTATATATATATATATATATATATATATATATATATATATATATATATATATATATATATATATATATATATATAATATTCAATGCATATGAAAAGCTGTGAAGTTCTGTATCTATCTTTATGTGGTTCTCTTCCAAAGATCTATCAACTGTCAAAATGCCGCACATACATTGGCATGATTATGAATCACACTCGTGTCAATAATTATTTTGTGCTGTCTTAAGCCGAAGAGATGCGGGCCAGTTACTGCGAGAAGAGGCGAGAAGAAGCGAGAAGTAGCGAGATTAAATTAGGAGTGACGAGATTCAACTCAGATTTTGATCCTTGCCGTCATTCATGAAGTTGTCCTGCTGTTGCTATTTCTCCTTTTATTTTCTTTATTATTATTATTATTATTATTATTATTATTTATTTATTTATTTATTTATTCTATGCATTGGTCTGTTTGCACCATTTGCTCTACAGTCAGTGTCTTCAGAATAAAAGAGTTCTCTCTCCTTTTCCTACTGGACCCCAACAACGCTTTGGTCTCGACTCTCAGTTTTTTCGCAGATTTTAATCTTTCCCATCTCGATTCTGCTATTTTTGCCACTAGTTTTGCCAACCCCGGGGGACACAAACAATCTTAACCTTCGAATGTAAGCGTTTTTCTCAGTTCCCTGAGCAGGCCAGTGTATTTATTTCTAGTATTATCATTCTGCGGTGTACTAACATAGCTACTGCTAGTACTATTGCTACTACTACTACTACAAATATTTTTTTTTTTTTATTATTATTATTATTATTATTATTATTATTATTTTTTTTTTTTTTTTTTTTTTTTAATTAGAGCCGGGTCTAAACTATGCTCCTTACGCCCTATAGAAGAATTGTCATTTAATTGATAGCCCATTTCTTAAGAAATACACTACCCCAATTGACTCGAATAAAAAAAAACCAAATTAATTATCTATTATAAAAAATTTAAGACCACTAACCTTATCCTCAAAAAATAACAACACACCAGCTAAGTCAAAATTACAAAAAACGAACATTATCTATGAGTTCAAAAGCCCCTTAAGGAACTGTGTTCCTGATCAAACCGGACTCATAAATAATTACATCGGTTACACAACTACATGCTTATCCAGACGCCATAGGTTACACCTATCTGATCCTGGCTCCATTAGAACCCATTTAAACACACACACAAACTTACCAGACTCCATTAGAAACATACTAGTAGAAAACACAAATATATTAACTGCATCCATCTGCAAAAAAAGATTAAAAATAATGGAAGCTTTAATAATAAAAAAGAAAAAGCCAACTCTTAACAATATTAACTACGAACAAGGCCACAATGTGCTAACCGTATTCGGAAATTAAAACATCCCTACTACACACTAAGACATACACATTATGCACACACTCAATAAAGCTAAAAAATCGAATCATCCTTGATAATGGCTAAAGGTATAGCCGAAAGCGCTCGGAAATATAAAACATTTGGACAGTTCCTACACACCCTTTGTCCAGAAAAGAAAGCTTTTGTTCGAACACAAGAAAAATGAAATAAAAAGCTTAACCGTATTACCTGGTCTGTCGTTTTTAATGAAACATGCATAATCGAAGAATTGCTGTCTAAATATACAATTATATATATATATATATATATATATATATATATATATATATATATATATGCAGGGTGTCCATAAAGTTCGTGTGCACTTTAAAAAATTTTGTAACTTTGTTTGTATTTACGATAGAAATAATTTGTAAAAAGGATTAGAAAGAAGTAAATTTATATTTTTTAAGGTTTTATTGAAATTTTATTTAAGTTTCCACATGTCCTCCATCATTAGCAATACAAAGGGCAATACGATTTTGCAGTTCACGGAAAACATTTGCCAACTGATTTACAGTAATGCCTGAAATCACAGTTATTTTAGCTATGCTTAAAACTAGGTACATTAAACTTTATAACATTTTTTACAGATTATTTCTATGACAATTACAAAAAAGTCATAATTTTTTAAAGTGCACACGAACTTCATGGACACCCAATATATATATATATATATATATATATATATATCATGTAAATCTATTGGGTAAAAAAAACCTGGATAGCACAATTTTCAAATAAATTGGCATCCGAGGAAAAATGGAAAATAACAAAAGAAAGCACCAGATGCTGGCATAGGAAAGCCTAGTTATTGGAATAAAGGTTTTTTGGTTTGTTTTTTTTACTGACGTATTTTATAAATTTTTATGGTTATGCTAATTTTAGGTTTTGCCAGTAATTTTACCAATAAATTTGTTCCTCGTTAATTCCTCCTTAGCCAGTTAACCCTCAGAAACCCATGTGTTGAAACCTAGGTAGATAGTACCTGGCTCATTAGGATATATATAATATATATATATATATATATATATATATATATATATATATATATATATATATATATATATATATATGCACATTTCATTAAAAACGACTGACAAGGTGCTTTTATTTAGTTTTTTATATAATTTCTCGTGCGATCTAATAATGTTTTTCTTTTCAGATGATAAATTATATAAAAACTGTCCGAATGTTCTTTTTATCCGAGCGCTTTCGGCTATACATTTAGCCATTTTCAAGGATTATATTTTAACATTTTTTTTTTCAAATATTACCAGCTGTACATTTTTGAAATAAAAGAAAACAGAAATTATTATCAGCTATATATTTTTGGAAAAAAAATAAAATAAAAATCTTGTCGGAAATTAAATAACCAATTGAGGTTGATAAACCAAACCATACCAAACCAATATATACTGAGATAGATAGATAGATAGATAGATAGATAGATAGATAGATAGATAGATAGATAGATAGATAGATAAAAAATATCATCAGCAATAAAAATCTTGTCGGCATTAAATAACCCATTGAGGTTGATATGCTGTAAAACAAAATAAACTAAACCAAGTCTGAAGGGAAATTTCTTACTAATTCTTCAACATATACAAGACCAAAGAGCCACTGCGTGTAGAGGATTACCAAATGAGTTTATTGCATCAACGTAAGTGGAGTAGTTAAGAAGGGCAGATCATAAGGATATGTAAGAAAGACAACGATTGACCCTAGACTTGAAAAGGTTGAGATTGAAATGATAAGGACGCATTGTTCTTGTAAGCTGTTCCACAAAGTAGCAGTTCTTGGGAAGATCCTGTCTGAATAGAGCTTCCGTCTTACCAATGAGGACGAAGGGAATGTCACGTACACGGGGACGATGGTTCGTTCCGGTATACGTGACCTGGCCGGTCTGATCTGTGAAGGTCAGCAATGGTGTAACTGAGGAATTCTCTCGTCAGAATATTTGCCTTGGTAATAGCGATAGAGAAGCGA
This sequence comes from Acanthosepion esculentum, assembly GCA_964036315.1. Lineage (NCBI taxonomy): Eukaryota > Metazoa > Mollusca > Cephalopoda > Sepiida > Sepiidae > Acanthosepion > Acanthosepion esculentum. The sequence continues at coordinate 86,770,514 of OZ038492.1, read as the reverse complement.
TCGGCATGTGACTTTTCGTCTGTGAGAAAGAGGTTGTAGGACGCGCTTTCGAATGTGAGGATTCAGCAGCTCCGGTCCAGATATAGTAGAAATACTCCACTTTTAGTTTGATCTGGCTCTTGTAGAGACAGAGTATAGAAGTAAGAATCAGATACTTACTTCAGGGGGACAAGGATCTGGTCATTTTTCCTGCTTTTTTAGTGATAGATTGCATATACACCATTCTGAAAATTAATTGAAACAAAAGTATTAGTTTCTTTTCTTTCACCATACGGTCGGTTTTACAGCCACTGGAGTGACAAAGAGTAATGGATTTCCATATTTTCATCAGATTAGGTCATTTGAACTGTTGTGCAGTAATATGAATCTATTTTCGATGTGTATGATGACATTTTTTGACCTTGAAAAACATTGCGTCATCCGTGATTGCATTAGATTTTCATCACGCCTGCACACTATTGTCTCGACTGTCGATTTGTTGTCCTACGGCCATTTTCTGCGATGGACGTTACTCCAAAGAAGCGTACGAAAATTGTAACGCTGCGCGAACACAACGTCAAGCCTTACCAATAAGCAAATCAAAGTACACTATTTACATTACTCTTTTGTCCCCATCTTTGTCGCCATATTTATTACAACGTTTCGGCCGTTGTACGCTCCGGCCTTCTTCAAGTAGCTGAACCCATTATTTCGCTCGCTGGTGTAGACGCTTCTAGTTCCACGTGCCATGTTTAATTGATGTCAGTTATCAGTTATCTCCTGTTAATTTCCCTCTGAAAGTTCTCCACTGCCTTAACCGGGTATAGAACCCACTCTCTTTTGATCCTTGTCACTGGATTTAACCAACGCCTTTATTCACAGTGCCATGTAGTCCGAATAATGTAAATAGTATGCATGCACCCGTCGGATCATTGACTGGCTGACCCTTTCAAATACTCCCACACAGTGTCGAATGGTTTCGCAGGATCCTATGACATGCGGATGAAGCCTAACTACATTATTAATGTTTTCTGCATAAACCAATTATTTCAGGTGGCCATAAAAATACAAAGGATTGAGGTCACGGAACGCGCAGGCCATGGAACCGGTCCTCCCCAACCTACCCATCTTTCATGGTAGATGTCAACCAGTGCATCACGAACAATGTGACTAAAATATGCTGGCGCTTCATCATGCATCTTAGCAGGGGTACATCCTCTAGCAGGTCTGGAAGTGTGTTCGAAATAAAGACCCAGTAGACAGATCCTGTAAGACGTGCTGGGAGAACAGACAGTCATATACAATTCCATCCCACTTATTAATCATGAACTGATGCTGGTGTCTAACCTGTATAGTACCATGAGTACTTTTGGGTCCTGTCAATCGATCTAACCAACGCCTTTATCCACTGTGCCATGTGTCCTTGAGTGTACATAATACCTCATCTCAGAAATATAGACAAATCAAAGTACTATGGACTGGCTTGGAAACTGTCCTGATTTAAATCAAATCCAGAATTTGTGGTGAATTTGCAAGGTAAAGACTTCTCGGAACGGTCATACGAAGTACTAGCATGTGCTCTGGGTCATGTTTCATTGGAAAAATATGAAGAAAGTAAATAGCAACAGAATTATTCGTTTTGTTTCAATTAACTGGCACAAGGGTGTATGTATCATTTGAGGTCTGTCTTGAAGTTAAGTCTTAATAAGCATGGCATATGATATTTGAAAGAAAATGACGTCTTACTTGACCCCAGGATTAACCGATATATATGTAAAAAGATGTCATCATTATGATCATAATCCACTTGACTTTTGTAAACGAAGGGCGGATCCGAATGCAGAAGCAACAGAAACTCTTTTCCACAACGGTCTGTTAAGGGCAGCCATCGGCAGTTCTGGTATAGTCATACCTGTCCATTGTTTGACATTGTCCAACCAGTTTTTGCGTTGGCGCCCTCTCCTACGTCCACCTTCAACGGTGCCTTGCATGATGGTCTTGCACAGGCTCTCGTGCCTTGTAATGTATCCAAACCACAAAATAAAATCTAGGTATATAATAAATGAACGTACAAGGAGACACAGTGAAAATAATTGTGCCTACAATGAGGGCGGAGCTAAGGCTATCAGCGAATGATCACCGTGCCAAGCTTTTTAAATATCGTTCTCGAACGGGCGCCCATCTAGATAGGCAAACTCAAAAAACACCCTAATATCTAGCAAAACGAAGTTGAATAAATAGAAAAAAAAACATCAAAGTCGTCTCTAAGACACGCAGGGTTTATAAAAAATGTTGCATACCAGGTAAATGATTATTTATACATGTATATATGTATATATTCAAAGAGACTTCAACTATATTGAATAGAATTCAACGTATATTCAAATAAATTGGAACTAAAAAAAGGGCCCACCGACGTATAAAATGCAAATGATAATTTTGAAAAGAAAAATCGGGAATCCATATTTCTGACTTTTCATGTTTTCATGCCCACACATAAACATCTATTCACACACGTATATATATATATATATATATATATATATATATATATATATATTTCTATCACTTATATATATATATATATATATATCACTTATATATATATATATATTTCTATCACTTATATATCAGGTCATCCCATAAATTCTGTCCGAATTTTTAATAAAGAAAACAAGTAACCAAATGTTACATTTAATTACAGATTCAATCAACAATGTATTTTCCCTGATTATCTATGACTTCCTTCCATCTATTAACAAGCTTACTAATTCCATTACTGTAAAATTCTTTTAGCTTTGATTCGAAGAACTCACAAATGTCAGTTTTAACATCTTCCTGTGTTACAAAAGCTGTTTCTTCCAAATGATTCTGTAAGCTACGAAACAAATGGTAGTCTGAAGGAGCAAGGTCGGGAGAATAAGGTGGAAGAGGACTTTTCTCCCAACCAAGTTCGATCTTTTGTGACGTGATTCTTGCTGTGTGTGGTCGCGCATTGTCCTGATGAAACATCACCCGTTTTCGATTCACTAGATCGGGTTTTTTTTCCTCAAAGCTTGGTTCAAACGCTCTAATTGCTGACAGTATATTTGAGCATTAATTGTTGCATTAGGTGGTAAGAATTCAAAGTGGATTATTCCTTGGCAATCCCACCAGATTGAAAGAAGAACCTTTTGCCCATGAAGTTCCCTTCTCGGCTGGGGTCCTTCCCCTTTATCAAGCCACTGTCTACGACGCTTAACATTTCGATAAAAGATCCATTTTTCGTCGCCAGTCACAAGTCACAAGTTGGCGAGAATGGACAGCAGAGCAGATGTCAATTCGGGATTTGAGGTTGTTTTCAGACAATTCATGAGGCACCCATTTTCCAAGTTTAGGAACTTTTACAAGTTGTTGAAGATGACGATGAACAGTTGTATGGTCTGAACTGAGAACCACTGCCAATTCCTCAACTGATAAAGCAGGATTTTCTTCAAGGGCTGCTTCAAGAAGCTTTTCATCAAACTCAACTGGACGTCCGATTCGATCTTCATCTTCAAGGGTGAAATCTCCACCTCTGAATTTTGCAAACCATCTGCAAGTTCTTTCATTCACACATTCCTCTCCATAAACTGAGTGAATGTTTCTAGCCGCTTCGGCTGCTGAGTTTCCTTTCTTGACCTCATAAAGCATTATGTGCCTCAAATGATTCTTGGGTACTTCCATGTTAGCAGGGTTTTAATCAAACAAAATTAAATTTTATTGTTCTTTGAAATAAAATTTGATCAGTTTAAATGCATCTAAACATAAAAATAATGTTCAGCTCCTTTAGATATTATAAAATACTCTTTAAATTTCGTTCATTTTAACAAAAAGTTAAAATTCGGACAGAACTTATGGGATGACCTAATATATATATATATATATATATATATATATATATATATATATATATATATATATATATATATATATATATATATATAGTCTGGCTAAAAAACAAGTTAAATCCGCAAAAATATATCGCCATTTACACACATATACAAACACGGACACATGTTTTTTTCTTACAGTTGACATTAAGATACCATTGGTTAATGAGCATTTTCACCTACGAATTTTAATTATAAAATTAGCAGGATTTTTCTAACTGTTTATGGTATCAGTTTGTATAACATATGTTTATATATCGGTCTTCTTTGTAAAGACGTCAAAATTACGTTGAAAATGGCAATTAGGCCCTGAATTTAGAAATTTTGCGGGGTCATCTGTTAATTTATGATGAGAAGAAGTTTATATATTTATCGTTGCTTTTGGGTAGTAGAATGTTTCCTTGGTATAATTTACATGGCTATTTTTGTGATTACCTGTCTCTGCGTGTAAGCTGTTGTTGATTAATGCTACGGTTGAGGACGGGAAGTGCTTCCTTATATTCGATGGTGCCATCTCTAACTTAAATTCGACCTCTTTACCAAGAAGACAGAAATTGAAATTCTACATCAGTCACTCCCGGGGTTGATAAGACAGACGACCGATATCTTCGTATATATATATATATATATATATATGTATATATATATATATATATATATATATATATATATATATATATATATATATATATATATATATTGTGTATATTTCGGTAGCAATTTTTCATTAATGCATGTTTCATTAAATAATATAGACAGGGTTTGTCTATTTATTTTAAGTAAGTTCCTTTCATATTGTCTGATAAGCTTTGATAATGGCTTACGTCAGCCGAAAGCTTAGATTGGATTAAAACATGTATCAATATGGTGATTTCCTTTCGTCTTTCAACGATAATGTGATTAAGCTTATCGGACAATATGAAAGGAACTTACTTAAAATAAATAGACAAAACCTGTCTATATTATTTAATGAAACATGCATTAATATATATATATATATATATATATATATATATATATATATATTATTCGAGGATAATCGTCTATTAGAATGGCTAGTCAATCCCTATTGAAGACACACGCTCAGGCTCATTTGTGTTTGCTCAACACCCACAGAGCCTACTTGTGGTTTATACTGCAACTATGCTGAGCAGACCTTAGTTACAGTTTCTGGTAAAGAGCGTGTTATCTAGCTAGATCAACAATCTGATCAAGGCCAGGACACTCAAACCCTCGGCCACGATGACTTGTGACTTTATACTCGCGCAAAAGTTTCGGTCAAACGTGCCACACACTGGGATCGCATTAACAGACAAATTCCATCATAGTGAGATTCGAACCCAGGTCTCATGATCAGAAACCTATCTATCTATCTATCTATCTATCTATCTATCTATCTATCTATCTATCTATCTATCTATCTATCTATCTATCTATCTCATCCTGTTCAATATCTATCTATCTATCTATCTATCTATCTATCTATCTATCTATCTATCTATCTCATCCTGTTCAATATCTATCTATCTATCTATCTATCTATCTATCTGTAGTCTCGTGCACCCACACAGACAGACAGGTGTACACATATACATTACCTGCCCACACACAAACACATCAAGAGAAAATCATTATTTGTTTACAGTCGTATTAGCGAAAAGCGAAGAAAGCGATCGAACGATTGCGCTGCGGTTGTCCATAAAGGCGCGCCTTGTTTTATTTGCTTCTTTGTCTAAAAAATTCGAATATCACTCGCGTATAATACGTGTCAACCTCAAGTGAATCGTTAACGATTATAAAAACAGCAAAGATAAGACGGAAGCTCCAAATCTTCTGCCTTTCTGATCTGATTTAATTGACCACCTGTAAATAATCGAGTGTGCATGTGTGGGGCATTTAGCTGCTTGTGGTCGACTACTGTTCCCCGTGCCACGAAGAAATAGAAGGAAGGGACACAAATGTTTTAGGCAGGTGGCCTTTGTCTGTAGGTGACGGTTTTAGCAATAAAACCGCGTGCAAGAGTCGAGTTTGAAATCCAGTGGTTAGGATTGAAGAAGAATTACAGAGAAATAATTAATTATTGAGATAAAATACACAAAACTTCAGAATGAAACGTAACATTTAGTAATATTCCTACAAATGGAATATACTGAACAATAGTGATTGTACTTATCTCAAATCAGATTCTATCTATCTATCTATCTATCTATCTATCACAGTGTCTTCATTATCTATCTATCTATCTATCTATCTATCTATCTATCTATCACAGTGTCTTCATTATCTATCTATCTATCTATCTATCTATCTATCTATCTATCACAGTGTCTTCATTATCTATCTATCTATCTATCTATCTATCTATCTATCTATCTATCTATCTATCTATCACAGTGTCTTCATTATCTATCTATCTATCTATCTATCTATCTATCTATCTATCTATCACAGTGTCTTCATTATCTATCTATCTATCTATCTATCTATCTATCTATCTATCTATCTATCTATCTATCTATCTATCACAGTGTCTTCATTATCTATCTATCTATCTATCTATCTATCTATCTATCACGGTGTCTTCTTTATCTATCTATCTATGAAAAATTTCTCTCCCGTATCATGAAAATCAAAAAGAAAATAGTTGAATCTGTCAACACAGCAATAAAAACAATATCTCCACACGTGACAGTAATTGACGTAATTTTCAGTTAACAGTATAAAAATAGCGTTCTCTAAATTCTTCCAGTTACTAAGGACATCTTGTTTTTATAATTATTAGCTACTCTGTTTAAATAAATTCATTTCGTTTTTTGAATTGAGGAAGTCCACACTGGACGAAACGTGTCGGCAACTACTACAGATTTCCTATTGTCATCTATCTATGTTTAATGATTGTTCTTATCTCAAATCAGATTCTATCTATCTATCTATCTATCTATCTATCTATCTATCTATCTATCTATCTATCTATCTATCTATCCCATCCTGTTCAATATCTATCTATCTCATCCTGTTCAATATCTATCTACTACGGTGTCTTTTTATCTATCTATCTATCTATCTATCTATCTATCTATCTATCTATCTATCTATCTATCTATCTATCACAGTGTCTAAAATTCTTATATATACGCACATGTGTTAAAAAAACACAAAGACTTAATTCAAAAAGTTCAGAGAACCACCATAGTCAAAACGCTGAACGAGACATTCAAAGAACAAGGCATAAAGATTTCACATTTCCTTTGGAGAAGTTTACCATTTAAGGAATATCTGCAACAAATCTGCAAAATAGCAGAGGACAGAGAAGGCTGACAAAATATTGTCGAATCAGTATACAATGTCACTGAAGATGAGAGAACATGTTAATTCATGACCTCAAATCGAAACAGTTTTGATGGTGATGATGAGATAAAAAAAAGTTCCGAACACATGTAAACAAATGCATATAACTTTCGATATTGTTAATTTATCGAAAAAGGATTAATATCGAAAAAGTTCCAAAAATAGAAAATAGGATATTTAGAGAAACAATACTCCACTTCGAAAGGGGACTTCCCGTATTGCTGTTGTATTCGAATAAAGGAATCCTTGGGTTTTGAGTTTTAGTAGTTTGAATGCGGCTGTGAAATTGTCGCCTCTGGAATCACTGGCAATAAGTTGGTTTTGAATCTGGGGTTGTTCAAACTTCCAAATTTAGGCCGGGTGCGTTAATATGGCGTCAAGGCTGTAATATTCGACTCCACATTGTGAGTATTTTGAACTACTAAAATATGTCTCGCAAATTACTCACCTTGGCAGACAGAAAGAGAGCAGTCAGCTGGTAGTATTTTCATCAGAAGAGCTGAGTGAAGGAGAGAGTCCTGATGTCCTCAACCTCCAGGCCGTCAGAATGAGTCCGGTAGTTATACCGCTGGAAATGTTGAAGGGTCAAGGCAACTTTTTGTTGATAGGCCGAGAAAATCGTGACGAGTGTAAAATTTATTCAAAAGAAGTTTTGAGTCACGTTTTCTGAACCTTGAAATTCCACTGCGGTAATAGAGTTTTGAAATCAAGAAAATATTTTTATGAAGTATATACATATATATATGAGAGCGACCAGTGGAAGTAGTTATAGAATGAAAAAATGCGTGTTGTTTCTATTTGATTTTATCGACTGCACAGTATAGTAGGGTCAGTACCTCATATATATATATATATATATATATATATATATATATATATATATATATATATATATATATATATATATATATATATATAGTTATTTATTCGAAAATTATAACATAAAATGTTATAAAATCACTACAAAAATAGCCATTTTGTTTCAACACTTCTGGTGTCTTATCAAGTGATGGTGTTGAATGTAGAATCTACATTCATCATTCTCCACTGCCTTAACCGGGTATTGAACTCACACTCTTTGGGTCCTGTCACTGGATCTAACTAACTCGGTTATGGCAGTGGAGAACTTGGAGAGGGGAATTAACAGGAGATAACTGAAAACTGACATCCATTAAACATAGCACGTGGAACTAGAACAGTCTACCCCAGTGAGCGAAATAAAGGGTTCAGTTCGACATTTCAACCACCTGGAGAAGGCCGGAGCGTACAACGGCCGAAACGTTTTTTAATAAATTATGCAACAAAGATGAGGACAATAGTCCAAATAATGTAAATAATGTACATAATACCTCATCTCAGAAATATAAACAGATACTGAAGGATCGGAGAAATATGGCGACAAAGATGAGGACAATAGCCCGAATAATGTAAATAGTGTACATAATACCTCATCTCAGAAATATAGACAGATACTGAAGGATCTGTATAAATATGGAGACAAAGATGAGGACAATTGTCCGAATAATGTAAATAGTGTACATCATGCATGTCAAACTCAGAGTCCCACGAGGGCCAAAGGAGACAGTTTGTGTTCTCATGAGGGCCGCACTACTACATTTTATTTAAGGTTGTTCAATAAAATGTATTGCAGAACATTCCCTTTTAATTTAGAAACATGCAATTGTTTGGTTATTAAGAATACATGCACAAAGTACATGTCGTTAAACAAAAGAATATAACTAAAAAATTCAGCATGAGATATAAATATGTTCTTTATTTCGATATAACAAAAAATTATAAGGCAACATACATGGCCGACATGTATTTGAATGAACAGAAAATGAATTGCACATAAATCATAATAGTTCAAAATAAACATTTATTATTGATCATTCTAACTTTTCATGTTTTGTCCTGAGGCTTGACACCTCTTGTTCTTGACAATCTTTGGTATATCTGGCTGAAATTTCTGTGCAGTTCCAACTTTTATAAGAGATGATAAGTGATAATTAGTCAACCTTGTTCTCCGAGAAGTTTTTGTTGATTTCATAAAGGAAAATAACTGATCACACAAATAGGTGGAACCAAACATTGCTAAGATTCGTGTTGCAAACTTTCTAAGATTTGTAAACCTTTCTGGAAGGTATGAAAAGAAATCAGGTATTCCTACCTCAAAATACTTAGCTCTAAGTAAAGAATCTGACTGCATTTCTAAAAGTTCCATTTGAATCTTTACCTCTGCCTTAGCGACATCAAAATTAAACGGCGCGGAGAATAGTGCAAACGGTTCTTCAAAAGATGAAAAATCACGAAATCTTTTTTGAAACTCCGTTGACAACAATTCCAGGTGACTTTTATACTTAGCAAAGCTTAGTACAGACTTAGTATTAGTACTGTTTTTTTAGCTCTTGGCACGTAGGAAAATGAACTAAATTTTCATTTAAGACTTGTGACTTCCATAACCTTAACTTTGTAATGAAGCATTTAATGTCATCATACAAGTTAGTGATGAGCTTGTTTTTACCTTGTAATTTCAAATTGAGATCGTTTAGTTGTGCTGTGATGTCCACAGCAAAAGCTAGATCCTGGAGCCAACTTTTATTTCATCGGGTTTTCGACCTTTCATCTCCAAAAATATGATTATTTCTTACCTAATTAAAAAAATTTATTTCAATACTTTGTGACATGACGACCAACGCACATCTGTGTAAAATGGAACATCATTAAAGTGATTACCATATCCTCCAACAACTGGTTGAATTGACGGTGATTGAGAGAACGGCCTCTGATATAGTTAACTATGCTTGTGAGAAAATAAAGCACGTTATCCAATTTTAAAATTTTTGAGCACAGATTTTGTTGATGAATAATACAGTGAAAATGTGTAACTGACAAATCTGGATGTAAGTTCTTTATTTTTGCTTGTAACTTGGCAACAACACCATTATGCCTTCCAGTCATATTTGCTGCACCGTCGGTAGACAAGCATACAAGTCTGCTTAAATTGAAATTATACTCATCAATAATTTGTTCGATTTTCTCAAAGATGTCCTGGCTTGTTGTAGTGTCATGCATAGGGATCAGATCAACCAGTTCTCCATAAATGTTTAATTTATTGTCACAGGCCCTCATGAAATTCGCAAGCTGTGCTATTCCAGAAATATCAATAGTCTCATCAATTGCAATAGAAAAATGTTCAAATTTAGATGATTCGCCTTTCATCTGTTGCTTCAAATCACTTGGAATTTCGTCGATCCGTTCAGCAACAGTGTTCCTGGTTAGTGAAATATCTTTAAACAAGTGTGCTTTTTCTGGACATAAAATTTCGGCCGTTTTTACAAGGCATTGTTTTACAAAATCCCCTTCAGTGTAGGATTTCGCATTCGTCGCTATCATTCGGCTGAGTTCATAACTTGCAGTAACAGAAGCGACATTCTCGTTCTGAATTTTCGTAAAAAGTGTCTGTTGCCGTGTCAAGTTAACTTTCAATTCCTGGAGCTTTGAGACACGCATTGGGCCTTCATATTTATCGTAAGGTAGATGGTTTGTTTTATAATGTCTTTTTTTCAAGTTGTACGTTTTCGGCGTACAAATGTGATTATTGCATATTAAACAATGTATCTTTCCATTCACTTCTGTGCAAAAATACTGTAATTCCCATTTCTCTTGAAACAATCGTGACGAGTGTAAAATTTATTCAAAAGAAGTTTTGAGTCACGTTTTCTGAACCTTGAAATTCCACTGCGGTAATAGAGTTTTGAAATCAAGAAAATATTTTTATGAAGTATATACATATATATATGAGAGCGACCAGTGGAAGTAGTTATAGAATGAAAAAATGCGTGTTGTTTCTATTTGATTTTATCGACTGCACAGTATAGTAGGGTCAGTACCTCATATATATATATATATATATATATATATATATATATATATATATATATATATATATATATATATATATATATATATATATAGTTATTTATTCGAAAATTATAACATAAAATGTTATAAAATCACTACAAAAATAGCCATTTTGTTTCAACACTTCTGGTGTCTTATCAAGTGATGGTGTTGAATGTAGAATCTACATTCATCATTCTCCACTGCCTTAACCGGGTATTGAACTCACACTCTTTGGGTCCTGTCACTGGATCTAACTAACTCGGTTATGGCAGTCGAGAACTTGGAGAGGGGAATTAACAGGAGATAACTGAAAACTGACATCCATTAAACATAGCACGTGGAACTAGAACAGTCTACCCCAGTGAGCGAAATAAAGGGTTCAGTTCGACATTTCAACCACCTGGAGAAGGCCGGAGCGTACAACGGCCGAAACGTTTTTTAATAAATTATGCAACAAAGATGAGGACAATAGTCCAAATAATGTAAATAATGTACATAATACCTCATCTCAGATTTATAAACAGATACTGAAGGATCGGATAAATATGGCGACAAAGATGAGGACAATAGTCCGAATAATGTAAATAGTGTACATAATACCTCATCTCAGAAATATAGACAGATACTGAAAGATCGGATATATATGGCGACAAAGATGAGAACAATAGTCCGAATAATGTAAATAGTGTATATAATACCTCATGTCAGAAATATAGGAAGAAACAAACAATAATATCCAGTAATATAACTTTATATAATGAAGAAGAAAAATATACATAAAAGAAAGATGATGTGAGATATATGTGCCTAAACTTTTGACCGGTGTTTATTGACAAAAAAAAAATCTCCAGTCAACATTAAACACCCAATCCATTCTTCACCAAACTGCTATCAACAAGCACTATTGTTTCACCCCGTTACCTTTTTGTTATGTATATTTTCACATACGGCTTGCCTACAAGCAGGATTGTTCATAACCATTTTCGATTCTCACCTGTCGAAGTGGAGTTGAAATGCACTGAAACGAAGTTGCATCTTTGTAGTGAGTAAAATGGTTTTCTCTATATGATTAAATTATATTAAATAAATAAAAATATATATATATATATATATATATGTCATATTTATATAAAAATTATATATCGTTTTCCCATATATTTATTCATATTAAAATCTCTTTCTCTCTGTTTCTATATATATATATATATATATATATATATATATATATATATATATATATATATATATATATATATATGTATATATATATATATACGGTGATCTAAAAGTAACTTTGTGCATCCGTTATATTACTACAATGGTGTCCATTATAACTATGGTATTTTTATGTTATATTATTATAAATTTTATAACTAAATTTATCTAAATTTAATTGTCAATGTAATAATTGTATTAATAAATATTGTATATGTAATCTCAAAATAAATGTTATTATTTACTGTACACCTACCTTTGGGCCACCCTATATATATATATATATATATATATATATATATATATATATATATATATATATATATATATGAATTTGATTTAAATCTTTAACTTTTAAGTTCCAATCTCTGTATTTTCGACGATTCTCTCGATGTCGAATTATAACCGACGTCTGTTGTATTTCGTTCTCTCCCTCAACTTGTATATAAATCTACAGATCAAATGTTATCTACTGTGAAGAATCTTAAATTGTAGTCAAAAGATGAAACGCTTAACTTAAGATGTTTTTCATTTTTCTTCATTCAGTCACCCACTATTTTTCTTAGAATTTGTATAAAATATTATCACACACACACACACACACACACACACACACACACATATATATATATATATATATATATATATATATATAAAAGTGAACATTGAAGTTAACACTCATAGTCGACGGGGTGTTCCATGCTAGACGCAATAGCCTGATGATTGTGTCTAGCATGAAACAGCCTTTCGCCTGGGACTGTTGACTTCATTGTTTACTTATATATAAATATATATATATATATATATATATATATATATAGCGCCTCTGAATGTTTTATATATACATACGCTCGATCTCTGATATTGGGCACTTT
>OZ038492.1:86747280-86752280 GCA_964036315.1 Acanthosepion esculentum | reverse complement strand
TAGATAAAATTTATTTACATAAATGCTCTGTTTTTTAAATAAACAATATTTATCGGCCTGAATGTTGAGAAATTTCGTAGAATTTCTTGTTTTCATTAAATATTTTTGCATTGCTAGCATTAAAGTAAGTCTTTTATTAATAGATATTGGTATATGTTTGAATACATGAGGTGGATGATTTGAGTTTTTGTTTATGTACATAGGGTTATTATTTGTTTTGTTATATTATTTGTATGTATTATATTTATTTATATTTATTGTATGTATTATATTTATTTATATTTATTGTATGTATTATATTTATTTATATTTATTGTATGTATTATATTTATTTATATTATTTGTATATATTATATTTATTTATATTTATTTTATGTATTATATTTATTTATATTTATTGTATGTATTATATTTATTTATATTATTTGTATGTATTATATTTATTTATATTTATTGTATGTATTATATTTATTTATATTTATTGTATGTATTATATTTATTTATATTATTTGTATGTATTATATTTATTTTATGTATTATATTTATTTATATTTATTGTATGTATTATATTTATTTATATTTATTGTATGTATTATATTTATTTATATTATTTGTATGTATTATATTTATTTATATTTATTATATGTATTATATTTAAATTAAATTTAACAACGGGAAGTTACTATTTTTAAGTTAAATTTTATGTCTATTATAAATACTATTTTTTTAAAAATATTTCTATTATTGGTTTTCTTATTTTTTTACCATTGCAATTTTTTATAATTATTAGACCATCATCTCTATATAATCCTATATATTTTTTATTAATTAGATCTCATAAATTATGTATAATGTTAATTCTTATTGCTTCGCATAACAAGCATCATTATAACTACCGATTGTTACGTTAAAGTTATTGTTATTGTGATTTTGTAATTATATATAGTATAATAGTTATTTTCTACGATATTTCACTCTATGTAATACTTCTTGAATGTTTATCTATTGCTTAGTTTAATCTAAGTCTTTATTTAATATATTTTCGGTAATTGATGGATAAAAAATCTTTAATGTCTACTTCTATGAAAATGCTGTTATATTTGTAATATTGTTGAAACTACTGATGGTTTCTTTTGCATTCTTCAAATTCTTCTTAACTATTTTTCTTAATAACTTAATATTTTCTTAGATCTAGCAATTTCAACAGTAATATAGTGAGACCTAGCTGCCAATCTAGTACTGCGCTTAAATTCTTAAAGTCGAGGTACTAAAGATAAAGGCTAATCAGAACAATTACCATAAATATATTTATCGAAAAGGCACAGGAAAGCTGCATAAGGGCGTTGGGAAAGTGACTGAAGCCGAGATGCCAGGTTACGACCGATAACATTGCAAATGTTTATTTGTATTTTCTCAACCAAAACATTAACCAAAAAAGTTTTGTACTAAAATAACCTCGTCAGATAGAGACTTTCCTATGTATATAATACATGACGTGAAACCTATTCAGAAATACCTAAACTGTCGGCTGTATACAGCCTCTTTCTCAGATCAGGGATTACCATTGACTTTGAGCTAATAAAAACTGTAGATTTTAGTGAGGACCATTTTCTTCGAACCTTGTGGACTGGCGCTACATGATCCCAAACAAAGAATTGTACCAAATGATTTTGGTGTTTATTTTCTAAGCGTAGCTTAGTCGAGACACAAGGCCGAAAGTATGGGGCATCCAGTGAGGATCGAACTCACTACTCAGTCGTAAATCTTCTAGCGGGACAAGCTTTCTAGCCATTACACCACGTCAAGGTGACGGTGATTATTCTCTACGCGTAGTTTACATATGGCTCAAGGCCGAAACTATGGGGCACGCGGTGAGGATCGAACTCACTGAAACATTATTACACCAAATGAAGATGCCCCACACCCACCGCTACAAATAAATATAATCATTGTAGTCGTTTAAAACTACACAACTCCTCATTTGCACGATATGCAGTCGTCTAACTGAGATGTGCTAGCAAAAGTTACCATATAAAGAAATGGTTAATATTACCATTACCGTTGAAGAGCGCGCTGAAATGGCCGCGAGGAATTCTACGTCTTCGTTAGTTTGTCTGATGTCTGCTTAAATCCAGCAGGCACCACACATTTTTAGAAAAATATTTTTTGTTATTTCGTGACATTCACTTAACTTTTGACCCTTTCCAGCCATTCAAAAAAAAAAAAAAAAAGAAAAAAAAAGAGAAAAAAAAGGAAAAAGAAAAAGAGTCTTATTTACGAAAAAAGAAACATAACAATTTAACAATAACCTTTTTAAATGATTATTCCGGAGTGTATGATTATCGACATGCATTTTTATAACCTGAAAATAAAATAATATTTTTATTAAAAATAAGTAAATGAACAGAAATTTTTATTAACAAATAACTCACCTACAAAAACGCCTGATAATTATGCACCAACCTAATTCATTTTGATTATTTTGACAGATAGTAAATGTACTTGTGTACAATGTGCCTCTTATACTTTTTAAATGATTTTCTAATTTAATGTTTTCATTCTTTCAGTTTTCTGCATGTTTCATGTACTCTTTGTTATATTTTTACCTTTTGTTTGTCTATTTTGGCCTAATGGCTGCTGGGTTAATAATAAATAAATGAATAAATAAATAACCATAAACTTTTTTAGAGTTCTTCACAATTTGGTTTCAAGCTGTGGTTATAGCTTTTTTTTTTTAAATATATACATATTTGTTTCAACAAGTTAGTTTGTAAAATGTTTAATTTCAGTTCAAACAATGACTTAAAAGTGGATCAAAGAATTCTGGTGGCAGATTTTGACCAATTAATTTGTTTTTTTTTAATGATTTATCAACCTTCTGTAGGTTATTTAAAGCTGGAACATATTTTTTGGATTTTAAGTATAATTCTTTTTTTTTTAGCGAGTGAATATTACATTAACAATTTTTTGGTAGATACTGATTTTTCCTGACATGAGTTCTACTGTTTAACCCATAACTGGGGGAAAATATTGATTCATACCATTTCAAGGTGCATAAGTGAATATAGCAAACTTGACAGGAATTTGAATTTAGCACTTCAATTTCCCATTCCAAGCCACTATACATTACACTTTTGTGGCATTTACACAAAGCAATGGTATCAGATTCAAAATGTACAGGATCATGGAAGTTTTCAGTTAAAAGAACAATGAACAGAAAAGATACAACCTGCAATCATAAGTTATCATCAATTCGTAGTTCTAATATTGCTTATTAGTTGTGTTTAACAGTGCTGCAAGTTACAATTTGTTGAACTTGCTGGTGACTTAAAATTCATAACTGTTGTGGTGGAATCCACCTAATCTGCATAGGTGACTACCAACTATATAAATAATGGTTGATACCGGAAGACGGGAGAGAAGAGAGAATCACGCGAGAAGAAATCACGAGATTTCGGTCTCTACGCGGCCCCAAGGCTAAGATCAAAGTGTAGTATCTGTTCGCGGATTACTCGCTGAATGATCGCCTATGGGGCCGGGATTCCTTCTCCGATACAGGCCGGCGGCAGGGATTCGTCCCTGCGCTGGTAGTATCGTGGCTATGTCTGACTAGCTATGACCAGCTCTGACCAGCTTGGACAAGCTAAGACCAGCCAAGACCAGCTATGACTAGCTAAAGCCAAAGCACTGCGACCCGGGTGAAAACTCGGGTCCATTCCCCCTCCCTCCCCACGTTAAACTCCGACCTTGTGTCACAACCTGGCCCTGTGGGAGGTCAAGTAAATCCCAAGGCTAAGATCAAAGTGTAGTATCTGTTCGCAGATTACTCACTGATCGCCTATGGGGCCGGGATTCCTTCTTCCGATACAGGCCGGCGGCAGGGATTCGTCCCTGCGCTGGTAGTATCGTGGCTACGTCTGACTAGCTATGACCAGCTTGGACAAGCTATGACCAGCCAAAGACCAGCTATGACTAGCTAAAGCCAAAGCACTGCGACCCGGGTGAAAACTCGGGTCCATTCCCCCTCCCTTCCCACGTTAAACTCCGACCTTGTGTCACAACCTGGCCCTGTGGGAGGTCAAGTGAATCTCAGTGGAATCACGAGATCCAACTAGAGACTCTGATCGACTGCGACTAGTCAACACATTCTCCAGGAACGTCTTCCCAGAAATATACAGAAATACTATATGTACTTATTGTGTACACTTTCTTGTTATAATACATTCTTGTTCTAAGTACATTTTGTGTTGCATTATTATTCCATGCAATTAGGCGAGTTTCAACATTGAGTCAAGACTCAACAATAACAAATCTAGAATTCTTCTGCCACAGTATGTATACATATATTCAGTCTAGAAGCACTTACCTATGTTTTGTTAAATGTAGGTTATTTAAAGCTGAAACATCTTTTGGGGATTTTAAGTATAATTCTTTTTTTTTTGGCGAGTGAATATTAAAATTTCAGCAATCAATGCCAAGACTTTAGAGACATTTTTAAAAAGGTGATCATAATATTGGGTTGGTGCATAATTATCAAGCGTTTTTAAACAATATTTATAATGAAAAAAAGAAACATAGCAATTCAACAATAACATTTTTAAATGATTATTCCGGAGTGTATGATTATCGACACGCATTTTTATAACCTGAAAATAAAATAATATTTTTATTAAAAAAAGGAAACAAAACAGCAATTAACAAATAACTCACCTACAAATACGCCTGATAATTATGCACCAACCCTATACACTAGATTTAGTTGTGTAACTCTACCGAGTGAAGATAGCTCTGGCTGACACCAAATTAGTTGTGTTTCAATCCTGGCTTGAGGCATTCAAAAGTCTAGTCACACTGAGGAGCTGTGATACAGCGAAACAGTACTGTCTGTGAATGACATATATATATATATATATATATATATATATATATATATATATATATATATATATAAAAAGTACTCAATATCAAGGATAAAACGTATTTTAATATAAATGTGGACA
>OZ038492.1:86682280-86742280 GCA_964036315.1 Acanthosepion esculentum | reverse complement strand
CTATATTTTTTAAGGTTTTATTTAAGTTTCCACATGTCCTCTATAATTAGCAATACCAAGGGTAATACGATTTTGCATTTCACGGAAAACATTTGCCAACTGATTTACAGTAATGCCTGAAATCACATTAGTTATTTTAGCTATACTTGAAACTAGGTACATTAAACTTTATAACGTTTTTTTTACAGATTATTTCTATCGCAAATACAAATAAATTTTTACATTTTTTAAAGTTAACTTTATGGACACCCTATATATATATATATATATATATATATATATATATATATATATATATATATATATATATATATATATATAACTCTCGACTCTCCCGTCGAATACGACGTATGAGGGTCAAGCAGATCAGCTCCTAGGAAACTGACAGCCCGACACCGACACATAAGATTTGATTATAGTGGTGAAGGTTTCGTGCTGGACCATCCACACTTTTTGAAGGGCCGAATACAGAAACCTGGTGCACTGAGTGCCACAAGGTCACCAAACGACCCTCCGCAGGTTTTGAATTCAGAGTTGTCCTTCTTCTAGACCAGTTGCCATTCAAGGCTATAGAAACCAGTCTGTCCTGCTATTTACCTATAGCTGGAGGGAGAAGAGGATTGACACCTTTCCCAAGAGTAATATCACGTAAGTGAAAGTAATGGATTCGACTGGAATTCGAACTCGGCTCTGAATCCAAGCCGCTACCCATTACTCCACGTATATATTGATACAAATGTTGTCTATTTATTTTATGTAAATTCTTTTCTTATCGTCTGATAATTTAAATTACATGATCATATAATCCTGTCCGCAAAATATAATTATAAACACTAAAATTTGACTAAATTGTTTTTTTTAACCTTTTTCAACACTATGGCACTCTGTATAATAGCTTTCATGATTCTGATTCTTTCATTACATCGAATTCTTTATGATATTTTGGCATTATCTACTAATATTTGTCCAATGTTGATAGTTGTAATTTTTTTTACAATATTTGCATTAATTGCACTAAATTTCGAAAAGTGACAAGTTAACCTCCGAGAGACTGTGATGTACGTATGATCAATGTAATAATTTAATGTTGTTTTTTGATTGCTGGTATGCGAAATTTCTGAAACTCGAATCTAAATATCTTCCAAAATTAAGTTAAAAATAACAACAAAATATATATATAAGGTGGGGGTGGCAAAAAAATCCCCACAAATTTTCAGAACCCACTATTTTCGACATGATCGGAAACAACCTTTCTAAAGAGGGAAAAGACGTGTTTTACGGCTATCAGGAAGATATGAGAAAACGTGTATTGAATATATGCTCACTAAAAATCTTTCTTTTCATTTTAGTTCTTAGTTATTTAGTTTAGCCAAAAGATCGTGGGATTAGTCCCCTTTTGATTTTCATTTACTATGATCGACTTGAATCGCTATAAGCTTACCGACACCCAAATGTCTAGAAGTTAATAAATAAATAAAGCGGAATAATAAAATATAATAAAAATACATAACACATATTTCAGAAGAAGCAGAATATATTGTTTATCTTGCAGGCTGGTTGGTGGATTGCAATCCAAGCCACTGAACAATTTTTGATAGAACCGCAAACTTTTTCAGCTTTCCGACTAAAGCCAAACCATGACGAATAAATTCCACTAACTTTGTACTTGAAAAGCAAGGTAAGAAAATGTCAGGGCGTATAATGATGACAACGGTGAACCCAGACAAGCATAACGCGAACAACAAGCCACCCTTACTACTCCCTTGTTCGCCAATCAAACCTTTTCACACAAACGCCGTTCGCGCCCCTTTACTGCGGCCAGATTCCCACGCTGCGTCAACTGATGTGCAAGTCTCAGTTTTCTTTTTGATCACTGGCGGTTACACAACATTCACGTAAACAGAAAGAGATGGAGTCGAACGTCTTGATTTAGAATGAGCTCACAATGATTTTTTTTTCAAGCGTCAGTTAAGCAACGTCTTTCGTAGTAAAAAATAACCGAGTCGCTATTCGCAGCGAAGTAATATTAGATCTGTGCAAAAGTTTCCAGCGAAAAAAAAAAAACCGTTTTCACCTGTGTATCCAGCCACGAGATTATAAAAAAGAACTGCTTGGAGCTATTACATACGCATGTGCGCGCGCGCGCACACACACACACACACACACACACACACACACACACACACACACACACACACACACACACACATATATATATATATATATATATATATATATATATATATATATAAAATAATTAAGAAACAGGCAACTTCAAGGGTTCATGTGATTATAATTTATTTCCTTAGGTTCGGGATTTTGGTCCTGACTTATCAGATCTCCATTTTCACCTTAAAGTTGTCTGTTTCCTAATATAATTAATATTAGTCTTATATGCCTATTGTTATGGGTCCTTACCTATAACTACAGAATGAACTCTTCCTAACACTATGTATACTACGCCTCTCAAGAGAGAGAGGGACGAATTGAGTCGAGCCGATAGTAGTTCACTCCAAACCAGACTGACAGTCATACTAACACCTTGCACATCTTGTATTATTATTGCGTGTAATATATCTTCGTTATTTCTACTCTTGTGTTCGTGTTGTTCTTCCTTGGTCCTAACCTGGACCATAACACCTATTATATTTAATTGTTGTCTGTTTCTTAATATAATTAATATTTGATCTGTTTTTACATTGAGCTCTCTAGATGACATCCTCTTTGGAATTATCCATACGGAATACCAAATAACTTCATTATCTCTCTCTCTCTCTCTCTCTCTCTCTCTCTCTCTCTCTATATATATATATATATATATATATATATATATATATATATATTAATACATGTCTCATTAAATAATATAGATAAGCGTTGTCTATATATTTTATGTAAGTTTTTTTCATATAGTCTGATAATCTTAATAACATTATCATTAAATAATGAAAGAAAATCACAATATTGATACATACTTTTTTTTATTTAATCCAATCTGAGCTTTCGGCTTACATAAGCCATTATCAAAGATGACAATTACACAATATATTTATGCAATACACGAACAAGAAATTGATGATAGTATTATTTGTTTACATGGATGATTTCCAAGCAACGATAAACACGTGCATATAAAACGCTGAAAGCGAAAATCGCACGACAGCTCATGACGTCACACATGACCACGCGAGAGTGAATCCGATGAGTAGTGAGTA
Organism: Acanthosepion esculentum; assembly: GCA_964036315.1. Taxonomy (NCBI): domain Eukaryota; kingdom Metazoa; phylum Mollusca; class Cephalopoda; order Sepiida; family Sepiidae; genus Acanthosepion; species Acanthosepion esculentum. Next base: position 86,739,065 of record OZ038492.1, on the reverse strand, counting down.
TGGAAAGCCGTTGGTATGAACCAATGACTTCTGTTACTAATTATAGGCATTTAAGGATATTTTTGGAGATTTCATAGTTTATTTTGTTCAGGTTAGGTTTCAACTGTTTTATGTATATAGCTTCAAGAATTTTTAGTTTTTGTTTATTGTTTTCATGTTTAAGTATAGTTGTGTTTTCGACGAGGATTTTCCGGAATTGTGTATGCGGCCAGGCATGTTGTTTTAAATGTCTAAAAATGTTAGAGTTATCATTCAAATGTAGTGTCAAGCGTCGTGAAAGCGAGTTTGTGGTGTGACCAACATAGATATTATTTAGTTCGTTGGAGATACAATCTCCCAAAGGGCACCTGAATTTGTAAACTATGTTGGTTTTTTTCAAATCGCTAACCGGGGGAGAAGAATCATTTCGAATAATTGAGTTGGATATTTTAGATTTAGTGTAGTATATAATTAACTTAATTCTTTTGCTAGGATCTGTTGTGGATATGTTAGTATTTACTAATTTTTTTAGTATATTTTCATCTTGTTTATAATTAGTATGCATTTGATTACGATATAGGAGATTAATATGTTTGAGATTAGTAGAAGCAGTATTATGTACTATTTGCTTAGTATTGAGATTTCTAAGAAAGCATCTTATTTGCTCATCAATTATATAGTTTGGAAAACTATTATTAACAAGTGTTTGTTTTATATTCTTTAGTTCACTGTAAAAAATCTGTTTTGTGGATGAATTAGTTTCTGCACGGTGTATTAGATTTTTTATAATTGCTATTTTGTAGTAATATGGGCATTCGCTCTTGTAGTTAAGTGTACATGAATTTATGCTAGTAGGTTTTTTATATGGCGAAATAGTAAATTTGTTATTATTTGTGTTTATCAATATGTCAAGGAAAGGAATTTTATTATTAGTATTGAGTTCATACGTGAATTTGAGGACAGAATTATTTTGGAAACATTTTTGTAGTTGAAATACAGATGAAATACTTCAACTACAAAAATGTTTCCAAAATAATTCTGTCCTCAAATTCACGTATGAACTCAATACTAATAATAAAATTCCTTTCCTTGACATATTGATAAACACAAATAATAACAAATTTACTATTTCGCCATATAAAAAACCTACTAGCATAAATTCATGTACACTTAACTACAAGAGCGAATGCCCATATTACTACAAAATAGCAATTATAAAAAATCTAATACACCGTGCAGAAACTAATTCATCCACAAAACAGATTTTTTACAGTGAACTAAAGAATATAAAACAAACACTTGTTAATAATAGTTTTCCAAACTATATAATTGATGAGCAAATAAGATGCTTTCTTAGAAATCTCAATACTAAGCAAATAGTACATAATACTGCTTCTACTAATCTCAAACATATTAATCTCCTATATCGTAATCAAATGCATACTAATTATAAACAAGATGAAAATATACTAAAAAAATTAGTAAATACTAACATATCCACAACAGATCCTAGCAAAAGAATTAAGTTAATTATATACTACACTAAATCTAAAATATCCAACTCAATTATTCGAAATGATTCTTCTCCCCCGGTTAGCGATTTGAAAAAAACCAACATAGTTTACAAATTCAGGTGCCCTTTGGGAGATTGTATCTCCAACGAACTAAATAATATCTATGTTGGTCACACCACAAACTCGCTTTCACGACGCTTGACACTACATTTGAATGATAACTCTAACATTTTTAGACATTTAAAACAACATGCCTGGCCGCATACACAATTCCGGAAAATCCTCGTCGAAAACACAACTATACTTAAACATGAAAACAATAAACAAAAACTAAAAATTCTTGAAGCTATATACATAAAACAGTTGAAACCTAACCTGAACAAAATAAACTATGAAATCTCCAAAAATATCCTTAAATGCCTATAATTAGTAACAGAAGTCATTGGTTCATACCAACGGCTTTCCATACTCACTACTCATCGGATTCACTCTCGCGTGGTCATGTGTGACGTCATGAGCTGTCGTGCGATTTTCGCTTTCAGCGTTTTATATGCACGTGTTTATCGTTGCTTGGAAATCATCCATGTAAACAAATAATACTATCATCAATTTCTTGTTCGTGTATTGCATAAATATATTGTGTAATTGTCATCTTTGATAATGGCTTATGTAAGCCGAAAGCTCAGATTGGATTAAATAAAAAAAAGTATGTATCAATATTGTGATTTTCTTTCATTATTTAATGATAATGTTATTAAGATTATCAGACTATATGAAAAAAACTTACATAAAATATATAGACAACGCTTATCTATATTATTTAATGAGACATGTATTAATATATATATATATATATATATATATATATATATATATATATATATAAAAGTGGACATGGAAGTCAGCACTTAGAGGCGACAGTCTGTTTCATGCTAGTGCAATCGTCAGGCGACTGACGATTGCACTAGCATGAAACAGACTGTCGCCTCTAAGTGCTGACTTCCATGTCCACTTTTATATTTACACACGCTCTATCTCTGATATTGAGCACTTTACCCCATAAATATAGCACACTTTAAGACTATATATATATATATATATATATATATATATATATATATATATATATATATATATATATATATATATATATATATATATATATATATATATATATATTCTAAAATTCACCTCCATTCCGTACCGTACGCTGATGGTTTAGCGGGTAGAGGTTCCGACTGACGCAAATTCAGTCGGGTTTCGATTGTAGCTAGAGGAAACCGGACGTCTGGCCACAGAGATGAGCTGTGAAACAGCGAATCTGTCTGTGGATGACAAAAATATATATATATATATATAGTCATCCACACACTGGTTTACTGTATCATGCGAATGTCAGTGTGTTCCCGTGTCACATTTTTTCAACTTTACTCCTAGAGGCCGTAGCCCAACATATCATACCATTTGGGAATCAGGCCGACACTGTGAGCAAATTAAAAACATTCAGGACCTGGAATTTTGGATTCCCAAGTTTTCATTACTGCTATTGTTTTCAGAGATTTTTTTACGACAAATTTTTGGGACGATAACATTTTTTATAAACTGGAAATAAATTTGGAAATAATGGAAATTTATTGCGAAATCCAACGAAAGTCACCCATGAAATAAAAATAATTGTTTGTACGGAAAGTCAGGACCTACGTTCCTCAAACTGTCTTTAAATTAATTTGCGGCAGAAGAATTATCGTTGAACTTTTAAAAGACAAGCTTAAAAATTAATGCAATAATTAAATGCAGCAGTCAATTTTCAGTTCTTCTGCAGTTAACTGTTGCCTATCGCATCTACTTCTTCCTACCTATTGTGATGAAGACCGAATCAACAGACCTCCGTTTGAGCTAGCTAAATGCCGCCCGATAGTAGAGCCTTTAAGCTAGTAAAGAAATATATATATATATATATATATATATATATATATATATATATATATATATATATATATATATATATATCGGTCGAGATCGAAAGTTTCTGGGTTAACAAAAAATGCGGAGCCTTCCTTGATGAATTTTAACTTAACATAAAAAAGAAAATTCGAGAACTAGAATGGATTATTATAAAAATAAATATGTCTATATTATTTTATGAAACATGCTTGAATACATACATACTTACATACATACATACATACATATATATATATATATGTACAGTGTAACCCGGATATAAGAGACCCGGATATAAGATAAACCGGATATAAGAGAGCTTTTGTCTGGTCCCAAATTAAACAATAGACCAAACCCGGATATAAGAGAAACCCGGATATAAGATACTTCTTGTCCGGTCCCGACAACTCTCTTATATCCGGGTTACACTGTATATAGATATACATACATATATATATGTGTATGTATATATATATATATATATATATATATATATATACATACACACACACACACACATATATATATATATATATATATATATATATATATATATATATATATATATATATATAACACTCTAGTTATAAATAAAAGGATATCTGTAAACAGACAATATGAATAAAGACAAAAGGGAAACTCTTCTTTATCGTTTCGTCTAAGATAATTGTAAAGATTTAATTTTGTAGCACGTATTTATAAGGAGAAGTAAAAAAAAATATCGTTAGGTTTTGAAACGTTTAATTTCATTTTATAAGGCTCATGAATATACTTGGGGCTACTTGAAAGTCAGTGTAAAATATGGAAGAAGCTAAGTGATGTAATTTAATGTTTAACAAACGAAATTGAGTAAATGTTACTATTTCTGTTGTTGAATATTTTATCATGTAATTATTATATGCCTTATTTTCCTTTGTGATTATTTTATGTACCATAGATTTTAAATAGCAGAGGGAGAAACGCTTGGGGTTCGATAGCATTTCCTTTTGTCTTTATTCACACACACGCACCCCCCACAAACGCAAACACACACACACACATATATGTATACGATAATTTATACATAGCACCCTATATATATATATATATATATATATATATATATATATATATATATATAAAATATGTATAAAACAACTGAAAAGTTGCAAATTAAAAGAAAAAAGTGAATGTTTTTTGTGAAAGTATTTATTTATATGTTTTTATATATTTATATTTGATATTTCAGATCACCTCGATCTTTCGTCAGAAATTAATTGAATAACTGTATTTGGAAGTTTGTTTACAAGTAGCGTCCGTCGCGAGACGCGGACATCAAGTGATGTGGAATGCAACTGTGTTTGAATATTTCTAACGTAAATCTAACGATAATATTTTAGATGTTGTTTAAAAACGTATTTTTAACTATATCTAAAGAAATTTTTTAACTATTGAAATATTTATACAGATTTAAAATACCCAAGTCTTTGTTTAACCCTAGTTTATATGTGTCTAATTTTAAAATCCAGTATATCTCTTTTTTTCTGCGTGTGTATGAGGATCTAAATTCGGAGTCTATCAATAAACATTTACAGTTGTCTAATGAGTGTCCTGATTGATTAAAGTGTTCAGCTATGGGGGAATAAGGATTGTTTTGACGTATGGATAGTTTGTGGTTGTTGAAACGAAATTTAAAATTAATTCCAGATTCGCCAATATATCCATTATTAGGATATTATTGTGCAGAATAAATAGTAAATTATATTATGGCTATCACAGGTGAGCCGAGGTGGATGTATTTTGATTTTGGAGTTGGGTACAGAGAATACACTATCGGTTATTAAGTGTTTGCAAACTAGATATAGAGTTTTATTACATACAAGAACCTCCAATTAAACAAAAATATTAAAGACATTTTCGCTAAACCCCCCATTAATGCAAAAAAACAAACACCTATCAGCTATCCTCACCTCTACCAAATATCTAAATAATACAAACCAATCAGGAAATTACAAATGTAATAAAACTCGTTGTCTAGTTTGCAAACACTTAATAACCGATAGTGTATTTTCTGCAGATGAATAAAAAATTTATATTATATATTAGTATATATATAACATATTATATATATATATATATATATATATATATATATATATATATATATATATATATCGGCGGCAAATTCTCCTTAAGGCATGTCTGATTGAATAAATTATAGACATTATGTCTGCTAATTTTTAATAAAATCCGTTCATGCTCACGAATAACCTTCCGTGTATTGATGTTAAAGGATGAGAGAAATGTGCTATAGCAGTTTAAATTCTTTTATTTTCATTTCCCAAGAACTTTCGACCTACTTCGACATCTTCAGGGGTGAAAGTAATGCAAAACTATATGGTGTTCATTAATGTAAATATTTATACAAAGTTTGCGTTGTTATCCATTACCGTAATTTTTCATTATATATATATATATATATATATATATATATATATATATATATATATATATATATATATGCTTTTTACGTTTGCATCGAGCAGCTTTTAAAAATAAAAAAGTACTAAAAACTCTGAATTTCTCAACCTTTTTCAATTTTTTTTCAATATATAAATGGACCACTACCTACTTTTACTTTTTGGCTGTTCAATTTTCACACTAAAAATACTCAATGAAAAGACGAAGTAGTCAATTTACATTTGAAAATTTATTTTAGTAACCAAGGATAGACATAGGATATCAAAATCAAATTTGATGACATCATTCATTTTTAGTCCATTCAGCTAGTGACTACCTTGATCATGGTGTTTCTCACACAAGATATCATAATCAGTTTTGATGGTGTCAAATTTATTATCAAACAATATTGTGTAGTGATCTATTAACATAGGAATATATTTTTATATGAATAAAAAAAATTATGTATAATATATATAACATTTTTTTATCTATATATAATAAATACAGTGCTGTTCGATAAAAGTGACTCGCCTGACTTTTTTTACAAAACGTTATCTTCTCCGATGAAACGAAAGCTGATCTAAATTCAAAGGATAACCGATCTAAAATCCGAAGAAGAAGCTTTGAGAAGCGCTTTGAATTTAGCAGTAAGTACTGTCAAGCACCCGTTCAGTATAATGTTCTGGGGATGCTTTTCTTTTCATGGAACTGGTTTCTTAAAACCTATTGAAAACACCCTCAGGAGCGAGCAGTACAAGAGAATTTTAGAGTCTTGTCTGCTCCCTTCTGTTGAAAGGGTGCAAATCGACCCCACCAAGCTCATTTTTATGCAGGATAATGCTCCCTGTCACAAATCAAAATTGATGAAGGAATACTTTGATGAGAAGCAGGTAAGTGTTATGACATGGCCGCCCTAATCTCCTGACCTCAACCCCATAGAAAACTTATGGAGCATTATAAAGTACAGGCTCTCGAGAAAGCAGTTGAGCAACAAAGAGGATTTGATTGTGAATTTCATATCCGAATGGAATTCAATGCTTGGAGATGAGATTTGCCAGAGCCTAATCAAGTCAATGCCAAAAAGGGTTGAAAAGGTTATTCAAAATAAAGGAGGACCCATAGATTATTAAATATTTCGAACTATATTACCTATTATAAATAAATTATACCTTTATTTATTATTCTTTATTTAAAGCTGTTCGGTTATGTTTCTACTGATTACTAGTTGCAGGAAATAAATGAGTCACTTTTTTTTTGCACAGAGTTATTCCCTAAATCTCATTTATATCCAAAATTATAATTATCAATAGAATACATTAGGGTGAGTAAACTTTTTTACTAGGTGGTCGGGAAGGGGTTTTTATATTAGTAAGATTAAAGATTAGTTTGACCCCAAAAACAATAGGCGAAAAAGTTTTTAAGTAAAAAAAATCAGCTGAGTCACTTTTATCGAACAGCACTCTATATATTATTACTTATATTTATGTACATATATTATTACGTATACATACATACATACATATATATATATATATATATATATATATATATATATATATATATATATGATAAAAATAAAATAAATATAGCACTGCATAATACCTACGTAATTTCAAACTTTTCAAATATAATTAAACGAAGTATTTTATTTTTTTAATTCTTCAAAGTATGAATAATTTAGATACATTTTTGTCACAAATGCTACAATTTTTTAATAGCTAAGAATTCTCTGTGGACCACTAGAAAAGCTATGTGGATCACCGTTGAATCACTGGTCTAAATGATTTTAAAATGAACATAACACTGACATCTCATTTTAACAGATATATTCACCAAAATTACAGAAAAATATCTAAAGAGTAAATTTATTCAATAAAATCGATATTGGCTTCAACACAACCTCTAGACGACTTCGGAATCTCCTGCAACTCTTCTGGACGGTCTCCTTGTTTAAGTTGGTGAATGCTGCCATAATCCTTGCCTTCAGTTCATCTTTGGTGTTACAAGGAGTTTTGTTGGTCTCCCTCTCAACTGGGGACCACACATAATAATCAATATTTACGCGTGTACAGAGGTCATCGTATTTAAGACTTTTTGTTTCAACTGATGAATTAATTTTTAAGAAATCTATTGGGGAGTTTCTTCTATCTTCATGCTATATATGTGGGCTATATATATATATATATATATATATATATATATATATATATATATATATATATATATACGGGGTGCGATGGATATATTGTCGTCTAAATTACGCAAAAATGAAAATAACACTGACGTCTCATTTTAACAGATATATTTATCAAAATTACCCAAACATATCTTGATAGACAAGAAAGGAAATTTATTCAATAAATTCGATATTGGCTTCGGAATCTCCTGCAGATCTTCTGAGCGGTCTCCTTTTTTAAGTTGGTAAATGTTGTCATAAAAGTTGCCTTCAGAATTTTTGTTACAAGGAGTTTTGCTGGTCTCTCACTCAACTGCTCACCGCACATATTAATCAAGGGGTTGCAGTCTGGGGAGTTAAGTTGCCAGATGTAAGGGTTGAGAGTGGTCGCAGAAATTGTTTGACAGCCATGACTGGGTTCTTCTGCTTATGTTGCATGGTGCAGAGTCCTGTTGCCAGACACAGAGTCTTCTAGTAGCCACCCTCTTGACCCAGGGCAGCACTACATTCTCAAGGCACTTGATGTAGGCCTCTGTGTTGAGTCTAAGGTCCTCACCAACAAATTCGGGAGTCCTTTTCCTATCAGGACGTTCCGAGTATCACCATTAAACTCATTCAACCTTTTCTGAATCCTCTGCACTGTCCTCAGATTGACACCCAAACACTCTGAAATGTTCCGGCCCGAATGCCAGCATGCCTTTTCCAAATTTCTGACGGAGTGAATTATGTCATGTTGCTCTTCTTCTCACAGACGGTACTCAACTAACCCTACTATACTGTGCAGTCGACAAAATAAAAAACAAACACTACCTCACAAACTTCTTGGAACAGAAAAAAAAAACACAAAGTTTACAACAAAAATGGCATTAACAAGCTTGTAGACCGATGGGAAACAGTTGTTAAAAACAATGACGACTATTTGCATGACTAATAAATGTTTCTTTTTGTGTAGTCTGTCAAATTTTGTTTTTTAATTTTCTAATCGAGCACGAATTTTTGCAAGGACCTAATATATATGGTACATTGTTATGGGACCTTACCCATAATAATAATGGACTATTCCGGACATTATAAACACTGCGCCTCAAGAGGGAGCAGCGAGGATTATTGTAAGAACATTGGAATAGTGATACTTGTCTGGATGAGTGCGCAGGACACTCAATCAGATCTCACCGTCCGGTATCACTTTTGGGGCAAGTTTTCATCAAACATTTTATCCGTGTGTGAAGAAAAAAAAATAAAACTCTCCCGACGGAATGACGTCCCATTTAGAAATAACGTTTTGTGTTTAATCCTTTTGGCTCCATAATAGAATCACCACTTTCGATAGAAAGAATGTTATCGTCAGAAACAAGAGAGAATCTTATTAATAATATGATTGATGCTTTATTCTTCATAATGACCAAGATCGCCTTTCATCTTCATCATCATCGTTCAACCTCCCTATGGTTGGTCTCAACTCCATTGACATTCCCTTTCTACACTGTCCGGTCCTGGATTGCTGTCCCCGGATCCACAATGCCCAACCCTGAGTCCGGTGCAATGCTGTTTATGAAATTCAATTTTCGTCAGAAGACACTTCCATAGTGTTGTGGTAGGATCCACCTAATCTGCATAGGTGACTACCGACTATATAAATAATGGTTGGTACCGGAAGACAGGGGAGCGAATACAGAGATCCAGCTAGAGACTCTGCCTGACTGCGACTAAGTCAACACATTCTCCAGGAACGGTCTTCCCAGAAATATACAGAAATACTATATGTAAATATTGTGTACACTTTCTTGTTATAATACATTCTTGTTCTATCTACATTTTGTGTTGCATTATTATTCCATGCATTAGTCGAGATTCAACAATGAGTCAAGACTCAACACATAGTGTTATGGTCCAATATCCTCGCACCACGGTTATGGTCCAAGGTAGAACCAAGGAAGAACAACACGAACATAAGAGTAGTAAAGAACAAAGATATAATACAACAGAAATACAATACAAGAAGTTGAAGGTATTCGTATTAACTGTCAGTCTGGTTTAGAGTGAACTAACATGTCTTGACTCGTTAGGTCTCAACTCATTCCGATATTTAACAGTCCCCCCACGAGGAAAGTATGTGGCACAAGGCCGAGTTTAACGTGGGTTTCTCCGTAGGCTCGGCCAAAATGACTCCCTTAAGAACCCGTATAAACGGGTTCAGGGCTTGTCTACCACCCCGGACGAAACTTTGCCCTTCGGCAAAGCCTCGTCCGGGTTCCTCTCTGCCAAAGCAGGGAGTTCGACAGGAGTCGCGCACAGTCGGAGACTGCGTCTCGACTCGTTCCTCGATATTTAACAAGCCTCCCACGTGGGTTGCTTGTGGTACAAGGCCGGCTTAATGTGGGTTCTCCGAGCCCGTAGGCTCGGCCAAAAATATGCCCATTAGATCCCGTATAAACGGGTTCAGGGACTGTCGACCTCCCCGGAAGACACTTTGCCCTGCGGCAAAGACTCGTCCGGGTTCCTCTCTGCCAAAGCAGAGAGTTCGACAGGAGTCGCGCACAGTCAGAGACTGCGGCTCGACTCGTTCCTCTTCTCTCTTTCAGAGAGGCGCAGTATTTATAGAGTCAGGAAGAGTCCATTATCGTTATAGGCAAGTTCCCATAACACATAGTGAGAAGACACTTCCATAAAGATACCATAGGAGTAAGGATGAGACTATTTCCCTGTTCACTCGGTGGCAGTGGCCGGCGAACTGTAATCGTTTTTGATTAAGCTTAACAGAGATTTTCTCTCAGTTCTCTGTAAATTGTGTTAAGCATTTCATGGGATCTTCAACATATGTTCTGGATTTTTCTCAGCAGATTTGTATATGCTCCACCCAGTTGTCATTCAAGACGAACATATTATGTCCAATGGAGAATGGTATAGTGTTAGATCTTAAAGGAAATTCACTTAGGAAGAAGAATATTGTGTGACGTCATTTGTTTACATTTGGATACGCATTGAGCAGATATGAATGTACCGCAATGTCCAACCCTGAGTCCGGAGCAATAGTGTCTGTGAAATTCAATTTTCATCAGAAGACACTTCCATCGTGAGAAGACACTTCCATAAGGATACCATAGGAGTAAGGATGAGACGATTTCCATGTCCGCCGGGTGGCAGTGGCCGGCGAACTGTAATCGTTTTTCTTTGAGCTTAAGAGAGATTTTCTCTCAGTTCTCTGTAAATTGTGTTAGGCATTTCATGGGATCTCCAACAGATGTTCTGGATTTTTCTCAGTAGATTTGTATATGTTCCATCCAGTCGTCTTTCAAGACGAATAGATAATGTTCAAGTTTCTGATCAATATATTAGGACTGGTTAAATCAATGTTCTAAATGTTTGGACTTTTAAGGAGGATGGAAGGTTCGGGCGCCGACACGCATCCCGTGCATCGCCATTACACAGCATTCTCCGCACTTGACTCTTTTTACTTTTTCTTTATTCTTTTTACTAATGTTTAACCAATACAAGGCTCAAGGGTAACTCAAGGTAGAGGGTTGCTGAGTGTAGTTGTATTAGCGTAAGTAAGGGCAAGATAACAGAAAATATAAATGACTAATTCTCGACTTGAAGACGTCAAGATTTAATTAGAGAATAACATTTTCAAATGAGTTCAGGTGGAGACGTTAGAAGTATAGAGTTGAAGTAGAGTTTAGAAGGGCCTGAAACCCAATCGCAAAAAGGAAACAAGGAGGTAACCTCTACTCCTGTTCAAAAGATCAGAGAGGTGTGTGAACTGGACGATAGACAAACCTATCAACACCTATTGGGTGAGGAAACAAAGAATATTTCCTGAATGAAATATCAAATTTCAGGAGGATACGTCAGAAGTAAAGAGTTGAAGGAGCCGGAAACCCAATTCTAAACAGGGAAAAAGAATCAAACCTATACTCGTCACTACATCTAGTCATTTTCATTTGCAAAATGATGAGACCTTACTGCCAATCTAGTACTGCACTTAAATTCATAAAGTCTAGGTACCATAGAGGAAAGTTCATCAGAGCAATTACCATGAAAGTATTTATAGAAAAGGCACAGGGAAGCTATATTTCCCCCAAGAAAAGCAATAAAGCCACTAGGACGCGGTTACTAAGCCCTAGAGAATATGAGAAAAAAACATTACTAAGGAGAGAGGACAATAAAAGAAGAAGAATTAAAAAGGCAGTGGATAAAGATTGGCATAGCATTTAAATTTTTGAATATCAAAGTTGACTGGGAAGCAAGAAGCCTGAAGAGAGTTACACAAGCAAGAAGTGCGATAGAAGCAGCATAGAACTTACAGTTACAAGTATCCATTTCAATTGTAAAATGATGAAACCTTGCCGCCAATCTAGTACTGCTCTTAAATTCATAAAGTCCTGGAACCATAGCGGAAAGTTCATCAGAGCAATTACCATGAAAGTATTTATAGAAAAGGCAAGGAGAAGCTACGTTACGGCGGTTGGAAAGGGATTGAAGCCCAGATGCCAGGTCAAGACCAAACAGAAGATAAAGATTGGCATAACATTTAAATTTTTGAAGATCAATGTTGACTGGGAAGCAAGAAGCCGGAAGGGAGTTCCACAAGCGAGAAGTGCGATAGAAGAAACGGTTAGCGGAGAATTTATGGTTACATCTAGCAATTTCAACTGTAAAATGACGTAAAATATTGCAATGAAGGGTTAAATTACTGTTTCCTCTTCTTAGTGTTACATACTGAGTTATGGCTATGATTGTTCTACGCTCTGTTTGTCGGAGCTGAGTGAAAGGGGCGAGGTTCACTCTTATATTATAGTAAGCACTCACTAGCGATAGTCCAGACATTCATGTTCAACAGGTCGAAAAAACAGCATCCTTTACAACCACAGGAAATTCGACAATAGCAAGAGAGAGAGAGAGAGAGAGAGAGAGAGAGAGAGAGAGAGAGAGATAGCGAAAGAGAGAGAGAGGGGAGGAGTAAAAAAAAAGCATGACACGTGATTTTTGCGCATAAGTTGCTTAATAAAACAGAAAACATATTCGGTGCTCGAAAAGATTCGACATGTTCTACGGGGCCATTTTAATTCAAATTTCTCTTTGCCACGTACTCCATATTTTGTCCGCAGTCAGTCACCGAAGAGAAACAAGAAATGTCATTATTTTAATGGCGGTCAGAGGAGACCATAATACATATATCTGTACACGCACACTTGCGCTAATATAAAGGTATTTCACAGAGCTGAGTTCTGATAATATATATATATATATATATATATATATATATATATATATATATATATATATATATATATATATATATATATATGTATATTGGGGAAAATGTATAACAAAGTGGAAAAAGATTTCTTGTGATTTGTCGTAAAGGCCGAAAGAAAACTTTTCCACATTGCCATACATTTTCTTCAATATTGTTCTTGACGCATAAAGACATATATCGTTATCTCATTCATATATATATATATATATATATATATATATATATATATATATATATATATATATATATATATATATAATTTTGTTTATTTTAAAATTATAACATAAATATGTTATAAAATCACTACAAAAATAGCCATTTTGTTTCAACACGTCACAATCAAGTGATCACTTGATAAGACACCGGAGGTCTTGAAACAAAATGGCTATTTTTGTAGTGATTTTATAACATATTTATGTTATAATTTTAAAATAAACAATTATATATGCTCCACTCTTCTGTATTGAGCACTCTTTTAAGAATAGTAAGTGTTGGTTATTGGAATTTATTCCGTATACACCAATCCTAGACTTGGGTATATATATATATATATATATATATATATATATATATATATGTGTGTGTGTGTGTGTGTGTGTGTGTATGTGTGTGTGTGTGTATGTGTGTGTGTGTGTATGTGAAAAAATATATGAAACTGGCGTCTTCAAGAATAATTATTTAGAGTTACATTACGGGTTTCACAGTTCTGTGATTTTAAAAATTAAACTGTGATGGGTAGGAGAGTGTCTATGTCATGATGTGTCTTATATCAGATGCAAGACATATCATGGAATAGCCACATGACTCTCCCTCTAAATTTAACTCTCGAAAATCATAGAACTGTGACTCTCTCTCTCTCTCTCTCTCTCTCTATATATATATATATATATATATATATATATATTAACTATCGAAAATCATAGAACTGTGAAACTAGTAAAGTTGCTCTAAATAAATTTCCTTAATGACTTCAGTTGCATTTTCAAATTATAAAAAATTACTTTCTTCTCTCCCCCCCGTGTGTGTGTGTGTGTGTGTGTGTGTGCGTGTGTGTGTGTGTGTGTGTGTGTGCGTGTGTGTGTGTGTGTGTGTGAAACTGTTGTAACCTAGAGAAGGTTACTGAATAGAATAATCACACAAAGGTTGGTAATGAACGATAATACTTAGGACAAGAACAACACATATAAGATTCGCCCCAGCGGCGCGTAAAAGATGTAATCAACTGCTAGACGTGAGTCAAGTGAATTCGACAATGAATCTCCAACTGCAGGATATATACCAACCGCCCCACGCAGACAGATGCGGCACAAGACCGAATTTCATATGGGGTATCTGAGCATGTAGGCTCGGCCAAAATTTCCCCGTAGACCCCGTATACAACGCGTTGTCGGGTAGCTGTTTCCCGAGACGACAATCTGCCCTTCGACATAGCCTCGTCTGGGGACCCTCTCTGTCTCCAGGCAGAAAGTTTGACCAGCACAGCAGGAGACGAATCTCCGACTGCAGGATATTTGTCACCGCCCCACGCGGTCAGATGTGGCACAAGGCCGAATTTAACGTGGGGTATCCGAGCCCGTAGGCTCGGGCAAAAATTCCCCGTAGATCCCATAAAAAACGAGGTCGGGTAGCTGTCTACCACCCCAGACGAGACTCTGCCCTTCGGCATAGCTTCGTCTGGGTTCCTCTCTGCCCGAAGGCAGAGAGTTCGACTAGCTTAGCTAGAGACGGATCTCCAACTGAAGACCAACATACAGTATTCACTACTGTATTTATGTGAATTGGGACATACCCATTATCGTCCGTATGTATGCTACAACCAAACAAACCAACGTATTGGTAAAGCTTGAAACATTTAATAGCTACGAAAGATAGGAAGTTGTGGATATCCCTTATTGCCTACGTCATAAAGGGATACGGTTCATCGAAGAAGAAGTAGTGGTTATGTTAAATCTTGCTCGCTAATATTTATCAATAACCTTTTTCCTCCCAAGGAAGAAGACAGAGGATTTTGTAAATCAGAAATATAGAAGTTTTCACGGCACCATATGTTTAACTAATAAACATGTTTAACATATAAACATTTTCACGGCACCATATGTTTAACTAATAAACATGTTTAACATATAAACATTTTCACGGCACCATATGTTTAACTTATAAACATGTTTAACATATAAACATTTTTACGGCACCGTATGTTTAACTTATAAACATATGTTTAACACATTAACATTTTTACGGCACCGTATGTTTAACTTAAAAACATTTCTTCGTGGTCACGCTATGTTCTATCTTAATATGACTGGACTATTAGCAAAGAGTGAGAACGTAGGGCAACGTTAAGAATGGTGGAATTATAGACCCCGCATTCAAAGAACGCTCTTTAATACGCCCAACTCACTAACATTCCGCAGCCTCACAAAATAAATATTAATGAAATAAAGAAATAAAAATCATGTCATCTCGAAGTAGTCGCTGGAATGTTCTCGCCGTTGAAAAACGAATCTACAACCACGCGCCATTGTTATACATGATAAGCATGGTTCCCGCCAATTTTCTCCTAAATTATTCATATCCAACCCTTTTGTTTGAAAGAGGAAGTAACACGCATTCTGAGATCCAGAAACCTCCTTTTTTTATTTTATTTATTTTCATTTTTTGGCAGAAGTCCTTGTAAGTGAAGCCCTTTTTATTCGATCACTTTTGGATGACGGGGTGGTTAATTATTTCGAATAAGCGTATGGCTTCAAAGCCGTTCCTCAAGGATTTTTCAGCGCGTTTATGGGCTTGTTATCAGGATGTGTGCCATTGATCTCGTTACGATTATGAAATTCTCCACATGGAAAAGTTTGAATTACAGCCGCGTGTGCAGTTAGCCGTGCTCGCCATTGTACATGAAATATGTATGAATAAAAAAAAATGTATGTGCATCAATACTGACCCCAAGCGTATCTATCTATCTATCTATCTATCTATCTATCTATCTATCTATCTATCTATCACTGGCTCTTCTTATCTATCTATCTATCTATCTATCTATCTATCTATCTATGGCTCTCCTTATCTATCTATCTATCTATCTATCTATCTATCTATCTATCTATCTATCTATCTATCTATCTATCTATCTATCTATCTATCTCAATTGGTTCAGATACATCTAGTTATCTTGCTCCCTTGGTTCAGATCTATCTATCTATCTATCTATCTATCTATCTATCTATCTATCTATCTATGGCTCTCCTTATCTATCTATCTATCTATCTATCTATCTATCTATCTATCTATCTATCACTGGCTCTTCTTATCTATCTATCTATCTATCTATCTATCTATCTATCTATCTATCTATCTATCTATGGCTCTCCTTATCTATCTATCTATCTATCTATCTATCTATCTATCTATCTATCTCAATTGGTTCAGATACATCTAGTTATCTTGCTCCCTTGGTTCAGATCTATCTATCTATCTATCTATCTATCTATCTATCTATCTATCTATCTATCTATCTATCTATCTTAGTTCAGATCTGTTTATCTAGTTAGCTACTTGAATGTGCTCGTATGTATCGATCATGTCAATCTGTGTGTGTGGGGGGGAGAGCATGTGTACATGGATATATATCAAAGATATATACAAGACACGCAAACACACAAACACACACAATCCTCTCTGTCTTAATACGAATATCTAGAGTCTAAGTCGAGAAGTAAATGTTAGTATATATATATATATATATATATATATATATATATATATATATATATATATATTAATAATAGTAATACTCGGTTGGAAAAAAAGCTCGGATAGCACAACTTGCAGATATGTAAAAAAAAAAAAATCGGTATCCAAGAAAAAAATTGGAGAAAAAAGAAAGAACTAAAAACATTTAAAGAGGGCGAAACAAATCGTCCAGTGCCTTAAGTCTTTAGTCCAAAGAGAAAAAAACAAAAAAACAAGCTAGTAGTAAAATTAAAACGTAGAGTGCTTAATACGCTAAGTAGAGCGGGAATAAATAAAATAAATGCTAAAGAGCAAGGAAAACCTACTTCGGTTTCACCTAAACGGATCTTCAGGGTAAGCTGGCTGAAAAGGATATGACGAAATAGTATCTCTGTCTATAAAAGGCAGCATGTGTGTGTGTGTATGTGTGTGTGTGTGTGTGTGTGTGTGTGTGTGTGTGTGTGTGTTTAACGAATGCACGGCCGCAATTTTCGACGGATTTGTACCAAAATTTACATTCACATGCTCCAAGTTAGCACGAAGGCCAATTCCGACTTGGCATTTCCCAACTCCGATCGATAGTGGAAATAATCGATTTTTTCATGCTTCTACGGCAGTTTTCATGTAGTTTGCGGCCATTTTCTACTGGCCAGAGTGATAGCCTATAGCTGGCTGCCACGAATAGGCAGGAAGATTCTATTGGCCAGCGTGAGAGCCAACAGCTGACTGACACGAATGTTAACTAGCATGCAAAAAAATATCGATAGCTGAATTCGTCACAAGTGAGAAAAATGTATATCTGCATGGCACTTTACTCCAATTGGCTCATTCGCTTGTTTAAACTCGACGTTGATTCTGATTCCGCAGAACTGGTTTGAGTGTGAACAAGTATTTGTAGTTAACATTCTTTTTTCATTCGGTTTTTCCAGTTACGAGTCCTTTTTTTAAAGCTGATCGTTTTGTGTTCATTTTGTTTAGTTCTTTTTTCGTAACAGATTTAATGTTTAGTATAGAGCTTAGAAAAAATTCGCAGTGTGAGATAGGCAAGAAGTAAGGCATGTAGCAACATCAGCACGGCAAAGGGCACTCCTTTAAAGGCAAGGAAGGGCAAAAATATTTTAAGTCAAGTCATAGCGATTGCTGTATGAGTCGTATGTTTTTTAATCAAGCACGGGCAACGCCGGGCCATGCTGCTAGTAGATAATAAAAAGGGTTTCTCTGGAGAAGGCAACGGTAAACCGCTTCACTATCTTTCCCCAAAATTCATGGCAATTCATAGATAATCAAGAAACGGTATCTGTGGAGAAGGCAACGGGAAAACACTTCACTATATTTCCCAAGAATTCAAGACAATTCATAGATAGCGATTGCTGTATGAGTCGTACGATTTTTTAATCAAGCACGGGCAACGCCGGGTCATGCTGCTAATATGTTGATAAACTACAAATGCTAATATCAGTATTTGTTGATAAACTAAAATGACTTTGATAAAAATAATCAAGATTATGAAAAGGCCTTAAAAATAGTCGACACAAAAGCAAATTAATATATGTTGATACTCATAAGACCCCTAACACGCAAGGCAAACACAAAATCGATCCAGGAAGATATTATGGTTTAAACCCCACCCCATATAATTTTGCAGTTAAAACTAAAATAGGAAAAATGTTTTTCAAATTACTAAAAAAAGAAATCCCCCCCCCCCGACAAATGTATTGTATAAAATTTTCAACAAAAACTATGTTAAATTAAGTTATAGTTGCATGCCAAATATGACTAAGTTAATTAATAAATATAATAAGAAAAAAATCATAGACCCCCCCCCCGTAAATGTAACTGTAGAAATAAGGACGCCTGTGAACCTAAGGGCAGATGCCAACAGGAGTGTGTGGTTTATAAAGTCGAATTACACAGAAATAAACCGAATAATATTTATAAGAACCCCAAAGTTTACATAGGATCCACTTTACAAGGTAACTTCAGAAAACGTTACTACAATCATTTAAGTAGCTTTAATCACGAAACTTACAAACATATTACCAGCCTGTCTACATAGATATGGAATATAAAACAAGAAGATGGTAGTGACCCCTTTTTTTTTTTTTTTTTTTTAAATGGGAAATATTGAAGAAATGCTATGAATATAAAGCAGTGGACAAATTTTGTTCGTTATGAATGGAGGAAAAATTAGCAATCGCCACCTACAATGAACCTAATAATTTATTAAATCAAAGATCTGAGATGCTAAATAGGTGAAATCCTGGTTATTGGAATAGAGGCTTTGGTTTTTTTTTCTTCTGTCACGTGGTTTTATGCTTATTAGTTTTTAATGGTTTATCAATAAATACTGTTTCGTCATTTCCTTTTTAGCCACCTAACCCTGAAGATCCGTTTAGGTGAAACCTAGATAGGTTTTCCTAGCTCTTTAGGATTTATTTTAGTTATATATATGCGTATAATTGATAACAGAAGCCAATGGTATATATCAACGGCTTCCCATACTTAATACTTCTCGTTTTCACTCTCGCGTGGTCATGTGTGACGTCATGAGCTGCGACGAAATTTTCGCTTCCGCGTCTCGTATGCAAGATTTTGTCGTTGCTTTGAAATTTTTCATGGAGCAAAAACAGACTATCATTATTGTTTTTTCCGTGTATTGTTTGATATAATGAAATGTAATTGTCATCTTTGATAATGGCTTATGTAAGCCGAAAGCTTAGATAGGATTAAAATATGTATCAATATGGTGATTTCCTTTCGTCTTTCAATGATAATGTTATTAAGCTTATCAGACAATATGAAAGAAACTTACTTAAAATAAATAGACAAAACTTGTCTATATTATTTAATGAAAAATTGCTGCCTAAATATACACAATATACATATATATATATATATATATATATATATATATATATATAAGTAATAATTAGGAGGATTTGATAAATGTAATTAAGTAATTCATCGAGTCTGAAACCTCAACAGAATGCTGAAAGCACTGTCACAGAATGCAGAAAGCACTGGACGGCCGTTTCGTCCTATATTTGGGACTCATCAGCAGTGCGCATCCACTACCGAGAATTGAAACCCTGACAGTTAGGTTGTTCCAACTGTTCTACGGGCCTCGGTGACGAAGAGGTAGCAAATCAGACTCGATATAGCGCCGCTCACTCACATTATTCCTTGGCGGAACCCAACTGAGATTCTCTGTAACCATAGTGTGTCCCCGGGAGCCACGACTACTATCACCAAGCCGCCCCAACTGGAGCTATTAGAAGCTGGATCAAGCGGTGATATATAAGTAATAATTAGTTAATTAGTTTAATTAGTTAATTATTACTTATATATCACCGCTTGATCCAGCTTCTACATCCGCGAGGGATGTATGTGGCACAAGGCTGAGTTTACCGTGGTTTCTCCGAGCCCGTAGTCTCGGCCAAAAAAATTCCGTTAGAACACGCATTAACGGGTAGAGGGCCTGTCTACTTCCCCGGACAAAACTTTGCCCTTCGGCAAAGCCTCGTCCGGGTTCCTCACTGCTCAAGGCAGAGAGTTCGCCAGATGAACAATCTGGTCGACTGTTCCTCCGAGGCCTTCTCTCCTACTAATCTTGTAGTAAGCGGAGGTGTCCAACACATACTCTCTAAGGCAGTGGTTCCCAACCTTTTTTACATGGCCGCACACTACTGAGTGCTTTAAATTTTCGCGGCACACCTATCACAAAAAATCAATATTTTCCCCTCATAAAGCCTTTTTGCAATAAAATAATAAAAAACAAAGAATATTATATAAGAAGAATTTTATTCAAATAAATCAACATATTCTGTATTCAATATCGGGTATAAAATAATAATGGTGAATGTCAGGGGGACAGTTGTGCCTGATGCTTCTTGACTACTGCTGCAATATTTGGGCGAATGTAAGAGAGACACACTCTCAACTCTTCTTCAATATTTTTAAGTCTTTCACGTTTTTTATTTTTAATGTTGTTTCGGTAAGAAAATCCCAGTTCACATAGGTACGAAGTTGAGAATTGCAGTAAGATTTTGATGGCTTTTTTGTTTAGAGTTGGATACTCTTCCATAACAGAAATCCAAAAGGCGTCCAATGGCAGTTGTGCGTACTTCAATTTGAGACCATGATCACTGGAAAGGCTTGCTTATTCTTCCTCTTCACATAACTCAAAATTGAAAAGGTTGATGACTGATAAATCTAGGAACGGATTGCGAATCCAATCAAATTCTTCAATGCTGATTGAGGGAAAATATTCTTCCATTTTATTTTCTAAACATGTCAAATGCTCACTAATAAAGGGAATCATCTCGGTAACGCAGGTTTGGCGAACTAAGGGAAATATATCCAAATCATCTACCTTCATTCTTTTCTTCCATATTGCAACTTTTTTCTTAAAAGCAACTAATTTATCTGTTGCCGTAAGAATATTTTCATTTCTGCCTTGCGTATTGCTATTCAGACTATTGAGATGTCTAAATCTCTCATTTAAGTACTCTATTTTAGAAATCCACAATTCATTTTTAAGGTATTTACAAAATCTATCAAGTTTTTCATTTTCAAAAAAAATAAAAAGTTCTTTCTGAAGCTCAATTACGCGAGATAGCACGTTTCCATTCGATAACCATCTTACTTCGGTGTGCAATAGTAAACGAACATAATGAGAATTCATATCCTTGCACAGCAACTCAAAAATTCTGGACTTCAAAGGCCGAGTTTTTATGAAATTTACCATTTCAATCACTTGATTCATCACCTCTTTTAGTTCATTTTGTGCTATCTTTGAAACTAATACCTCTCTGTGTAAAAAAACAATGAGTTCGCACGATGTAAGGATTCTGTTTTTCTATTAAAGATGCGAAACCTTTTACAGAACCAACCATTGATGGTGTTCCATCGGTACATATTCCCAAACATAAATCCCACGATAAGCCATATTTTTCGAGGCATATTGTGATTGTATCAAAAATATCTTGACCTTTTGTAGCTGTGGGTAACTGTTTGCAGCATAGAAATTGATTAATTATGGCATCTTCATCGATGACACGTATAAATGCACTTAACTGTGCATGATTACTGATGTCAGTGGATTCATCAATTTGGAGAGCAAAGAGACTATTTTGAAATTTGGATATTACACTTTCCTCAATATTATCAGACAAGTCAAGAATCCTTCGCTGAATTGTATTGTTTGAAAGAGGGATCCTGCTAATTTCTAGTTCGGCCTTATCACCAGGCATAATTTTCACCATCTTTTTGCATGCTGGAAGGATCATTGATTCTGCAAGAAAATGAGATTTAAGAGCAATAATTTCGGCCAGCTCATATGAAGCTAATTGAGCTTTTTCAGACACGGTTACTGTTATTTAAATAGTTGACTTTGCCTTGCATTTGATTTTAAATAACAGTTGAAAATAATCGACATTTTTTGTTTGAAGGCTAGGATGATTAGTAGTAAGATGTCTTTTCATTTTACTTGGAGCCATTGCTTCATTAGACAGCGTTCGGCCGTAAACAACACATAGTAGAGAAGGAATCTGTGTATCTCCAGTCCAGTGAAATCCAAATTTCAAGTCATCATCACTATACAACCGGTGAACTTTTGGTTTTTTAAATGACGTTGTAGAATTATTCTTGTCACCATCGCCTTTTCATTTCAGAAACTTGTCCATATTTAAGGGAAAATTGAATCTAAAATGGAAAAAAAATGAATCTAAAAGAATTTTTATTATACAGTTTAACCCGGATATAAGAGATCCGGATATAAGATAAACCCGGATATAAGAGAGATTTTCTCTGGTCCCAAATTAGAGCCTATGTTAATGTTAACAAAATAGACCAAACCCGGATATAAGAGAAACCCGGATATAAGAGACTTAGTCTCAATCCCGACAATTCTCTTATATCCGGGTTACACTGTATTTAATTTGTTTTTTATTTGTCTTACTAAAACTTTAATTTACAACGCCTAAATATTTAATAAAAATATCTACAAAGAATCTGTAAATATTGTGAACAAGATATATAGACGATATAAACTGGTGATAAAACAATACCTAAATTTTTAACAATTCCGATTCCTAACCAATATTACTTAAATGTATTACTATGCCCAGGTACTAACATAAATTTAATCAAGATATAAGTTGAAAATTGATTAAAATGTTAATCTTTTTGTTATTAAGACTTTACAATATGCTAGGTAACAATGTATTAGAGAGGTTTTATACGATCCAGCAATCAGTTCAATTCTGAATTTTAAAACTACAAATGATCGTTCTTTTAAATTTTTTTTACAGTTCATACCACTAACAAGAGTTAGAATACATTCATTGGGAAGATAATCTATACTGCTACTGCATAAAGTTAGATTAGCCTGAAATTGAAAAGATTAAAAATGGTTAGGAAAAGGTAAAAAAAGATGTTTGGGAGTTAGGAGCATTACGTAAAACCTCACATAGTACAGTTCTGTGTTACAACTTTTTGTCTTACAACCTGTGTATTTAGGAATCGTTTTGGTATCGAAATCGGGTCTGAATTATTCAGCTGCGATGCCGATTCCCGATACTTTGAAAAACTCCTGATATTCCGATTAATCATCCCATGACTAATATAAACCATAATAACGCTTACCAATTAGTATGCGCGAAACGTTTAGATTCCAGAAATTCGGCGAATTGAGCGGTGTTATCATGATTAAGAAATAGAATGTCTTTATTAAACAAAATGAAATTAAATGGCTTTTAGGTATTATCTCTTCGCGGCACACCAGTAATCATTCCGCGGCACACTAATGTGCCGCGGCACAGTGGTTGGGAACCACTGCTTTAGAGAGAGGACAACACAACAGATACGTAAGGTTTAAAAAGCTAAATTATTAAATTTACTATTTCCAGTATGCAAAATACTCTGGTGTATTTCAAATAGAAATTATATAGATAGCAATTTCAATTTTTGCTTGCTTTCACAAAATCGATTACAAGCCATTTTCCAAATCTTAAGACATTTGTAAACAAAACTTATTTATTGATGTTAAAAATCTTCGAAAAATAAAATATATATTTATGCCACGTTATTTGAGGAAAATTAGAAAATATAAAGTTAAATTAATCTGATTTGAAACAAATATTATTTACTTATAGCATAAAAAACGTAATGTATAAGCATTTCTTAACCACAGGCCCTGTTTGTCTGATGTATTGATTTATGTAATTGGCAGGCTAGGGTGTTGACAGCTAAGTATGGATGACCAGAATTTACATAAATTTGCGAAATCTAAGTGAACACATTAATTTTGGTTTTTAACTACCTATAATTTTTATAAATTAACATAATATTTTCAGCAGTTATCTAATATTTTATTGACTTTTAATTACTATAGTGTTATCGCCTTACGTTTGAAGATATTTTCTGAAAAAATAATAAAATTTAAAATACTATAAAAAAGAATAAACTAAAAAAATAAAAAACTACGAAGAAAAAAATCGTCTAGATTGAAACAATCTAGAATATTTTTTTTCGTTAGTAGTTTTTAATTGTTTTAGTTTATTCTTTTTTTATAGTATTTTAAATTTTACTATTTAAAAAAAAATTTAATTTTTAAAAATTACTCAATCGAAGTGTGACCCACACTAAAATAAATGCATAAAATAAAAATATCTAGTGAAATAGAAATTAAAAAAGTAACTTATTTAAAGTTTTACAACTTTGAAGAGATGATGTGCGTAATCTGTTGAGACGTAAACACGAAATGAATAAAGAATTTCAGGCAAGTGAATTTCTCAGTAAAGTTAGGACAGCTCTTACAACACGTGACCTTTTAATTAATAATAATGTCATGTATAGAACTGTCATATATACAAAAATGGAAACATTTAAGCTAAAAAAATTAATTATTTTAAAAATCTTTTTGCAAAACGACCTATATTAAGCTTTTCAATTTTTGATTCATAAATATAATTTCCACCTACTTGCAATACCACCTAAAAGAAAGAAAATAATGCAGATTTTTAAACGATTTTTAAATTATTATAATTAAATTTTTTAAAATGGAAACAATTCTTGTAAAAATCCATTATTCATCCAAAAATCTTTTTCTTATCACAACAGTGTCCTTAATAAATCTTTTGTTTTATATAAAATCAATTAAAAGCTTTTCTGATTGTATAATGTCATTGTTATTGCATTTTTAGTTTAATATTCTGTGCAGATTTTCGGGAAAACAGCAGCAGTTTGAAAAAAAAATCGGATGATTTACATTCTCCAAGGAGTCCTGCTATTAACTAATAAAAAATTTAGGAAAGAAAATTTAATTTCTCGAAATTTCATGAAATTAAGTAAGTGGTGGGAAAGAAAAAAATACTAAAATTTTCTAAAACAAAGAATATAAAAAATAATTCCATTTATTTGTGAATAAATCCTGAAATTTTCATTAAAATCCGATAATTATTTGATTTTTACAAGAATTTCCAAATGAATGTGTTTTTCACAGGAAAAAAAAAACCCGCAAAAATACTAATCATAAATATTACCGTTACGTAAAAAAAAAAGTTTGAACCCAAATTTTTAACAAGTCAGATAGGAGTAAAAATTTTAAAAATACTTTCGTCTTTCCTCTTAATAACATATAAACATTTTGACGATAAAACTTATTAAGTTTGGGGACTTTATTCATCATACTATGCTGTTTTTCAGCGAAAAGTGGAGGTACTTAATATATATATATATATATATATATTATAAAATGGACAAAGTTCGACAATTATTTTAAGACAGTTTTATGTTTAACATTCTTTTTACAGATACAAATATTTAAGTAAATGCTCTGTTTATAATAAACAGTATTACCAACATTTACCGGCCTGAATGTCCAAGAAATTTTCATACAAACTATTCGTCCTCCGACAGGAATCGAACCTGTATCCTATACGAAACCGTCATATAGCCTGACGTGCCTTAACCGATTTCGCCACAGAGGATCGTTCGGATAGCAAGGCCCATTTAACTTTTTTTAAACTACAATCTTCCATGAATCTCTCACGTACATTCATATCTGCTCATGGCGTATCCAAATGTAAACAAGTGACGTCACACATTATGAAATGGACAAAGTCCGACTATTATTTTAAGAGATTTTTATGTTTATACATTCTTTTTATAGATACAAATATTTAAGTAAATGCTCTGTTTATAATAAACAGTATTAAACAATATTTACCGGCCCGAATGTTCGAGAAATTTTCATAGAAAATATGTGTCCTCCGACAGGAATCGAACCTGTATCCTATACGGAACCGTCATAAATCCTGACATGCTTTTACCGATTAAGTCACAAAACAATAAAATCGACCTTGCTAACCGAAACGCTCCTCTGTGGCTCAATCGGTAAAAGCAGGTCCGTATAGGATACAAGTTCAATTCCTGTCGGAGGACGCATATTTTCTATGAAAATTTCTCGGACATTCAGGCCGGTAAATGTCGTTAATACTGTTTATTATAAACAGAGCATTTACTTAAATATTTGTATCGATAAAAAGAATGTTAAACATAAAAAATGTCTTAATATATATATATATATATATATATATATATATATATATATATATATATATATATAAATTCTGTATATGGACAGCAATGCCAGCAATTCTCCCTACAACTATGGGTAAATAGCAGGACTGACTGGGTTCTATAGCCTTGGATGGTAACTGGTCTAGGAGAAGAACAGCTCTGAATTCAAAACCCGCGGAAGGTTGTTTTGGGACCGTGTTGCACGTAGTGCACCAGGTCTCTGTATTCGGCCCTTCAAAGAGTGTGGTTGTTCTGCACAAAGCCTTCACCACTATAATCAAATTATATAGTGCTGGTGTCTGGCTGTCGGTTCCTAAGAAATGATTTTCTTGGCCCTCATACGTCGAATACAACGGGAGAGTCCACCGTATATCAATCAACAATAACATTCAAAATTATCTCATATGGGAATAGCCTATTTCGGAAGACGAAAATATCTGTCGTCAGTCTTATCAACCCCGTGCCTATTCAGTTAGGAGAGACAGGAAGTAGAATTTGACATTGAAATCTAAAATAAAAAAAATGTTTCAGTCAGCCGAATGGCACGAGATGGGGGTCAGGGGGGTTTATTTGTCTTAAAGGAAAGAAGTTTTATAAAATTAAACCCGAATATTAACCTTATGACATGAATTTGTATATGCGTGTGTGTGTTCATGCGTGTGTGTGTGTATTATTGGCCTTGATGACTAGGATATCCAAATAACTGCAATACGGCACTCAACCATAATATAAACCAAAGAACCGCTGTAGAGTCTCTTACAGACTGCCATTTAAATGATCCTTAGTGGGGAAACTGTTGCGTGGGATCGATATAAGTTGAGGGGTACAATTCATGAACGTACTGAGATCTTCCAAGAACATTCAATGAGTTGAGCAAATGTCAAGCGTGCAGCTAGGAACGGGAAAATCTTTCCGTCCAGGAGGGCATCAGTTCTGGGAGGGAAATCAGGCAAGGGCACCCCGGAAGAATCTAGCGTAGAATTAGAAGAGAACTTCCGAGCGAAGCATTCGGCCTTGTCAGCAGAGGTGGTCAAGACCTCAAACTGATTGAATAGGGGAGGATTGGAGGGTTTGTTATTGTTCAGGACGCTCTTGCAGAGGCGCCAATAATCTCTGGAGCCAAATTTGTGGGATGCAATACGTTCCTTCATCCGAGCAGCAAATAGTGACTTGGCATTGTCGAGGATACGCTTACACTCGTTACGGGCAGAGGTAAATAGACGTCTATTGGAGTCGGACATATCACTTCGAAAACGGTGGAAGAAGTGGTTCCTATGGGCAATGGCGGCTGAGCAAGCAGCTGTGAACCAGGGGGAGGAGCGAGGTTTGACCTTGAATTTCCTGGAGGGGATGAAGGCTTCGATACCGGCTTTAACCCAGGAAGAGAACTCAGAAGCACACTCATGAGTGGGGAGCTTAAATACAGCATCCCAGGGGACATCGCGGAGGAAGTCACGAAACGCGTCCCAGTCAGCCCGTTGGTAGTAGAATGTGGTTCTGGTGGTAGGAGGCTCTTTGCAGGGTGTGGGGCTGAAGGAGATGCTAACGGACACAACAGCATGATCGGAGTTACCGATAGGACAGAGTTGCGTGGCACTACAAGACTCAGGGATGGAGGTAAAACACAGGTCGAGGAGTGAGGCCTTACCGTCACGGTTGTAGGCAAAACGCGTGGGGAAATCGATTAACTGAGTGAGGGATTGAGAGACTGAAAAGTTGAGAGTATGAATGCCTGCGAGGTCGGTAGTAGCGTTCTTAAGCCACTGGCTGTGATGGGCGTTAAAGTCGCCAAATACAAATACGTGAGCGTACGGATAGGCAGAGAGGGCCCTATCTATGCTATCAGAAATGACATCAAGTATCCCACAGTCCTGAGAGGATGGAGAGCGGTATAGGAAGAAAAGATAGCTAACGGCATTGAGAAGAGAGAGCCGGAGACACAAGAACGAATGATCCGGCGATTCGAGGGAGGACTCTCTAGCTAGAGGGAGATGGTCCTTGACGTAAACCCCCAGGCCATGCATGTGTGTATCTAACAATTTACATGTGATGAATGTGGCAGAGTATCTTTCTCCAATGCAGCCCTAATCAGCCAAAAGGAGAGTCATCTTGGTAGACCATTCACAAAGTACCATCAATATTACGCTGGGAATAACTTAACATGCAGGGTGTGTCATAAAACCTGCAGAAACCAATCCGGTCCCAGCCGTCACATGGACACTCACGAGCAAGGTGAACAGACTTTACAAAACAGGCCAGGACCTTTACAAAACAACTTAGTTGGCGACACTGCAATAACCATGACAAGTTCCTAACTGGACTATGAATTTGAACGCAGTACTAGATGGGCAGCGTGGTCTCGGCATTTTACAGTTGAAATGGCTAGCTGTAACCGTAACTTCTATGCTAACAGATTCTTCTATCGAATTTCTCGCTTGTAGAAATCTATTCCAACTTCTTGCTTTCCAGTTAACATTGATCTTCAAAAATTTAAATGTTATGCTGATCTTTATCTACTGTCTTCTTAATTCTTGTTCTTTTATTATCCTCTCTCCTTAGTTGTAGCTTTTCTCATATTCTCTAACACTCAGTAACCCCTTGCATCCTAGTGGCTTTATTGCTTTCCTTGGGGTGAAATGTAGCTTCCCTGTGCCTTTTCTATAAATATTTTCATGGTAATTGTCCTGATGAACTTTCCTATGGTACTTAGACTTTAGGAATGTAAGTGCAGTACTAGATTGGCGGCAAAGTCTCATCATTTTTTACTCCCCCCCATTCACTATCTCATTCTCTCTCTCTCTCTCTCTCACTCTCTCTCTATCTCTCTTGCTATTGACTTTGGACTTCAAATATTTAAGTCTACCATTTGTCCATACTTCGAATATTGCTGGTACATATGGTCTGGTGCTCCTGCTATATATTTAGAGATTCTTGATAAGATCCAAAGAAGAATCTGCAATGTTATTGGTCCTGACCTGGCATCTCGGCTTCAGTGACTTTTCCATGGCCGTAATGTAGGTTCCCTGTGCCTTTTCCCCTTTGCGTCTACGTGGCATAATTGTTCTGCTCCGGGTGAAATGATTAAAAAAAAATAACTTGCTGACATCAAATGCCGTTGTCGTTCTCACGAGAACCAAAAACATTTGATCAAACTTGTCAGCGTTTTAAAGAATCTGCGGGCGTCATATGTACGAGGCTAAGTCAAAAATTACCCGCACTTTCGCCATAAAGTTGGTTCTCTGCGTCGTGCCAGAAGGTTTTTCTATCCTTCACATCTCCAAATCTACCATTCGTCTATGCATGGAATACTGTTGCCATATATGGTCAAGGTTCTCGACAATATCCAAAAACAGATATTCAATGGGATCGTTCCTGACTTGGGGTCTCGACTCCAGTCACTTTCTCACCGATTTAATGTTGTCTCCCTCTGTCTTTTCTATTAATATTTTCATGGGATTTACTCTGACGAGATATTTTCACTGGTGCACCCGATTACATGAATTTAAGCGTGCTACTAGGTTGGCATCTCGCTCCCACCCTTTTACCGTCTTATTGTTAGATGTAAACACCTCTTTCACTCCAATAGCTTATTCTCTCGCACTTCCCGACAGTGGAACTCCCTTCCTCTTACTTGCTTCCCTGATAACTATAATCTTCAAAAATTTAAATGTAATGTCTATCGACATCTTCTGCTGCCTTCATCCTTGTTCTTCTTTTTATCCTTTCCTAAATCACCGCTACACTCAGTCTTTTACCTTATTTACACTCTGTAGCCCATTGCGTACTAGTGGCACTGCTGTCTTCTTTGGGGTGAAATGCTTACCCCCACCAAATATCTTTAGACAAGAGTGATGGATAATTTTTGATTTTTTTTCATATGTATACAGGCTCACAGCCTAAAACGAATAAGGAAACGTCATTTTTTCAGCTATGAGTGATGATATATATAAATGTGTAGTATTTTGGATGGCAAGTAACATTAAAAGGTTTGTTTTAATTTCGCATTTGCTTACGAGGCGATGTTTTTGTGATTGAGCTGTTTAGTAATTTCAGAAAATAAACTGAGATTTATTTGCTGAAGGTCACCTCTCGTTAGAACTCTTGTTAGACAAATTTGGGCTTGGTCACTCAAGCGTGAATAAGCATCACAGACCAGCGGTTTCTGTGATTACAGAATCAGACAGTTCCAAGGGAAGTAAAAAAAGAAAAGAAAGTAAAGATGGAAGGAAAGCAGAAAAAAAATGAACCAATGAAGGAAGGAGGGACGGAAAGGAGAAAAAAAGGGAGCCAAGAAGGGGAAAAAAAAGATGTAACTAAGGGGAAAATAGCACGAACAAGGAAAGAAAGAAAAGAGCAATGAAGAATAAGAAGGTAATAAGGAAAAAAGTGACCAACTAGCGAAGGAAATAAGCAAGGAGGAAAGGAAGAAAGAAAAGGAGCAAGTAAGTAAAGAAGAGAAAAAGGGAAGAAGAGAAGAGAGCAAGGAAGAAAGAGAATAGGCAAGGCGGTTCATTCTAAAAAGAGTAAGAAGTAAAAAGACAGAGAAGGCGGTTCATTCTAAAAAGAGGAAGAAGTAAAAAGACAGAGAAGGCGGTTCATTCTAAAGAGAGAAAGATGCAAAAAGACAGAGAAGGCGGTTCATTGTAAAGAGAGAAAGAAGAAAAAAATGAGAAAGATAGATGTTTACTCCAAATGCAATGATGATTTAAAAAAAGAGTCAAATAAGCAAACAAAGAAATAAACAAGATGGAAAGAAGAGGAAAAAAAGATTGATTGATTTGTTTTTTTTTTACGGCTTATCAACCTTCTTAAGAATAATTGAAGCCGGAACATTTTTTTGGGGTTGTAAGGGACTTTTTTGGTGTGTTAATAATAATATTTTGATACAAGACTTCCTATTTAACCCATAGCTGGGAGGAGAAGAAGTGGCTTCATACCTTTCCCGAGGGTATTTGCACGTAAGTGAATATAACGAACGCAAATGAAATTCGAACACGGCTCTCCGATTTCTCATCTGGAGTCGGTATCTATCGCACCACACGCACATCCCAAGTGGTCACTCATCTAGGTACTGACCAGGTTCAACGTTGCTTAACTTACAACGTGATATGGCTGTAAGTTGGAGAAAAATACGGAGGAAGATGTGAAGGCGGGAAATAGAGATGAAATCGAATCTGAAAAAAAGAAAAGAAAAATGTTTAACATTTGATTTAATGAATCTTCTGTGCATCGCGTTCTTTTAGCACATGGCCGAACACGACCTCCTATCCTTCGTAGCTCTTAACGATGTTCTTTTTTTAACGATATCTTCCTTTATCTGTTCTGCCATCCAGTTACACAAGCTCAGTTGCTCTCTGTTTTCCTTTGCCCCTCTTGCTTTCAGTATGGTTTGGTTTGTTTTAATGGGTTATTTAATGCCGACAAGATTTTTTGGTTGGTAATATTTTTTATCTCTCTCTCTCTCTCTCTCTCTCTCTCTCTAGCTAGCTAGTTAGCTAGCTAGCTATCTATCTATCTCAGTATATGTTGGTTTGGTTTGGTTTAATTTGGTTTGTTTTACGGCATATCAACCTCAATGGGTTATTTAATGCCGACAAGATTTTTATGACTGATAATATTTTTTATCTATCTATCTATCTATCTATCTATCTATCTATCTATCTATCATTTTCTCTCTCTCTCTCTCTTTCTATATATATATATATATATATATATATATATATATATATATTTATATATATATATATATATATATATATCAGTATATGTTGGTTTGGTTTGGTTTGTTTTAAGGCATATCAACCTCAATGGGTTATTTAATGCAGATTTTTATTGATGGTAATATTTATATCTATCTATCTATCTATCTATCTATCTATCTATCTCTCTCTCTCTCTCTCTATCTATCATTTTCTCTCTCTCTCTCTCTCTCTATTTATCTATCTCAGTATATGTTGGTTTGGTTTGTTTTACGGTATATCAGCCTCAATGGATTATTTAATGCCGACAACATTTTTATGGCTGGTAATATTTTTTATCTATCTATCTATCTATCTATCTATCTATCATTTTTTCTCTCTCTCTCTGTCTCTCTCTCTCTGTCTCTCTCTCCCAATCTATCTATCTATCTATCTATCTATCTATCTATCTATCTATCTATCTATCTATCTATCTATCTATATGTTGGTTTGGTTTGGTTTGTTTTACGGCATATCAACCTCAATGGGTTATTTAATGCCGGCAAGATTTTTATTGCTGGTAATATCTTTTTCAAAAATATATTGCTGTTAATTTTATTTTTCAAAAATGTATTGCTGGTAAAAAAAATTTTAAAAAATGTATTGCTGGTATTAAAACTTATTTTTATACTTTCATAGTGTTTTGACACATTTTGTGGTGTTAACTATTTGCCCATAGCTGGGACCCTGACAGGTGCTACCACCACGGGTCATTGTGGACCTGTGAACACCAGCAATTAAGAGGTGGTTCTACGCTCCCCAAAACCTCCTGATCAGAGACCTTGTTGTCGGATGTAATTTATCGTCATACCCAGGACGCAGATGTAGTTTATCGTCTTACCCAGGACTCGGATGTAGTTTATTGTCTTACCCAAAACGGTTTCAATATGTCAGGTGAACTTCAAATTTCCAAGCCTTATTGTTAAATAATAATTTTTAGATTATTAGTGTTTTATTGGTATTGGTAGTGTATTTGGCTCAGACCTTCTGAGGCTGACCTTGGGGTCAGCTGGTAGATAAAATGTGGATGTCGATTTTTATTGGCTGAGCCGAACGTGGGAATGTTAGAGTTAGAAAGTGATTTCAAGGAGTTAAGTTTTACACGTCATAGACATTAGACGTGGTTATTTCATATCTCGGGGAACTTGCCTCCAAGTGGGGCTGATAGAGCGACCCCACTGGCTAGTTAAAAATGTACACGTTGACGTGTTGATAAAATAGATAAGTTTTAAATTCCCTTTTACATCCGAACTAAAAAAAAACAAAAAACACCCACTCGCGATCACCCTGCAGAGTGTAGAAAGAAAAGAGAGAGATGAGAGGAAGACAACTTTATTATGATAGCTTCAAGACCGTCAACTAAAAGACTTAGACAGAACGAAAGGCATATACAACATTATTTTCTCATAGGGTTTCCGAGAAATATGAACTGTTTCTTTCCGATTCTCTGTACCAGTTAAGTGCCATACGTGATACACGCTTGGGTGATCATGTCTCTTTTGATACATGATTGCCGAGGCAGGCTTTTTCCCGGAGTAGGTTGCCATTTCTTTCTGAGGTAGACTGGTTGCAAACCAAGTCTAACGAACCTAGTCTGCCCTGCTATTCAACCCATAGCTTGGGGGAAGAGATAGATTCATACCTTTCCCAAGGGTATTACTGCGTAAGTGAATCTAACGAACTCGACTGGAATTCGAACTCGGTTCTCCGATTTTAATTATAAGCATTCTTTTTGTTTCCATATTTCTCTAAACTTCGTCATTGTTCACATTTTCGGCCAATGGTATTCTCAGCATCCTTCCGTAGAACAATATTCCTGTTGCTTCAAGTCTCTTCATCTTTGAGGAGATTGTCTCGCACTCACTGCCATACAGGGGGACAAATATCATGTAAAAGTTTAGTAATCTTTTCCTTGTTTCTATCGAAGTTTTCCTATTTCTTAGTACTTTACTTATCTTTTAGAATGCATTTTTCGCTATCCGGATTCAGTGTCACTCTTTCCGTCCTCCGTTAAAATACTTCCCAGATATCACGTAGCAGTGTAGTACACTTTTCCTTGTTTCTAGTGAAGTTAGTCTACTTCTTAATACTCTTCTTAGCTATAAAATGCCACTTCACTGAAGTTGAGGGGCGTCCCGTTCTCTTAGCTGGGCACAAACACCCATCCTTCATGGATTTACGATACCATCTCAATATGGACTTCCTTTCTGGTGCCTCTTTTCGCAATTTTGTGCGAAATGCATGTTGAACAAGTGTCCATGATTGAGTTTTTGCAAATTCAAGGACGCAAAACGCCTTTTCTGGTTGAGTGAACGCCATTACTGGATCTGAGAAAATATGAAAAAATCATTAGCCTTACAAAACACTTAAGGAATTTAGCTTTAGGTATCCCTTTCATCTTACTACGATTCATATTTCAGCAGATATGGGGACTTGAAATGTTCCCAAGACTTTTGGAACACCCTGTATTACCATGCCCTACCGGTGAAGCATTCGCCCCACGTCGGGAATCATTGGTATATAGGTAAGAAGGTATTGTTACTTGATATTCAACTCAGAACACTAATAATACCGTGTGAATGTACAGATAACAGTATGGCTACACGGTCATATCCGTGTATGCTACGGCGATAGAGTGGCTAGCTAATCCCTGTTGAACACGCCTGCTCAGTGTTATTTGCGTTTGTTCAAAACTCTCACAGCTAGCCAGGGATTTATCATTGTTGAACGGGCATTAGTTACAACTTCTGGGAAAGGAAGCACATAATCTTGCTTGAGCAACAATTTTAACAAGTACGTGCAAACCCTCATCCATGGTGACTTGTAACTTTGTGCTTCTACAGCCATCAATGACTTCTGAACAATCCCACCTGATCAATTTTACTCAAAAGGCTTTTTCAAATAGTGGTATGCCCTTTGCAGTCCTTAATCCTTTTTGCCATCTCTCCCAAACTCTACTCCACCATCCTTTCGCTCGACCTCGCCAGGTACGTTATGCGTTGCTTTCCTCTGGCCCTCTTACCTTTAATTTGACCAGTGAGTATCAAATTTTCCGAGCCTTCTGGCCTCATTATGTGTCTCAGAAATTTCAACTACTTTTCCCGATGTTAAATATGTGTTTTTGTTGCCATCGTCTCTAGAACTTCGTCGTTGCTTCCGTCCATGGCATCCTCAGCATCCTTCTGTAGAACCACATTTCTGTTGCTTCAAATCTCTTCTTGTGGGGAAATGGTCCAGTATTTACTGCCATACAGAAGGACTGATATTACATAACAGTTCAGTTCTTTGTTACTAGCGAAATTTTTCTGTTTCTTAATACATTGCTGAGGTTTCGGAAAGCATCTTTTGCTATCACATGGCCATCAAAATCCATCATATTGAAGTGACAAGGGAAGCTTCCCACCCTAAACATTTTTGTATAGCCTTTAAAATCAGTTTCAGCTTTTTGTTTGACCACATCCATTTATGGTTATTTTCTAGGCGTAGCTCAGATGTGGCACAAGGCCTAAAGTTTTGGGGCACCCATTGACGATCCAATTCATATTTCAGTCGTAATTGATCTAGAGGGACAAGCTTACTACCCCACGTTGAAGTGCCCTATGGTGATGTTCTAAGCATACCTTAGATGTGGCACGAGGCCGAAAGAATGGGACACCCAGTGAGGATCAAACTCACTACTAATTCGTAATTGATCTAGCGAGACAAGCTTGTTACACCACGTTGAAGTGCTCTATATTGATGTTCTAAGCATACCTTAGACATGGCACAAGGCTGAAAGTATGGGGCACTCAGTGAGGATTGATCTCGTTATTCAGTCGTAACTGATCTAGTTTGCTAGCATTTACCCCACGCCGAGGTGTTGAAAAAATTTTCTAAGCATGTGGCACAAAGCTGCAAGTATGGGGCACCTAGTTAGGATCGATTTCACTATTCAGTCGTAACTGATCTAGCGAGACAAGCTTGCTCGCCATTACACCACGCCGAGGTGTCCAAATGATTTTCTAAGTACAGCTTAGATGTGGCACAAGGCTGGAAGTATGGGGCACCAAGTAAGGATCAATCTCACTATTCAGTTGTAATTGATCTAGCGAGACAAGTGTCCAGACCACGTCCAGTTATGTGCCTTTCTCTAGTGTCCATCTTTAGTTCATTCTGTCTCTTCTCGTCTGCCATGTTTGATTATATAAATGAACTATTTCTGGAAAATAAAGGTACCTTCTTGAATTCATTTGTCATTTTCGTTCCTGTTTTTTTTCTTTTTTCGGTTTTTTTTCTCTTCCTCATTCTTCTTGTTTCTCTTTTTTCTTCTGGTTTTATTTTCGGTTCTTTCTTTATCTCCCCCTCCCCTTACGGCTTTCCTTTTTATTTTCCTCCTCTTTCTTTTTCACGCTTTCGTCTACACTTCACTTTTCTACCTCTTTACCCACATCTTTTTTTATTATTATTTTCTTCTCTTTCCTCCTCTTCTTACATTTTTTTTGTTCACCTTCTGTCTTATTCTATCCGTTTCTCCACTTGATTTCCCTTCACATATTACTCCTTTTTCTTCTTTCCGTTTCTTTCTTTCTTTCTTTCTTTCTTTCTTTCTTTCTTTCTTTCTTTCTTCCAGAATTTGTTTTAGTCTGTTTATTTGAAAAGATTTCTTTCTTTCTTTCTTTCTTTCTTTCTTTCTTTCTTTCTTTCTTTCTTTCTTTCTTTCTTTCCTTCCTTCCTTCCTTCTTTCTTTCTTTCTTTCTTTCTTTCTTTCTTTCCTTCCTTCCTTCCTTCCTTCCTTCTTTCTTTCTTTCTTTCTTTCTTTCCTTCCTTCCTTCCTTCTTTCTTTCTTTCTTTCTTTCTTTCTTTCTTTCTTTCTTTCTTTCTTTCTTTCTTTCCTTCCTTCCTTCCTTCCTTCCTTCCTTCTTTCTTTCTTTCTTTCTTTCTTTCTTTCTTCCAGAATTTGTTTTTGTCTGTTTATTTGAAACTTTCCAAGAGGTACTTCTTTCCTTTTTATTCCCTTACCACACAAAGATTTCTTTCTTTCTTTCTTTCTTTCTTCAGGATTTGTTTTTTGTATGTTTATTTGAAACGTTCAAATAGTTGTTTCTTTCTTTTTATTCCCTTATCACAGATTTTCTTTTTCTTTCTTTCTTTCTTTCTTTCTTTCTTTCTTTCTTTCTTTCTTTCTTTCTTTCTTTCTTTCTTTCACATTGATCGTTTTCTCTTCTTCCTCTTGTACCTCTTACCTTTTCGCTTTTTCTTCCTCTTTTTCTTGATAATTTTTTTCATCCTGACTTTTCTATCATAAAATTCTTTCTTGATATTTAATTTTATTATCCTTTTCTTGCGCCATCGCTTTTGCTTTGTCGATCTTTTCTGTTTCCTTTCATGGTTTTTCCTTCACGTTTTTCTCTTTAGTAAACATTTACCTTTTGCTTCTTTCTTTTGTTCGTCCCCATTCACTCTTAAACATTTTCATTTTGTCTGTTACTTCATTCGCAAATTACACACTTTTTATCTTTTTTACTTCTCCTCCTCCTCTTCTTCTTCTGAAAAAACAACACTCCTACTTCTATTTCTCCTCTTCCTTCTTTTACTTGTTCACACTCTCTTTCTCTTCACTCTTCATCGTCTCAATTCTCCCTCTATTCATTTTTTTCTCCTCCTCCTTCGTCTGCTTCATTTTCTACTTATACTCCTTATTCTTTGCTCTCTCTTTAATGTAACTCTTATCATTCCTTTACCTTTTTCTCCTCGCCCTCCTTCTACACCACCTTCTCCTTTTACACCTCCTCCTCCTTCTTTTACACCTCCTCTTTCTTTTGCGCCTTCTCCTCCTTGCACTCTCTCTTTCTCCTCTTATTTCTTTGTATTATTTCTCTTGATTCCCCTTGACTCCTTCTTCTTATTCGTCTTTCTTTTACTAAACTTTTTTTTCGACGTCTTCTTCTTTCCCTTCTTTCTCCAGCTCAAGTCTTTTATTTCTCTTTCTTCTAGCTAACTTCTTTTACCCCTTCTTTTTTCAGCCGAACGCTTTTATTTCTCTTTCTTCTATATCTTCGACCTAACTTTTCGTCTTCTTCTTCTTCTTCTTCTTCTTCTTCTTCTTCTTCTTCTTCTTTATATTATTATTATTATTATTATTATTATTATTATTATTATTATTATTATTATTATTATAATATTTATTATTCACCATATTCTTTTTCTTCGTTCTCCAATTTTCTTTTAATTTTTTATACCTTTTTCTTCTGTTTCTTCAACTTGTTTTTCTTCTTCCTCACCTTATTCACCTTCTTCAGTTTAACTCTTTTGATTTTTCTTCTTCTTCTTGTTCTTCTTGTTCTTGTTCTTGTTCTTGTTCTTGTTCTTCTTCTTCTTCTTCTTCTTCTTCTTCTTCTTCTTCTTCTTCTTCTTCTTCTTCTTTTTCTCCCTCACCTTATTCTCCTTCGTCAGCTTAACTCTTTTTACTTTTCCTACTTCGGACTAATTTCTTCTTCTTCACTTTATTCTCCTTCTTCCTCACGTTCTGCTTCTTCTTTCTTCAGTTTAACTCTTTTACTTTCCTTCGTCGAACTATTTTCTTTTTCTTCTTCTTCACCTAATCTTCCTTCTTCTTCACCTTCTTCTTCTCCACCTTATTCTGCTTCTTCTTCTTTTTCTTCATCATCATCATCATCATCATCATCATCATCATCATCATCATCATCATCATCATCATCATCATCATCTTATTTCCCTACTTCAGCTTAAGTCTTTTATTTTTCCTTCTTCAAACTAATTTCTTTTTCTTTTTCTTCTTGTTGTTCTTCTTCACCTTATTCTCCTCCTTCTTCCTCACCTTATTCTCCTTCGTCAGCTTAATTCTTTTTACTCTTCCTTCTTCGGACTAATTTCTTCTTCTTCACTTTATTCTCATTCTTCCTCACGTTCTTCTTTTTCTTTTTCTTCTTCTTCTTCTTCTTCTTCTTCTTATTCTTCTTCTTCTTCTTCTTCTTCTTCAGCTTAACTCTTTTTACTTTTCCTTCTTCGGACTAATTTCTTCTTCACTTTATTCTCCTTCTTTCTTCTTCACCTTATTCTCCTTCTTCTTCTTCTTCAACATCATCATCATCATCATCATCATCATCATCATCATCATCATCATCATCATCTTCTTCTTCTTCTTCTTCTTCACATTATTGTCCTTCTTCAGCTTCACTCTTTTATCTTTCAAACTAATTTCTTTTTCTTCTTCTTCTTCTTCTTCTTCTTCACTTTCTTTTTTCCTTCAACCTTTGATCCTTTCTTATTTTCTTCCTTATTTATTTCCTCTTCTATTTCGTCTCTATTCTGGCCTTATCAATCGCTCTAATAAACATTGACGCAACGACACCAATAAATGCGAATAAATAAACGAACAAAAATCAAACACAGAAAATAACATTTAATAATAGGCCCGAAAACTCACAAGCAATTGCAGGAGAAAATTTGCAATGAAAGCAAGAAAGCGAGAGGAACACACGCGGACAAAAGATTGAATAAACAAAATGGCCAAATATTCATGACAACCTTAAGAAGCCTCGCAGTTCGTTTACTGCTTTCCTGTTTACGTTAAGGCCCATTGCACTTATTACTATTCAACCTCATTTAGAAACAGTGGCCGTTATAAAATAGGATATAAAAGGCCGATTCGCATCCCTTTTGGCTCTTGTTAATAAAGGTTAAATAAATATTGAGGAACAAATCTAAACTATTGGTGGGGCTGTTCAGTGTTGTATGGGCGACATTTTTTTGATGCGAGACCTTCTAAAAGAAAAAAAATATCGTTTTTAACCTTAACATGGCATACGTATTCCTTTGTTCTATGCTTTGTGTTTCATTCTCACCCTCCCTCTACATTTGCCTCTTTTCCGACCCACAACGGACCCAAATTACATTTAGCTGTTCTCCTTTATGGTCTCGCCATCCGTCAAGCCATACAGCCATTACTCGCTTAATGATTTACCTGTTTAACGACCCCGGAGGTATAAGCTAAGAATTTTCCTATTTAAAAAAAAAAATACAACCAGATAGTTTTGTACATTGTATGAAGACTTTGATAGCACTGCATTCAATCCTCACTTAACGACATACCTGTTTAACTACCCGGATTTACGAAAGAAAATAACATTTTTTTAAAAATCAACCCAGTGAGTTTTGTACATTGTATGGTGACTTTGATAGCAATATTGCCATTCCTTAGTTAACGACTTACCTCTTTAATTACCTCACAGTTACGACTGGTTTTAGAATTATAATAATTATTTTTTAAATCCAACCACTCAGTATTGTACATTTTATGAAGACTTTGATATCAATATTGCCATTCCTCGCTTAACGACTTACATATTTAATGACTACAGAGTTACGACCAGATAAGAAATATAATTGAATTTTTTAAAAATCCAACTACTCAGTATTTTACATTTTATGAAGACTTTTATAGCAATATTGCTATTCCTCGCTTAACGACTTACATGTTTAATGACCCCAGACTTATGACCAGCAAAGAAATTTTATATATTTTTTAAAATACAACCTCTCATCATACAAAATAAATAAAATGAAAAATAAACAAAAATTTAATTGTACTGATTTTCCAAGCGTTGCTTAGATGTGGCACAAGGCCGAAAATATGGGGTACCCAATAAGGATCGAATTCCCTATTCAGCCGGAACTGTTTTAGCGAGACAAGCTTGCTAACAATTACATCATGCTGAAGTGTCCAATTTAATAGTACTGTATTTAGAGTTTACAAACCAAAGTAATATACAACCTATAGAATTGATTTTCAAATTACTTCATTACATTTACTATTCAGTACGCTATTGTACTGTATAAGATTTAGAAATAAACTAAAAATGGTAGAAAAGCCTCATTAAAGTTATCTGAAGCTGGTTGTCCAATTCCAAACATAAAACCTCTCTGTAGTGACTATCTTGTTTAGCGACGATGTCGTTGGAATTGATCCCTGTCGTAAAGCGAAACGTGGTTTTATTTATTGTTGATTCTTTCTTTCTCTGTGTTTAATAAGAGCTCAGTAAAAAAAAAAAAATTAAATGCTGATATACTAGGCAGGCAGACCCTTTCCATAAGAAGTGGCGTAACACAATCTTTCTCCATATATTTACCGTCTACGTCCTTTTGGCATTTTGCCATGGGAAATCTAGTATTTACAAAACTTACTTTTTTATACTTTGGAGTCAAATAAAGTTTTAAGATGCTTGAAGTTATCAAAAAAAAAAAAAACAGGAAAATATTTTGAACAAGGGTGTGAATAATTGGCCTTTGACAAGTTTAGTAGTTTTTTAACCCTAGAACACTAACGATGGTTATATAGTACCCAGCGCAAATTTTCCTATTTTTAATTACAATTTTCAGTACCTGATTTTCTTACCTAAATAATGTTTTTCAGTTCCTATTAATGTTAACACAAAGTACAAAGTTTGAAGTGCCTGCATGTAAAATATTTCAAATAAAGATTTATATTTAATATTTTTTTGATGTTTTCAAAATCGGGTATGATATACCTATGTATAGTATGTTAGTAGTGGTGTAACTTTAATTGATGGTTAGTGTTCTACGGTTAATGGTAGTCAGAAGATTGGATGTATGTACGGGGTCAAGTTGGACAACCCTTGATGCAAACTATGAATTGGAGATGTAAAAAATCTG
The DNA here is from genome assembly GCA_964036315.1 of Acanthosepion esculentum. Lineage (NCBI taxonomy): Eukaryota > Metazoa > Mollusca > Cephalopoda > Sepiida > Sepiidae > Acanthosepion > Acanthosepion esculentum. The sequence goes on along the minus strand of OZ038492.1, from coordinate 86,697,029 downwards.
CCTAGATTAACTCCTCCCAGATTATATCTGAGATTAGTCCAGAATAATACCCTGGGTAGGATAAGAGCTACCCTATTTTATACACTGACGTATAAATTAGGCAGATCTTAACTATGTCGCACTACGTCTGGGCTTATTAGGTCGTTAAGAAAAATAATACTCGATTTTAGAATCACCTTTTATTTTTGAATTATTATTTTTTACAGTGAGGGTCACCCTTTACAAGTCCCGGGGTCCACTCGAGGTGGGGGGTTACGTTAGGAGTACATTTGTGTGAATAAGTGAGGGAGAAAACGATTAACCCTAGCCTTGATTAAGTTAAGTTAAGATTGTATTGATCAGGGAAACCTCATGTTGTGAGTCGTTTACACGTGGCAGTGGTTCACGGGAAGAAGTTGTTCGAGTGGAACTTAATTCTCACCGGTGGTATACGGAGGGAATATGGGTGGTTTGCTACTATGTAAGTGGCATGGCGTGTTCTTGCTGTGAAGGTTTGCCTCGTCGGAACAAGGGAATGTAGTTCGTCCGAGCACTTTCTATGGAAAGTAGCAGTAGAGCAGCGAGATGTTTGCCACATCCCGCCTGTGGGGGAGAGGTTGAAGGCTAGAGATTAATTTATGACACACAAGGGCTTGGAGACGCTTCTGAACTCTATCAAGGCTGGAGAATGAGTTCTTGGTAGTTTCTGCTCAAATATGACAATAGTATTCCATTTTGGGCCTGATCTGGCTCTTAAAGTAAAGGATAGCAGGAGGAATCCGGTAAATACTAGAGTTGTACAGGGCACTGAGCATTTTACCTGCATCCTTAGCAACGGATTGTATGTCCGAGTTCCACTTGAGGTGGAATTAATGTATTTAAACTATATTTAAATTACTCAAAATAGGAACCGGCATCATATATATATATATATATATATATATATATATATATATATATATATATATATATATATATATATCTTCCATCGAGTTGCAAGGTTGAATCTCTGCCATCGAGTTACAAGGTTGAATCACTGCCATCGAGTTACAAGGTTGAATCACTGCCATCGAGTTACAAGGTTGAATATCTGCCATCGAGTTACAAGGTTGAATCACTGCCATCGAGTTACAAGGTTGAATCTCTGCCATCGAGTTACAAGGTTGAATCACTGCCATCGAGTTACAAGGTTGAATCACTGCCATCGAGTTACAAGGTTGAATCTCTGCCATCGAGTTACAAGGTTGAATCACTGCCATCGAGTTACAAGGTTGAATCACTGCCATCGAGTTACAAGGTTGAATATCTGCCATCGAGTTACAAGGTTGAATCACTGCCATCGAGTTACAAGGTTGAATCTCTGCCATCGAGTTACAAGGTTGAATCACTGCCATCGAGTTACAAGGTTGAATCACTGCCATCGAGTTACAAGGTTGAATATCTGCCATCGAGTTACAAGGTTGAATCACTGCCATCGAGTTACAAGGTTGAATCTCTGCCATCGAGTTACAAGGTTGAATCACTGCCATCGAGTTACAAGGTTGAATCACTGCCATCGAGTTACAAGGTTGAATCTCTGCCATCGAGTTACAAGGTTGAATCACTGCCATCGAGTTACAAGGTTGAATCACTGCCATCGAGTTACAAGGTTGAATATCTGCCATCGAGTTACAAGGTTGAATCACTGCCATCGAGTTACAAGGTTGAATCTCTGCCATCGAGTTACAAGGTTGAATCACTGCCATCGAGTTACAAGGTTGAATCACTGCCATCGAGTTACAAGGTTGAATATCTGCCATCGAGTTACAAGGTTGAATATCTGCCATCGAGTTACAAGGTTGAATCTCTGCCATCGAGTTACAAGGTTGAATCACTGCCATCGAGTTACAAGGTTGAATCTCTGCCATCGAGTTACAAGGTTGAATATCTGTCATCGAGTTACAAGGTTGAATCACTGCCATCGAGTTACAAGGTTGAATCTCTGCCATCGAGTTACAAGGTTGAATCACTGCCATCGAGTTACAAGGTTGAATCACTGCCATCGAGTTACAAGGTTGAATATCTGCCATCGAGTTACAAGGTTAAATCACTGCCATCGAGTTACAAGGTTGAATCTCTGCCATCGAGTTACAAGGTTGAATCACTGCCATCGAGTTACAAGGTTGAATCACTGCCATCGAGTTACAAGGTTGAATATCTGCCATCGAGTTACAAGGTTGAATCACTGCCATCGAGTTACAAGGTTGAATATCTGCCATCGAGTTACAAGGTTGAATCTCTGCCATCGAGTTACAAGGTTGAATCACTGCCATCGAGTTACAAGGTTGAATCTCTGCCATCGAGTTACAAGGTTGAATCACTGCCATCGAGTTACAAGGTTGAATATCTGCCATCGAGTTACAAGGTTGAATCACTGCCATCGAGTTACAAGGTTGAATATCTGCCATCGAGTTACAAGGTTGAATCACTGCCATCGAGTTACAAGGTTGAATCACTGCCATCGAGTTACAAGGTTGAATCTCTGCCATCGAGTTACAAGGTTGAATCACTGCCATCGAGTTACAAGGTTGAATCTCTGCCATCGAGTTACAAGGTTGAATCACTGCCATCGAGTTACAAGGTTGAATCTCTGCCATCGAGTTACAAGGTTGAATCTCTGCCATCGAGTTACAAGTATTGAACGCCAAGAAATCGTTGATGCTGTCTCTACTTTTTCATGGAATATTCTTTTGGATTCAAAAATTGTCAAGATGGTGGAAAAACTGGCAGTCAATGTGCGAGAGATTAGGGGAATATGTTGGGTGTGTCAAAAGTGTCGTATCCCTAGCAACGTGTGGTCGAGCATTGTCATGAAGCAAAATTGAGCTTCTTTGATTAACCAGTGCCAGTCGCATTTCATCCATTTGCTGACGGTAAATTTTAGCAGTGATGCTCTGATCAGACTGCAGAACTCTATAATGGATAGTGTCAATGGCGGACCAACGAACAGTCACCATAATCATCTGTTGGTGCAATTCTAGCTTTAGAAAATGTTTGAGCGCATCGTCATAATCATGCCACTGATCCGATCATTTACGATTGTCCTAAAGAATCCATTTCTGATCACAAGTCGCTATTTGATCATTCGAATTTCCCATTTTTTAAAGATGTTCCGATACTGTTAAAATGCTGACACCTATTATCTGAGACGTTTCTCTGACACTTTGAGAGGGTGTGGATTTTGTTTGACTAGTGTTTTCAGATGTTGAGCATCAATTGCAGATGAACCTTCTGTGTCACCTTGATCTTAAAAAATTGTATCCCCCCTGTGGAGCTTCAGAAACCAGCGCTGAACTGTCCGATCACAAGTAGATAAAAAGTTTCTTATTCTGTTCTAGAAGGGACATCTTAAAGCTTAAATTAGCTTAGCCTAACTTATACTCTGTGTATAAAACAAATAGCCTTAGCCCAGGGTGTACGCTGGACTTGCGATATACTATAGGTTATAATAAAAGGTAGAACTATGAAAAAGTCTTTTGGGGGTTTAATATTTTTATGTACCGGGTGTAACAGCAAAATTGTCCAAATCGTGTAACAGCAAAATTGCCCAATTGTTAGATTAAGCTTTGAACTTTTGTATCTTAGAAATGATTAAACATATCTTACTCAGAGGTTTTTATAACACTGTTGGACTCTACATTGAACAATAAGAATGTATTTAGTACTTAGTTGAAATGATGATCCCTCTTCCTTTTGTGACCTCCTGATCCAGTTTTCCTCTCTATTGTTCCTTCTTTTTAAAACTTATTCACCGTTCTCTTGATTGTTCTTCAATGGATTTTGAAGATGGAAGCCAGAGTATGAATGTTGGCACCATTACTGAAGGTCTGAATGATCTTTTTACTTTCATAATTGCTCGGTTGGAAGATATAGTGGGGCTGTCGCAATAAGATTTTAACCTATTCTCTTTCTAGCTGAATAACCCAAAGGGTTTTTCAGTGATTCGTACAACAAATGATGTCACAATTGCTAAGAGTTTTACCTGAAAACCTGGAAAAAAGAAACTCAATTAGTTTCGTGTTTTTTTTTTTTTAGATATTAAACATTTTTTTGGCATGGACAATTATTTCATGCTGTTACATGTTTTAGACAATTTTGCTGTTACATCCAGTATACTAGCGAAAGCTCGAGCTATGAACAGTTTATAAATATTTAAGAAGTTTAATTTAGTCTGGTACAAGGCCAAAGGTGTCGAGAAATCGTGATGATCAAACTGAATACAGTATTCAAGGTCTTGCTAATATATACACTACGGTGAGGCTGCTAAAAAGGCAGACAGAAATATGTGGATATTCAAGTATTCAGATAGTGTGACGTTCATTTGCACAAAAAAGGAAATCGACAATTTCAAATTCGGGTGTAATCCTTTGCTTTTACTTTCGCACTAATAACCTTGGAAAAGGTCTGAACCTATAGATTCTCTTTACTCCCCAACTAAAGGTTAAATAGCAAGGTAGACAGGCCTTTCAACCAGTCTACCCTCAGGGAAGATTGAATTCAAAGCCGTGGAGGAGACAAAGGGAAAGCATGTAAACTTTTTCACAAGAAGTTATGGCTAAGCAGAAATACTAAACGATAAAAAAGGAAAGTGAGGAGAGACATGATTGCTGTAGTTTTTTAAGACAGTTCTAGTTGGACTAATCATCTGTCTATTTCGGATCTAGACGAATAGATACAATCAACATTGGTCTAAGGATGATGTATGCGGTAGGAAGTGAGAAACTTTCTCGTTTTGACGACCATTCGCTTAATGTCAACTATAGTCTAATTAAAGATATTGAAACTATATTGTACCACTAGCAAAGTCAAAGTGTTTATGTTTCTATTTTGTCTTGTGATTTCACCTCAGTGTTTAACATCAGACGCATACATCTGTAGTATTCTTTTTTTACTTTCTACTTTATTTGGATAATCATATATATATATATATATATATATATATATATATATATATATATATATATATATATATATATATATATATATATATCAATGGTGGTACTCGTTTGGAAAAAACCTCGGATAGTTCAATTTGCATTAGAATAAATCGGTACCCGAGGAAAAATGGGGAATAAACAAAGAAAGGACCAAGAACATTAAAACAAGGCGAAAACAATCGTCCAGTTTTTTAAGCTCCAAATCTAAAGAAAAGAAAAAAACAAAACGAGTAAAAAGACAACTACGTAAAGTGCTCAATACACTAAGTAGAGCAAAACCTAAGATAATTTTAAGGACCCAGGTAAACCTACCTAGGTTTTACCTAAACGGATCTTCAGGGAAGCTGGCTGAAAAGGAACGTTATGGAACGGTATTTATTGCTAAAAACAAAAATAACCAAGTTGCCTGGCTCCTTAGTATTATCTCATATATATATATATATATATATATATATATATATATATATATATATATATATATATATGTAGTCATCCACAGACAGACTGGTTCGCTGTATCACAGCTCATCAGTATGACTAGACGCCCGGTTAGCTAGGATCCAAAGCCGACTGAATTGGCTTCAGTCGGGGATTCTACCACTAAGCCGTTGGCGCACGGTAGGGATGAAGGTGAATTTAAGCGTATTTATTTTTAGATAAATGCACAGTGACTGAGAGAACTCGATTCGATTTACCGAAGAGTCATGCATTATTAGCCGTATATATATATATATATATATATATATATATATATATATATTTGTGTATTTGTGTATTTAGACAGAAAATCCTCCTTTGGGCATGTCTGATTGAATAAATTACAGACTTTATGTCTGCTAATTTTTAACAAAATTCATACTCACGAATAACCTTCCGTGTATTGATGTTAAAGTATGAGAGAAATATGTTATAGCTGTTTAAATTTCTTTTATTTTCATTTCCCAAGTACTTTCGATCTTTTTCCAAGATCATCTTCAAGAGTGCAAGTAATACAAAACTATATATATATATATATATATATATATATATATATATATATATATATATATGTTAGGACCTTGAATAAGTTCTCACTATTTTCCAACATATGGCGTTCCCAGAACTGCATGCATGTAGTGTCAGATGGTAACACCCCTATAAGGAAGTACTATAAGCAAGCTTGAAATTCAGTGTATGTTATTTTGTCGAAGTGTAAACAACTTTGTTTTTCATAGCGTTAAGCATGTCGGGTTTCATGCCAAAGGAAGTGTAATTGCGGAGAATTTTACTGCACTACTTTATTCAAAAGAAATCTCCAGCTTGAAGCGCACAGAATTCTTGTTGAGACTTACGGCGACCATGCTCTGTCGGAAACAGCATGCAGAGATTGGTTTAGACGCTCCAAAAATAATGATTTTGATGTTGAAGATAAAGAACGCTCTGGCACACCGAAAAAGGTTGAAGACGAAGAATTGGAGGCATTATTTCAGGAGGACTCATGTCAGGCACAAGCTGAACTTGCAGAATCATTAGGAGTTGATCGCACAACAGTTTCGAAAAGTTTGAAAGCATTAGGTATTATTCAAAAGCAAAGACATTAGGTGACGTTCGAGTTGAATCTGAGAGATGTCGAATGGCTGTCTTGTCATGTGTGAACAGATACTTCAACGTCAGAAAAAAAAGTTTTTTTTTGCATCGAATTTTGACCGGTGATGACAAGTGGATACACTACGATTACCCTAAGCGTAGAAGATCGGCCATGCATCAACATTTGTGGCAAAGCCGTATATTCATGGTTCGAAGCTTCTGCTCTGCATTTGGTGGGATCAGCTGGGTGTAGTTTATTATGAGCTTGCCAAACCGACCGAAACCATCACGGGAGATCGCTATCGACTACAATGGATGCGTTTGAGCCGAGCACTGAAGAAAAAACGACCGCAATACGAGCAGAAACACGACAAAGTGATTTTGCAACATGACAACGCTAGGCCATATGTTTAAAAACGGGCGAAAACCTACTTGGAAACACTTAAATGGGAAATCCTACACCACCCGCCGTATTCATCAGACAGTGCCCCGCACGATTTTTTACTTGTTCTGATCGATAGCACATGGCCTGGCTATGCAGCACGTTAATTCTTATGAAGATGGCAAAAGTGGATCGTGGTTAGCCTCAGAAGACATGTCGTTTTTCCGACGTGCAATTCGAATGCTGCTAGAAAGATGGGAAAAAGGTAGTGGCTAGTGATGGACAATACTTTCAGGGACATGCTTCTTACTAATTTTTGTAAATAAAACATTATTGTTCATGAAAGATCAGCGAGAAATTATTCAAGGTCCTAATATATAAATATATTTTGAAAATGGCTAAATGTATAGCCGAAAGCGCTCGAAAAAAAGAACATTCGGACAGTTTTTATATAATTTATCATCTGAAAAGAAAAAAAATTATTAGATCGCACGAGAAATTATATAAAAAACTAAATAAAAGCACCTTGTCAGTCGTTTTTAATGAAATGTGCATGAAAGAAGGATTGCTGCCTAAATACACAAATATATATACATATATATATATATTTATGTCATTCACAGACAGTACTGTTTCGCTGTATCACAGCTCCTCAGTGCGACTAGACTTCCGAATGCCTCAAGCCAGGATTGAAACACAACTAATTTGGTGTCAGCCAGAGCTATCTTCACTCGGTAGAGTTACACAACTAAATCTAGCGTATTGTTTTTACAAATGTAAACAAATGCCATCAGCCAAAGTGCTCGATTCATTTTACTGAAGAGCTTTGCAGGTGGATGTTTATATATATATATATATATATATATATATATATATATATATATATATATATATAGCGAGACTCTTCGGCAAAATCGAATTGAGTCCTCTCGGTCACTGTGTGTTTATCTAAAAATAAATACACCTTCATCCCTAAAAATAAATACACCTTCATCCCTGTCGTGCGCCGACGGCTTAGTGGTAGAATCTCCGACTGACGCCAATTCAGTCGGGTTTCGATCCTAGCTAGAGACAACTGGACGTCTATCCACACTGAAGAGATGTAAAACAGCGAAACAGTCTATCTGTGGATGACATTATATATGCTCCTGAAAAAATTAATTTTGGTTGAGCTCTCTGGGGAAGAAGTGTGGGTATGTAAACAGTGACTATTACGGCTGATATAGCGAGACTCTACGGCAAAAGTGAATTGAGTCCTGTCGGTCACTGTGTGTTTATCTAAAAATAAATACGCTAAAATTCACCTTCATCCTTGCCGACGGCTTAGTGGTAGAATCTCCGACTGACGCCAATTCAGTCGGCTTTCGATCCTAGCTAGAAGCAATCGGACTTCTAGGCTGTTTCGTGCTAGATGCAATCGGCGGCCTAGCGATTGCGTCTACACGAAACAGCCTGTCGCCTCTGAGTATTGACTTCAATGTTCACTTTATATATATATATATATATATATATATATATATATATATATATATATATAGTCAAACCTAATGAGCCAGACAAACCTACCAAGGTTTCGCTTAGGCAGATCGTCAGGGCCAGCTGACCTTGACGATCTGCCTAAGCGAAACCTTGGTAGGTTTGTCTGGCTCATTAGGTTTGACTTGATTTGAATAATTTAAGTTAATAATTTAAAATTCTGTATTAATTTCACACTTTTAGATGATATTATTATTAAGAAAAACTATATTTACTAGTCATAAATGGCAAAGATTAGTACATCAAATATTTTTAAAAGAATTTTGAATTATTTTTGTATGTGTACAAACTACCGATTTTTTTAGATATCCACGCCCATACGCGACATTATCCGAAAATAAGAGCGATAACTATAGAAAATTTAAAGCCTAAATTTATAAAATTCAATAAAACATTAGATATTTTCCTAAATTGTTAAGATGACTGAGCGCTTAAAAATTATATATAAAAGGTGCTCACGTTATATTCAATTATTTTTACGGATAAAGCCCCCGTAGAAGAATATTAGATAAATATCTGTATGTCATGAACAGATTAAATGAAGAGTTACGACTTGTTAAAAAATGCATTTCTGCGATATTTTAAACTTAAAATAAATAACATAATAGTATAATAAATAATGAATACAATATGGGAACCAGTAATAAGGAGTGCCAGAGAAAAGCGATAATAACAACAAAAATTGCAATATGAGCTCTGGTAAAAAATGATGGCTGAAGACATTAGGTTTATAATACCCATAAATTCATAAACAGATGTCCTCAATGACACAGTGGATAAAGGTGTTAGTTAGACCCAGTGACAGGACCCAAAGAGTGTGAGTTCAATACCCGGTTAAGGTAGTGGAGAACTTTCAGAGGGGAATTAACAGGAGATAACTGATAACTGACATCCATTAAACATGGCACATGGAACTAGAACAGTCTACCCCAGTGAGCGAAATAAAGGGTTCAGTTCGACATTCCAACCACCTGAAGAAGGCCGGAGCGTACAACGACCGAAACGTTGTAATAAATATGGAGACAAAGATGAGGACAATAGTCCGAATAATGTAAATAATGAAAAATAAGATTTGTTTCAAATCAAATTAATTATAATCAGATAAAATTTCAGAAAAGTATATTTTATTTTGGGGAGATTTTTTAATAAAGGTAATTACATTGCGGTGAACGGTGACTAAAAAAGGGCGCCAAACAGCTATTTTAGCAAAAAAGAAAAAAAAAAGAAAAGAAAAAATCCTTCCAGTGAATTTAAATTAGTTTTTGAAATACATCAACGTATGTTGATTAAGGGAAATATTAAATTCAGTCTATTAGCTTGAAATTAAAACAAATAAAAACTTTAATCCTTAGGTATCACGAATCTCGGGAGTTAACACACACACACACACATTTTATATATAGATAGATATAGATATAGATATATGCATCTACAAACACACACACACACACACACATATATATATATATATACATACATACGTACATATATATATATATTTAGTGTATTGGAGTAGCAGATTATTATTCAAAATGTTAAATATAACAGACAATGAATTCGTTGTCTTTTATATTTAACAATATATGTTTGCATATATATATATATATATATATATATATATATATATATATATATATATATATTTGTCATCCACAGACAGACTGTTTCGCTGTTTCACAGCTCATCAGTGTGGCTAGACGTCCGGTTGCTTCTAGCTAGGATCGTAACCCGACTGAATTTGCGTCAGTCCGAACTTCTCCCACTAAGCCGTCATGTATATATATATATATATATATATATATATATATATATATATATATATATATATATATATATATATATATATATATATATATATATATATATATGGGGGAAATAGTGTGAGAGAGATGGTCAAAACGGAGAGAAAGGAAGTTAGAAATGATACAAGAGTGACAAACAAACAAACAGATAGATAGATAGATAGATAGATAGATAGATATTGAACAGGATGAGATAGATAGATAGATAGATAGATAGATAGATAGATAGATAGATAGATAGATAGATAGATAGATAGATACTGTAAGAAATTAGAAAAATAATGGAGAACCAGAAAAACAGATTGGGAAAGAGAGGAGAGATAGATAGGAAATAGAGAGAGAAAGAAAGAAAGAGAGAGGGAGAGAGAGAGGGGCGTGGTGATATAGATAGCTAGATAGATAGATAGATAGATAGATAGATAGATAGATAGATAGATAGATGGGAGATTGCATATATATATATATATAGAGAGAGAGAGAGTGACAAACAGGGTGATAGGATGTCAGAAAAGACACAAGAGAGTAAGAGAGACGGACAGGCAGAGAAAGCGAGAGAGGAGATATATATATGCATATATAGAGAACGAGTGTGAGAAACAGAGAGTAGGGATGTTAGAAATGATACAAGACAGCCAGAGAGAGAGAGAGAGAGTGAGGAGATATATGTGTAAATAGGAAGGAATTGTGGGAAACAGAATTTTAAGAATTACAAGAGAGTCGGACAGACAGAGAAGATAGAGAGGGGAGATATGTGTGCGTATATAGAGAGAGATAATGAGAAACAGAAAGAAAGGAGGTTAGGAAAGATACGAGAGTGTCAAACAGACAAATAGAGAGAGGGAGTGCATCGAAAGAGAGAGAGAGGGAGTGAGGGTGAGGTGAAGGCAAAAGTAGGGGCAAGAAGAAAAGCGAGTCAAAAGGGGCGTGACCGCAAACTAAAGGTGGATGCAAGTTTGAGAATATATCAGAGGTAGAAACCCTCTTTTTATTCCGCTGATTATGGGAATTTTACAGTCGGCTAACGTTTGAGCAATCTTTCAAGAAAGGCGTAGATAATAGAAAACCACACAAAATAATTTTTGACCATTTAAAGTTTGCGCGTCTCAAAAAGAAGGAAGAGGGGCCAATGAATGAATAAAAACGCCGTTGGCGAATACATATGTCCCAGAATGGCCTTGAACAAAGCGTCTTGGGTGGTGACTGTAGGCTCTTGCTGGTGGCACTTTGGTCATCACTACGACGAGGACGGCGCTGATGGCGGCGTTGGCGAGCAAGGTACAATGGACTGATTGTGTCGACCAATAAAGCAGGTGCGCTATTTACCACCACCCTCTCTCTCTCTCTCTCTCTCTCTCTCAGTCTTTATTTCGTTTTCTCTTTTTAGCTCTCAGAATTGTTCCGACTCTCAAGATCTTTTTTTCTGGCACCAAAAGATCACTCTCCTTTCCCCTTCTTCATTTAAACCAACCCGTCCAAACATCTCTCTCTCTCTCTCTCTCTCTCTCTGTCTCCCCCTCTCTCTAGTTTAAAGCGCATCTGCACGCACACATGCATACACAAAGATACATATAGAAAGTTATGTTTTTTTTTCATTGCCGTTTCAGACTGCATTATTTTAATGTTTTATTTAAAATCCGTTTTTTTTTATCAAATGTTCCATTGCTCTATCTCCCCACCCCCATCCCCGACACCCGGACGCGTTGAGCAGACGCATATCATTATCTCATTAGATTGAAAGTTGAACAACACTGAGGTCGATAATAATAATAATAATAATAATAATAATAATAATAATGATAAAAACTAGAAAAAAATAAGATCACTCGAAATGAATGTCCGAAAGACGAGACCGGGGAGAAATATCAAGCACTCAGGCCAAATGAGTTCAATCCCCGCTAAATGCTACACGCTAGGAATATTCTGTTCAAATTACACTCAGGGCGGTACCTTGAAAAAAAAAAGGTTACGTATTTACCGCGGGTGACAAATATCAAAGTTCGAGTCCGAGTAGAAAACTAGCATTCCAATAAGATAAAAAGAAGAAAAGGTGAATACATTGGCCTTCCTCGCGTTTGAAACAGTTACGTAATTTTCCCCGGGGCCACAAGACCATGATCGAGTTTGCTTTGGTTTGTTTTACGGCATATCAACCTCAATGGGTTATTTAATGCCAAAAAGTTTTTTTTTTTTATTGCTGCTAATATTTTTTTTATCTATCTATCTATCTATCTATCTATCTATCTGTTATTCATTTCAGAGTGTTCCTATCTATCTATCTATCTATCTATCTATCTGTTATTCATTTCAGAGTGTTCCTATCTATCTATCTATCTATCTATCGGTTTATTTTGTTTTGTTTTACGGCATATCAAACTCAATGGGTTATTTAATGCTGACAAGATTGTTTATTGCTGATAATATTTTTCCAAAGATTTATTGCTTTTCAAAAATGTCCTACTGATAATAATTTTTTCAAAAAAGTATTGCTGCTATTAAAACCTATTTTTATACTTTCATAGAGTTTTTTTTTTACTATTTGCCCATAGCTGGGACTCTGACGGGTGCTACCACTCCGCTGAGGGTGGACCTGGGAACACCAGCAATTAACAGCTCGTTCCACGCTCCTGAAAACCTCCTGATCAGAAGCCTTGCTGATGGATTGAGTTTATCATCTTACCTAGGACGCGGATGTAGTTTATCGTCTTACCCAGGACGGGGGTGTAGTATATCGTCTTACCCAGGACGGGGGTGTAGTATATCGTCTTACCCAGGACGCGGATGTAATTTATCCTCATACCCAGGACGCGGATGTAGTTTATCGTCTTACCCAGGACGCGGATGTAGTTTATCGTCTTACCCAGGACGCGGATGTAGTTTATCGTCATACCCAGCACGCGGATGTAGTTTATCGTCATACCTAGGACGGCCGTGATGGAGTTCGGGTAGAAAGGCACTATTCTAAAAACGTAAAATAAGACAAAATCAATACAATGGCTAGCATCTTATCCGAAATAGTTGCATATTTCTCACCGAGCCCAAGTAGAAAGCCAGGATTCAAACAAGGTAAAAAGAAAATTAAATGTTTGCATTGGTCAACCTTCTTCTTAATACGAAGAGTATCAGTTCAATACAGAGTGGATTTTCAAAATAGGAGAATTCGCCATTTTTAATTCAATCTGGCAACCCATAGTGTTGAAGACTGACATGCAGCAAGAAGGTAGCCACATACGACACAAGGCCAATTTAATATGAGATCTCATACTTTGCGAAGGCAAACATTGTTGTCGGTGCCTTAATCACGAAAGCGGCTCACGATACTTTGTTTTTGTATCGAACAATTGTCAAGCTTTTAACATATTCTGCGGAACATGCCTGCTTTATTTACACTTTGATCTTCCGACAAAGTAAAGGAAACTGTACCGGAAGCATTGCAGACTATACCGGAAGAGATATACAAACTATAGCGGAAGCATTACAGACTTCATCACAAATTATAGGATTTATTTGAACTCAGGTTTTTATTGTATACAAATTTAAATAAATCTGTTGGTGGCGGATACATAATTTTATTATGGATTTAAAAGTATATCTCTATCTATAAAAGGCAGGATGTGTGTGTGTGTGTGTGTGTGTGTGTGTGTGTGTGTGTGTGTGTGTGTGTGACGAATGCACGGCCGCAATTTTCGACAGATTTGCACAAAAATTTACATGCACATGCTCCAAGTGAGTAATGAGCCCAAGACCGACTTTGCATATCCCAACTCCCATCGATAGTGGAAATAATCGATTTTTTCATGCTTCTACGACAGTTTTTATGTAGTTTGCGGCCATATTTTACTGGCCAGAGTGAGAGCCTATAGCTGGCTGCCACGAATAGGCAGGAAAATTCTATTGGCCATCGTGAGAGCCAACAGCTAACTGACACGAATGTTAACTACCATGCTAGCATGCAAAAAAAATCAATAGCAGCATTCGTCACAAGTGGGAAAAATTTAAATCTGCATGGCACTTTACTCCAATTGGCTCATTCGCTTGTTTAAACTCAACGTTGATTCTGATTCCGCAGAACTGGGTTGGGTGGGAAAAAGTATTTGTTGTTAACATTCTTTTTTCATTCGGTTTTTCCAGTTACGAGTCCTTTTTTAAAGCTGATCGTTTTGTGTTCATTTTGTTTAGTTCTTTTTTCGTTATATATATATATATATATATATATATATATACAAGCATCATGGCCCGGCGTTGCCCGTGCTTGATTCAAAAATCGTACGACTCATACAGCAATCGCTATCACTTGACTTAAAATATTTTTGCCCTTCCTTGCCTTTAAAGGAGTGCCCTTTGCCGTGCTGATGTGCCTTACTTCTTGCCTATCTCACACTGCGAATTTTTTCTAAGCTCTATACTAAACATTAAATCTGTTACGAAAAGAATGTTAACAACAAATACTTTTTCACACCCAACCCAGTTCTGCGGAATCAGAATCAACGTTGAGTTTAAGCAAGCGAATGA
>OZ038492.1:86649780-86677280 GCA_964036315.1 Acanthosepion esculentum | reverse complement strand
ATATATATATATGTACTGATTTTTTTTTACCCACACCTGCCTTATTCTTCTGTAATATTAAAGCCTTTTTATGTGATCAGTTATGGGAAATCGGCTCGATCTTCTTATTGCGTCTACTCCGTCTCTTTTTCTCCCTATCAAAGAGGAGAATAGTCGTTTCTCACGCACGTTTTCTGCTTGGAAGACGACAAATATTCGTAAATCTGTTCATTTTTTTTTCGGCAAAGTGTGACTGCGCGGGAAAAAACACATAAATAAAATTAGCTCTCAAGCAAACGCAGGTGAGAGAAACACAAATCTTTGTAAGGTCCTCTCTCTCTTGATATATATATATATATATATATATATATATATATATATATATATATATATATATATATATATATGTATATATATATATATATATATATGCAAATTTACTATATATATATATATATATATATATATATATGCAAATTTACTATATATATATATATATATATATATATATATATATATATATATATATATATATATATATATGAGTAAATTTATGGATTTTATTTTTAATCTGACATTATTACTCATTAGTCTAAACGTCATTTTAGGCGAAAGCCATGTTTGAATAGACGATCATTTTTTTTAAACAGTTTGAATTCGGTCTAGATTTTTTTTCGAAATCCTGTATCTGTTAGATTTCATATCCGAAACGAAGGAATCGTCCTGGGTATGACGATAAACTACATCCGCGTCCTGGGTATGACGATAAACTACGTCCAGCAGCAAGGCCTCTGATCAGAAGGTTTTGAGGAGCGTGGAACCACCTCTGAATTGCTGGTGTTCCCAAGTCCACCTTGACCCGGGGTGGTGGCACCTGTTGGGGTCCCAGCTACGGGCAAATAGTTAGCACCCAAACTTTTGTAAAAATAGGTTTTAATACCAGAAATACTTTGTAATACAAAATAAAAAAAAATTACCAGCAACATTTTTTTAAGGAAAAATTATTCTCAGCAATACTTTTAAAAAATACCAGTAATACAAACAGCTATACATTATTTGAAAAAAAATATGACCTGCTGTATATTTCTTCAAGGAAAAATATTCCCAGAAATAGATTTTTGAAGAAAAACGTGACAAGCAATAAAAATTCTGTCAGCATTAAATAACCCATTGAGGTGTTGATATGCCATAAAATAAAACAACCAAACGACCAAACAACCGAAACGAAAGAAATTAAAATTAATAAATAATGGATTTGTTTTTAATCCGCCATTTTTTTTATTTCAAACAGTACAGTGCTGTTCGATAAAAGTGACTCATCTGATTTTTTTTACTCAAAATTTTTTTCGCCTATTGTTTTTGGGGTCAAACTAATTTTTAATCTTACTAATATAAAGACCCCTTCCCGACCACCTGGTAAAAAAGTTTACTCACCCTAAGGTAATCTATTGATAATTATAATTTTGGATATAAATGAGATTTAGGGAAAAACTCCTGCAACAAGTAATCAATAGAAACATAACCGAACAGATTTAAATAAAGAATAATAGAGGTATAATTTATTTATAATAGGTAATATAGTTCGAAATATTTAATAATCTATGGGTCCTCCTTTATTTTGAATAACCTTTTCAATCTTTTTTGACGTTGACTTGATTAGGTTCTGGCAAATCTCATCTCCAAGCATTGAATTCCATTCGGCTATGAAATTCACAATCAAATAAGTTTTCTATGGGGTTGAGGTCAGGAGATTGGGGCGGCCATGTCATAACACTCAGCTGCTTCTCATCAAAGTATTCCTACATCGATTTTGATTTGTGACAGGGAGCATTATCCTGCATAAAACTGAGTTTGGTGGGGTCGATTTGCACCCTTTCAGCAGAAGGGAGCAGACAAGACTGTAAAATTCTCTTGTACTGCTCGCTCCTGAGGGTCTTTTCAATAGGTTTTAAGAATCCAGTTCCATCAAAAGAAAAGCATCCCCAGAACATTATACTGAACGGATGCTTGACAGTACTTACTGCTAAATTCAAAGAGTTTTCAAAGCTTCTTCTTCGGATTTTAGATCGCTTATCCTTTGAATTTAGCTCAACTTTCGTTTCATCGAAGAAGAGAACATTTTTTTTTTTTAAATCAGGTGAGTCACTTTTATCAAACAGCACTGTATGTTAATGGATGATTTGAAACAGACGACTCATTTTCTTAAGCGGTAAGTTTTACGTCTACTGGCCCGCGGACTCGAGAAAACTTAATAAAGAAAGTGTGCTTTCCGAGAGGGTTCGAACATGCTTCCTCCTTTGTAGGAGAAACCACTGTCTGAGCCGGCGTGCTTTAGATCGCTCGGCCACAGTGAGTGTCAGAGCCCAGCCAGTTTCTGTTTACCCTTTTAAAGAATGCACATACTCTGGGTTTAGATTGCCACGAAAGCCCGTATTTGTTCGATTTAGTATTCGAAACAGAAAGAAATTTCTAAAGAATTAATAAATTTATTTTTAATCCGGAATTTTTATTACTTTCAATGTTATTTTTATTGGATACCCGTGTTTGAACTAGACGCCCTGTTTGTTTTTTTGTTTTTTTTTTAAACAAGGGCTGTTAAATCTACCGGAGATAATAAACTAAATGTGCTCTCCGGGCAGGGTTTGAACCAGCGTCTCCGCTTGTAAGAGAAAGCACCGTTTAATCCGGTGTGTTTTAAACCGCTCGGCCACAGAGAGTGTCAAACCCTAGCAATGTGGGATACTTAATAATAAAAGTGATCACTACTCCAACAAAAGCATAAGGTGAATAAATGAAAGCGGTTAGACGACATACAGGGACACATCTAAAAAAAAAAAAATTAAATTTATATGTTTAAAATTTCAGCGTTTCGTATTTGTTCATAATTCATTCACCAAGTATGGCATCCCGGAAGAGGATTAAGTGGCCCCCAGGTAGGGAGGAGTTCGATAATGACATCACAGAGATTTTGCACGTAGCTTCGAGAGGAGATTTAGACCAACGTTTGAAATGTTTGACAATGATAGTTGTAAGCATGGCAACAGAAAGTTTTGGCTTTATTGAAACGAGGCCCCATGAAAATGCTTACAATTTGAACAGGAGAGAACACAAGAGATCTGAGGAAAGAAATAAGAACGCCAAGGAAGCAATTTAAATCTGCCAGTACTGAAGAAAGACTTGCTCTTGAGGAGTTACGTGACATCTTGAGAAATAAACTGAAGAATTTAAGCAGAACGAAGTAGCACAGAAGGAAGAGAAAGAAGATAGCGAGGAAACGGGCAAGTTTCATATCAAATCCGTTTGGTTTCGCTAGGTCTCTCCTGGGAGATAAGGAGAGGTATTTTAGAGACATCAGATGAGAAGATTAAAAATCCGTTTGGTTTCGCTAGGTCTCTCTTGGGAGATAAGGAGAGGTATTTTAGAGACATCAGATGAGAAGATTAAAAATCCGTTTGGTTTCGCTAGGTCTCTCCTGGGAGATAAGGAGAGGTATTTTAGAGACATCAGATGAGAAGATTAAAAATCCGTTTGGTTTCGCTAGGTCTCTCCTGGGAGATAAGGAGAGGTATTTTAGAGACATCAGATGAGAAGATTAAAAATCCGTTTGGTTTCGCTAGGTCTCTCCTGGGAGATAAGGAGAGGTATTTTAGAGACATCAGATGAGAAGATTAAAAATCCGTTTGGTTTCGCTAGGTCTCTCCTGGGAGATAAGGAGAGGTATTTTAGAGACATCAGATGAGAAGATTAAAAATCCGTTTGGTTTCGCTAGGTCTCTCCTGGGAGATAAGGAGAGGTATTTTAGAGACATCAGATGAGAAGATTAAAAATCCGTTTGGTTTCGCTAGGTCTCTCCTGGGAGATAAGGAGAGGTATTTTAGAGACATCAGATGAGAAGATTAAAAATCCGTTTGGTTTCGCTAGGTCTCTCCTGGGAGATAAGGAGAGGTATTTTAGAGACATCAGATGAGAAGATTAAAAATCCGTTTGGTTTCGCTAGGTCTCTCCTGGGAGATAAGGAGAGGTATTTTAGAGACATCAGATGAGAAGATTAAAAATCCGTTTGGTTTCGCTAGGTCTCTCCTGGGAGATAAGGAGAGGTATTTTAGAGACATCAGATGAGAAGATTAAAAATCCGTTTGGTTTCGCTAGGTCTCTCCTGGGAGATAAGGAGAGGTATTTTAGAGACATCAGATGAGAAGATTAAAAATCCGTTTGGTTTCGCTAGGTCTCTCCTGGGAGATAAGGAGAGGTATTTTAGAGACATCAGATGAGAAGATTAACATTTATCTTCGTAACACCTTCTGTGACCCAGCAAGGGAACAGGAATTTGGCCCAAATAAACTGTTGATCACCCAAGAGCCCCCCAAAGTATTAATTTAATACAGGGGCTTCAACTTGGAAAGAAATTCAAGAGGTGGTCAGAGCATCGAGATCTGCATCATCACCTGGTCCTAATGGAGTCCTTTACATCGTTTGCAAGCGTTGCACGGGAATACTCCAATTTCTGTAGAAATTGTTAAGGGCGATCTGAAGTACAGGCAGGATTGCCGCACATCGGAGACAAGCCGACGGGACATGGATCCCTAAGGAAGAATCCTCAATAGAGATTGAAGAATTTCGTATCATTTCTCTTCTTAACACCAAGTGCAAGATCTTCTTCGGAATATTGTCCAAGCATCTCTCGTTCTACTGCGTCAATAACGGCTAGATCGACTTGTCAGTCGAAAAGGGAAGAACTGCTGGAATGCCTGGCTTCCCGGAACACATAGGAGTACTGACACAAATTTCGAGAGAAGCCAGAAAGAACAAAGGTAACTTAACGGGCTTATGGTTGGACATCGAAAACGCTTACGGGCCGATTCCACACAAACTCGTGGGTGAAGCTTTAGAGCGGCATCACGTTCCTTGCATCATTGGCAATTTGATCATGGACTACTACAACAACTTTCAGGTCAGTGTAACATAACAGAATAATTTTGGAGTGTGCAGACGCAACGCTGAGGTTGAATTTTTTAAATTTGAAAAATGTGCGTTCTTGTACTGAAGATATTAAAATAACCTGATCCTCGTGCGAATTTCCTGATAATACTGTGACATTTACTCTTATTATTGAACAATTTAGTTCATGCCACTTTTCTTCAGTACAAGAACGCACATTTTTCAAATTTAAAAAAATTCAACCTCAGCGTTGCGTCTGCACGCTCCAAAATTATTCTTACATGTCGCATTACCACTCGGAATTTAACAAAAACACACTGAAATGTCTACCTGAAGATGGTCGTTCGGAACGACTGAAAGCCCGGCTCGTAGAAAAATTAAGACCTGATAAAACCGGAATTTATGAACAAGGATCACACCATTCATTAACGGATTCGAAGTTGATTGTATTTTATTAGTAAATATTGTTTGTGAGAGTGATTCTCGCCATATAATTAGCTTCAGTATTTGTTTTTCGTTTGAATGATTTACGTTACATAAATTGAATACGCACTACAAAATCGATATATATATATTTATCTTATGCAGTGTTACATTAGAACATGCACATATCCACTACAAAATTGTACATTTTGGTTTCCCCGTCAAAAAAAGCAAAATATTTTTTACTTGAAAGACGTACCTAACCAACCTAGGAGACCGTTGAAGTTCAAATTTTACATTCTAACGAAAATCTATAGCCAGATATGATCTCCTCTTAGCGCTTATCACCTGATCTTCTTCCCATAGCCTCTTTCGTTCTTCTCCACTCCCTTTTTTTCGTTTTCCCTTCCTATTCGTCCGCCCACGACTTCTTAATGCATTAGATTCCTTCCCATTTCTTCATGTAAATTCTAGAAGACATTTTATGAAATTTACCAAAGAACGGAAGTGGGGAATATTTTGCTTCGATAACTGTATTTCTGAATAAAGTTTTTTTAAGTAACACCGCGATTCCCCGCCTGATGAGAAGTAAAAAAAGGGTTCCCCTCTTTTTTGACGTTGAAACAAAAATGTACAATTTTGTAGTGGATATGTGCATGTTCTAATGTAACACTGCATAAGATAAATAAATATTTACGGCTCTACTTTGTGTATTGAGCACTGTTTTAAAATTAATGTTCTGAACGCTGTAATCTTACTGTTCGTTCTCTACATTTTGATATATATATATATATATATATATATATATATATATATATATATATATATATATATATATATATATTGTGTGTGTGTGTATTTAGGCAGCATTTTTTCATTGATGCATGTTTCATTAAATAATATAGAGAAGTATTATTAAGTTTATCAGACGATAGGAAAAGAATTTACATTTACGGTTTAAGTGTAGCGTCAATCGTCATCTCCAGTTGCCTTGATCTATCCACTTCCCTTCTCCACATCCTTTCATCTTTCATTCCTATCTGCTCTCGGTCCAAATCTTCTGTAACCCCCTTGCCTTGATCGACCCTCCGTCCTTCTCTTTCTCCACATCCTCTCCTTTACCACTCCTATCTGCCCTTCCTCCATCCCTTCTGTAACCCCATGCGTGATAGTTGCCTCCAGCCTTGCTTGGGCTGATACGCTTAAAAAAAAACATAAAATAAATAGACAACACTTGTCGATATTATTTAATGAAACATGCATCAATATATATATATATATATATATATATATATATATATATATATATATATATATATATATATATATATATATATATATATTCGACTCGTGTCGAAAAACCTTCGGATTCTTGATTTACCAATAGCCAAATCAATCTCGAAGGGAAAAAAAGGTTTAAAAAAAGAAAGAGCCAGGAACATGAAAGTCTGTCGAAAATAATCGCACAGATACAGGTTCAAGGCCCAAAGAAAAAACCCCGATACGAGTAAACAACTAACTAAAGAGCTCGATACAAACGTAGAGCAGACCTAGTCCAACCTAATGAGCCAGACAAACCTACCAAGGTTTCACTTAGGCAGATCGTCAGGGTCAGCTGACCCTGACGATCTGCCTAAGTGAAACCTTGGTAGGTTTGTCTGGCTCATTAGCTTCGACAATATATATATATATATATATATATATATATATATATATATAATGCCATTTGCTAATTGGTAGGGATAATTCCAAGGAGAACACTAATACAAAGAGAGCTCGATGTAAGTAACAGAGCAATAATAAGTAAAGAAAATCCTTAAAAATTATTTCGGTTTTAACTTTTTTTCATGAATATATTTAAATATTCATCTCTTCAGACCCAAGGTTTTTACAAAAAAAAATTCTAAAAACACTTCGGTCTGAAGAGTTGAGTATTTAAATATATTCATGAAATAAATTATAACCGAAATGGACTTTAAGGATTTTCTTTACTTATTATATATATATATATATATATATATATATATATATATATGTGTGTGTGTGTGTGTGTGTGTGTGTGTGTGTCTGTGTGTGTGTGTGTGTCCAAAGACGGACCTGCAATGTAATCCATCCTGACCTGGCATCACGATTTCAGTCACTTTCTCACAGACGTGATGTGGCTTCCCTCTGTCTTTTCTACATATATTTTCATGGCAACTGCTCTGACAATCTTTTTTCCCTGGTGCCCCGACTACATAAATTTAAGCGCGCTACTAGATTGCCATCTAGGTCCCACCATTTTACTGTTGAAATAGTTAAATGTGACCGCCACTTCTACTCCAACAGTTTCTTTTCTGCACTTCCAGACATTGAAACTCCCTTCCTCTTACTTGCTTCCCTGATAACTACAATCTTCAGAAATTTAAACCCAGCGTCAACCGCCATATTCTGTTGACTTGAACCTCGTTCATCTTTTATCCTTTCCTCAATCCCCCGTATTCTGTCACTTTTTGTAACCCCCTGCGTACTAGTGGCACTCCCGCCTTGCTTAGGACGAAATGCTTAAGAAATGTGCGTGAGCGTAGACGGAAAGAGAAGTTATTCTCAAAATGGGATCAGAAAGTCAGCCATTTGCAAAAGATTAGCGACCGCGTACAAAATTGCGCCTTTTTGAAGGTCATCTCTTGTTTTCCGCTGATCCTTTAAGGCAAACGGCAGAAAACAACGAACTAAACAAACAACAAATGCGCTCACAATGAATGAGAGCAGCGACAAAGCGTTATTTGTAAAAGAGAATGGTAGGAGTGGACGAGCTGTGAATACAGAGGCAGCCAAGCCCACACAGCTCTCTCAACTATTTCGGCATTTTTCGCCCGCCTCTCCCTCTTCGCCCGACTATTACAACAACACTGTTCGCGTTTGGCATTCCGATATTTTCGCGCCCATTGGTGCCTAACGAAATGCAACGACGCTCATCGCCGACGACATTTTTATTGTTTCCCATCTGGATATCCGAATATCGTCGCACGTTAACACAGATACACACACATCGTATCTTTCTAATCCTCTTCCCTGATGATGACCAATGGAAAGGTCAAAATGTCTTCAATGCAACCTTTCTATCAATTTAGCTATGGCCTGTTTATTCATGGACTTCCGTCTAATATACGACATTGGTTAGAGACTAAGTTGATTCAAAAACGTAACTCATTAATTGTTTGTTACATTCAACGATACAACAATATCTACGTAAAAGAAAACTTACTGCACAAATTTAAGCTTTTCAATATTTGTGTATTTAGGCAGCAAATTCTCTTTTAGGCATGTCTTAATATATATATATATATATATATATATATATATATATATATATATATGCATATATGTATATAGCATAATGAGAAGCCACGTATACTTTCTTGATATGTATATAATCTATAGATTATATACATATATATATATAGAGAGAGAGAATTTATACATATATATATATATATATGTGTGTGTGTGTCTGTGTATTTAGGCAACAAATTCTCTTTTAGGCATGTCTTAATATATATATATGTATATATATATATATATATATATATATATATATATATAATGTGTGTGTGTGTATTTAGGCAGCAAATTCTCTTTTAGTCATGTCTTAAAATATATCTATGTATATATATATATATGTGTGTGTGTGTGTGTGTGTATTTAGGCAGCAAATTCTCTTGTAGGCATGTCTTAATATACATATATGTATATATATATATATATATATATATATATATATATATATATGTATATATATTTATATATATATGTGTATGTATTTAGGCAGCGAATTCTGTTTTAGGCATATCTTAAAATATATTTATATATATATATATATATATATATATATATATATGTGTGTGTGTGTGTGTGTGTAGTTAGACAGCAAATTCTTTTAGGCATGTCTGATTGAATAAATTACAAACATTATGACTGCTTATTTTTATCCTTTTATATTCACGAATATTTTTCAATATATTACAGTTGGATAAGACAAGAAATGCACTGTAACAGTGAGAATCATTTTTATTACGCAAGTACTTTCCACCTCTTTCTGAGATCATCATCTAACCAGTTGCACCCTTGATGATGATCTCAGAAAGGGATGGAAAGTATTTATGTAGATTGGATAATGAGGGAGAAAGGCTTGGATAATTTGGGAGAAAGGCTTGGATAATGAGGGAGAAAGGCTTGGATAATTTGGGAGAAAGGCTTGGATAATGAGGAGAAAGAATTGGATGGTGAAGAAGAAAGGCTGGGATAATGAGGGAGAATTGCTTGCATAATGAGGTAGAAAGGCTTGTATAATGAGGAAGAAATGCTTGGGTAAATTAACATGCACAGGGGGTCGTATTGATGGCGAGGTGATAAAGAAATGCATTCAGCGATATTTTAATAAAGAGAATTACGTTTTGTTGACAGATTTCTTTCTTTCTTTCTTTCTCTCTCTCTCTCTCTCTCTCTCTCTCTCTATATATATATATATATATATATATATATATATATAAAAGTGAACATAGACGTCAACACTTAGAGGCGACAGTCTGTTTCATGCTAGATGCAATCGTCAGGCAAGACGATTGCATCTAGCATGAAACAGACTATCGCCTCTAAGTGTTGACTTCTATTTTCACTTTTATATTTACACACGCTCTATTTCTGATATTGAGCACATTATCCCATAAATATAGCATATTTTAAGACTATATTTCTTCATATATATATATATATATATATATATATATATATATATATATATATATAACTGTGTATTTGGGTAGAAATCTTTCTTTTATACAAGTTTCATAAAAGACGACTGAAATGTTTTTTTTTTAATTTTTTAATTTTTTCTTGTATTCATCTAAGTGTTTACTTTTCTATCCATAACGTGTGTAAAAATTGGTTAATGTTCTATATATATGAGCATTTTCGACTATTCTATTAGCCATCATCAACGGTATGTTTTATTTGTAACTGAATTTGCAGATTTTTATATATGTATATAATGATGGGAATGTTTCTTTTTAATTTTCCGAACTCGGTCAGCATGTTCGTGATCAAACCAAATTCATGTATCATTATATTGGACATACCACTACATGCCTATCGAGAAGACTCACTTTACACAGCTCAGAGTCATTTAAACACACACGGAAGCCTACCAAACTTCATCCGCCATATACTTGTTGAAAATATACATATAATTGCTTCATGCACATGTAAAAGAATAAATAAATAACTAAATAAAATAATGGAATGATTAATAATAAAAAGAAAAGTCAACACCGAATAAAATCAGCTATGAACACGTTCACAACATGCTGACCGTGTTTGGAAAATAAAAAAATCCCATTACTTTAGAAACATGTATAAAAAAAAACTACACATTCAGTTAAAACTAAAAACTAAAAACAAACATTCTTGATAATGGTTAACAGAATAGCCGAAAGCGCTTGTATATAGAGAACCTTTCGATAATTTTTACACACTTAATGACCAGAATAGAAAACACTTATACGAACACAAGAATAATTACATCTTTATGTGCCGTGTCCCTTCAGGACGTAGGCGTTCATGGCTCTCCACTTCTCCCTATCCCTTGTAGCTCTCAATAATTTTTGCTACTTCTCCCAGACCGTGTTCTGTCATTCATTTGCTGAAGCCCGCTAGGTATGTCATGCGTTGCTTTCCCTTGTCTCTAATTCACTCTATTCGACCTGTGAGTATCATATTCTCCAAGCCCTCTTTTCTCATTACGTGTCCCTGAAATTTCAGTTGATGTTAAGTATAAGCTTCAGTTGTCTTTAATGATTACTGAAATCAAATACCGTGCGGCAACAGTATGTTTCATGATTAACTCTTCAGGATGTGCATTGCTTGAATGTTTATACGCGCTGGTCAGTGGTGCATTATGGGTAACAAATTCTATTTTTTCATCCTAACCGTTATTGGGCAGTCGGTAACATTTATATCTCAAATTGTATGTATAACTGGCCATTCGTATTCAAGGATATCCTTCTACTAGGGCGGCTAGCCAATCCCTATTGCAGACGCTCGCCCAGACACATTTGTATTTATTCAACACCCACAGAGCCCACCTGTGGTTTGTACTGCAACGATGCTGAGCAGACGTTAGTTACAGTTTCTGGGAGGGAGCGTCTTATCTAGCCTGGTCAATAATCTGGACAAGGCCAGCACGCTCAAGCCCTCGGCCACGATGAATTGTGACTTCGTGCTAGAACAGCTATCCACGGCCCGCAAGGGTCCCGTCTACCCAATTTCACTCACAAGGCTTGGGTCAAACCGTGGTATGCTTTCCAGGCACTTTCCAAAGGTGTCGTACGCAGCGATCCCACTCTCCAAACCGAAAACATCAGGAAGTCTCCTTCCAGACAAACAGAACATGATGAGATTCGAACCCGGGCCTCATGGTCAGAATGCGAACGCTCTAACCACTCAGCTACGTGCACATAAATTATTATGTAGAAATAATTGTGGATCCAAATGGGTTTATTTGTAGCCATTGTGCGTTATTGTTCGTTATCATTTACTTATTATTTGTTATCTACTGCCGATGTGCTTACGGCCATCACTGAATTTGTCTGCCAAGCTATCCATAACAACGGTGAAGCTCGTGCCGTGGCCCTTGACACCTCCAAAGCATTCGATAGAGGCTGGCATGCCGGCCTTCTCCGCAAGCTCCAGGGTTATGGTATCACAGGTCGATTGTTTGACCTAATACAATCGTTCCTGTCAAACCGGGATTTGAAGGTTGTTCTTAGTGGATCTATCTCCAGATCCTATCCCACTAATGCAGGTGTTCCTCAAGGCTCCATCCTAGGCCCTACTCTGTTCCTCATATTTATAAATGACCTTCCTGACGCCATTGACTCCCAAGTCGGCATCTACGCTGACGACACCACTATTTACTCCTGCCTCAAACGCAAATCTACTGAGGCGGAAAAAGCTAACCTGGCAGCCCAAATTGAAAAGGACCTCCAATCAGTTGTGATCTGGGGTGAGAAATGGATGGTTAACTTTAACGCGTCTAAAACAAAACTGCTCTCCATCAACCACCACAAGGTTCCATCCCTGCATCCCATTAGAGTGTCTGATGACCATCTTCTCGAGAGCCCCTCCCTACGGCTGCTCGGTCTCACGCTGTCTGCTGATCTGAGATGGAATAAATACATCGAGTCAGTTGCATCAGCCACCGCAAAGAAAGTTGGTTCTCTGTGCCGAGCCAGGAAATTTTTCTCCCCTGAATCGATCCTTCAAGTCTATAAATCGACCATTCGCCCATGCATGGAGTATTGCTGCCATATATGGTCTGGAGCCCCTGCTGTTTGCCTCGGGGTTCTTGATAAGATCCAGAGACGGATAGGCAATGTGATTGGCCCTGATCTGTCATCTCGTCTACAGTCGCTCTCTCATAGACGCGATGTTGCCTCACTCTGCCTTTTTTACAAATACTTCCACGGTAATTGCTCTGAGGAGTTGCGTTCGCTTGTCCCCAGGCCTCGTGAATTTAAACGCCCCACCAGGCTGGCATCCCGCTCCCACCCCTACACCGTGGAAACTGTTAGGTGTAGACGTCTCTTCTACTCCAATAGCTTCATGTCTCGCACATCCCGCCTATGGAACTCCCTTCCCTACTACTGTTTCCCTGACAAATACAATCTCCAATGGTTTAAGTGTAGCGTCAATCGACATCTCCAGTTGCCTTGATCTATCCGCTACCCTTCTCCACATCCTTTCTTTTCTCATTCCTATCTGCTCTCGCTCCGGATCTTTTGTGGCCCCCTTGCCTTGATCGACCCACTGTCTTTCTCTTCTTCCTCATCCCCTCCATTGCCACTCCTATCTGCTCTTCCTCCAACCCTTCTTTAACCCCTTGCGCGATAGTGACCTCTGGCCTTGCTTGGGGCGATATGATTTAAAAAAAAAAAATTAAAAAAAATGTTATTGATTAATTACTGCATTTTGTATTTATTCCTTAAATTATGTTGTAATGACAAAAGTACAAAAAGAGAATATAAGGTTTGCGTATAGTGTCCTTTTATAGTCCAAGTAAACAGAAATAGCTCTCTCAAAGAGGAGAGTAACAAACACAAGGGGAGACCACACTTGATTATTGATAACATATGTATTGTTGATATTATTACTACGTGCTTATAATGTGAACGTCCGTATCTGTTTAATTATATTATTGGGTTGGTGCAAAATTATCAAGCGTTTTCTTTCCTTTTTTTTTAATAAAAATATTATTTTATTTTCAGGTTAGAACAATACGTGTCGATAATCATACACTCCGGAATAATCATTTAAAAATGTTATTGTTGAATTGTTATATTTCTTTTTTCATAATAAATATTATTTTAAAACGCCTGATAATTATGCACCAGCCCAATATAATTTTTTTATTTTTTTATTGTTACTTTTATGACTGACAAAAAAACATATACATGTCTATGTGTTTTATTGAGTTTTTTTTTGTGTACAAAGAAGAGATTTATTTTTTCTACAGACACTAAGCACCTTCCCACCAAAAATATCTTGTTCACACAGAATAAAAATACAATAAAAAATGTCAACAACAGTTCATTGACAGTGATTATTAATGAACCATATAAAGAGGAGGACTGCGCTCTCTCCCTCTCTCTCTCTCTCTCTCTCTCTCTCACACACACACACACACACGCACATATACACATACACACACATTGTTATATGTTTCTGTGTGTTTGTGTGTGTGTTTTCCCAGCAGACATGTGTGTGAAAAACTATTCTCTTCCAGGCCTTTGTTGTCCGCCCAATGTTGAGACTGATCCGGAAGGTTGCCGTATCTCCCCATCATATCAGTTCGGCAGTTTACCAATTCCAGTGTGAGTACAGCGATGACTATGTAGGTAGAACTGGTAAAAATTCGGAAGCACGAATCAGTCAATAGGTACCAGCTAATGTTCGCAGGGAACGCTAGTCAATTTGCATAGAATCGTGAATACAACCGGTTCGGCGATAGTTGCACATAAGGCTACAAAACTTCCAGTGTCCCTAGTCTTACGGTCAAGACATGTTCTCAATACTGAAGAATGCTAATTCCGAATTTCATCTGAAGACCCTGGAATTTGTTTACATTGAGCCCTAAAGACAGATGTAAAAAAATGACCTATGATATGTTAACTGGGACAAGAAATGGCTTCTTAATTTTAACACCTCCAAAGCAAAATTGATCTCTTTTAATCGTCTGAGAGGCGTTTTTTGCCTTTCATCAGCATGCCTGATGCTAACCTCCAGGAGAGTGACTATGCCATTTCCGCTGACATGAAGTAGAATGATTATATTGAATCAATTGATATGTCTGCTGCTAGGAAAGTTGCTTCATTGTGTAGTGTGAGACATATTTATAAGTCTACCATTTGTCTATGCATTCAATATTTTTGCCACATCTGGTCTGGTGCTTCTGCTATGTATTTAGATATTTTACTGGTAAAATACAGAGAAGAAAATGCAATGTTATTGGTCCTAACCTGGTATCTCGGCTTCAGTCACTTACCCACCGCCGTAACGTATCCTCCCTTTGCCTTTTCTATAACAACTTTCATGGTAATTATTCTGATAAACCTTCTTTGGTATGTAGTCTTTACAAATATATGAGTACTACTAGATTGGCGGCAAAATCAATCAGTTGAAAATGGCTAGATGTAACAATAAGTTCTATGCTAATAATTTCTTATATCGTTTGTGGAAATCTATTTCGGCTTCTTGCCTTCCAGTCAACTTTGATCTTCAAAAATGTAAATGCAATGTCAATCGTTATATTCGACTTTCTTAATTCCTGTCCTTTTATTGTCCTCCTCATATTCTTTTACACTCACCCTTGGGTTCTTAGTGGCTTTATTCTCTTGCATGTGGTGAAATGATTTTAAACAAACTATCTCTCTGCAAGCAGGAGTGGCTGGTGGGCTTAAAGGCGATTAACGTGTTATTTGTTTTTTTTTTTATTTATATATAACATTTGATATTTGGTGGTAATTTTTCGTCGCAGTGCTAAATTCTAGTTCTCAACTGAGATCCGATGAGAGAGGACTGTTAAACTTTGCTGCTTTTTTTCAATCACGTTGCATATTTGCATTAACACTTTACGGAATTTTATTACCCCCGCCTTTCTTAATAATTTTCTTGTTTATTTTTCGTTTAAATAAGATGTTGTACTCCTGCGATTCACAGTGGATTTAATATATATATATATATATATATATATATATATATATATATATATATATAAAAGTGAACATTGAAGTCAACACTCAGAGGTGACAGGCTGTTTCATACTGGACTCAATCGTCAGGTCTGAAGATTGCGTCCGAAGTCGTCTGGAGACCGTGGTTGAAGACAATGGCGATTTTCTTGAATAAATTTACACGTTATTATTTCAAGATATTTTTATGTAATTTTGGTAAATATCAGGTCATCCCATAAGTTCTGTCCGAATTTTGAATAAAGAAAACAAGTGACCAAATGTTACATTTAATTACAGATTCAATCAACAATGTATTTTCCCTGAATATCTATGACTTCCTTCCATCTATTAACAACCTTACTAATTCCATTACTGTAAAATTCTTTTGGCTTTGATTCGAAGAACTCACAAATGTCAGTTTTAACCTCTTCCTGTGTTATAAAAGCTGTTTCTTCCAAATGATTCTGTAAGCTACGAAACAAATGGTAGTCTGAAGGAGCAAGGTCGGGAGAATAAGGTGGATGAGGAATTTTCTCCCAACCAAGTTCTTCGATCTTTTGTGACGTGATTCTTGCTGTGTGTGGTCGCGCATTGTCCTGATGAAACATCACCCGTTTTCGATTCACTAGAGCAGGTCTTTTTTCCTCAAGGCTTGGTTCAAACGCTCTAATTGCTAACAGTATATTTGAGCATTAATTGTTGCATTAGGTGGTAAGAATTCAAAGTGGATTATTCCTTGGCAATCCCACCAGATTGAAAGAAGAACATTTTGCCCATGAAGTTCCCTTCTCGGCTGTGGCTGGGGTCCTTCCCTTTTACCAAGCCACTGTCTACGGCGCTTAACATTTCGATAAAAGATCCATTTTTCGTCGCCAGTCACAAGTCTATCAAAAAAAGGTGAAACAAGTTGGCGAGAATGGAGAGAAGAGCAGATGTAAACTCGGGATTTGAGGTTGTTTTCAGACAATTCATGAGGCACCCATTTTCCAAGTTTAGGAACTTTTCCAAGTTGTTGAAGATGACGATGAACAGTTGTATGGTTTGAACTGAGAACCACTGCCAATTCTTCAACTGATAAAGCAGGATTTTCTTCAAGGGCTGCTTCAAGAATCTTTTCATCAAACTCAACTGGACGTCCGGTTCGATCTTCATCTTCAAGGGTGAAATCTCCACCTCTGAATGTTGCAAAACATCTTCTGCAATTTCTGTCATTCACACATTCCCCTCCATAAACTGAGTGAATGTTTCTAGCCGCTTCGGCTGCTGAGTTTCCTTTCTTGAACTCATAAAGCATTATGTGCCTCAAATGATTCTTGGGTACTTCCATGTTAGCAGGGTTTTAATCAAACAAAATTTTATTTTATTGTTCTCTGAAATAAAATTTGATCAGTTTAAATGGATCTAAACATAAAAATAATGTTCAGCTCCATTAGACATTATAAAATACTCTTTAAATTTCGTTCATTTTAACAAAAAGTAAAAATTTCGGACGGAACATATGGGAGGACCTAATATATGCCTTAAAATCAGATGGCAGTGTTATTTTCATTTTTGCATCATTTAGACGACAAATTATATTTCTCACTTTTTTTAAAAAAGCAATAACAGACATTACTAAGAAACTTGGAAGTCGGGGAAAACAACAAAAAATTGGTATTTCAAGTTAAGTAATCTGTATACACACACACACACACACACACACACATATATATAAATATAAAGTGAACATAGAAGTCAACACTTAGAGGCGACAGTCTGTTTCATGCTAGATGCAATCGTCAGGCCACACACACATATATATATATATATATATATATATATATTTGAAGAAATATAGTTTTAAGGTGCGCTATATTTATGGGATAAAGTGTTCAATATCAGAGATAGAGCGTATGTAAATATAAATATAAAAGTGAACATTGAAGTCAACATTCAGAGGCGACAGGCTGTTTCATGCTGGACACAATCGTCAGGCGGCCCGACGATTGCGTCCACCATGAAATAGCCTGTCTCCTCTGAGTGTTGACTTCAATATTCACTTTTATCTCTCTCTCTCTCTCTCTCTCTCTCTCTCTCTCTATATATATATATATATATATATATATATATATATATAATGATTAGGATTCTCTGTATACTTGGAAACGAAAAATTATGAATTGTATGTGCGTTTAAAAACTCAGTAAATTTAAAAATAAGTTTATTCCAAAATTCGCTTGAAGATGAAACAGAACAAATGCTTTTAAATTAATTATATAATTAAATTTGAAGTTTTTAACTTCGGTATTTGAAACATGGTAATTGTTGTGTTGCGAAGAAACCATATTTTAAATCAGTTAATTTATAATATTTATGCTCTGTAAATTTACATTGAGCACTGTTTTGCAAAAATAAAAATATCAATAAGGACACCGGATTATATATCTGACTGTTCTTTCTTTTTATCATAATATATATATATATATATATATATATGTGTGTGTGTGTGTGTGTGTGTGTGCGTGTGTGTGTGTGTGTGTGTATATATATATAAAAGTGAACATAGAAATCAACACTTAGAGGCGACAGTTTGTTTCATGCTAGAACTTAATTGACATTTGAAATCGGTTCAAGTTATTGGAACAGCCTTTATATAACACATCAGCATTAATTGCTTATTCTTCATTTTACATCTTTGATAATAGGTGGTGAAAAGATTGCAATTAGAGATATTTTATACTACCTGTGGAAAAAAGGTCTGAGTGCAAGGCAGTGACATAAGAAATTAATGATGTGGAAGGTCCAGGAAATATGAGGTTTAGTGAAGACCTGAAAGATTTATGCATTCCTTAAAAATGGTAATTGAACCCTCCCCCCGGATCAGACCTAGCTTTACTCTACAGATATTTCATAAGATTCGCGAATGCACAGAACGATAGATGTGTTCCAATAACTTTGACCGAGTTTAAATGTGAATTAAATTTAATCGTCTAATGATTTTTTTTCTGTTTTCTGTTATGCATCCATTTTCGTAATATGCTTCGATAAATTTAACACGTTGTTTGATTGTTAATCTTTCCATGGTTGATATTGTCAAAGACTTAAGTTAAAAAAAATCATTAGACGCTTAAACTTAATTGTCATTTAAAATCGGTCCAAGTTATTGGAACGCCCTTAATCTATCTATCTATAGACTTGAGTCACTGTCAGTCACTGTGTGTTTATCTAAATCTAAAAATAAATACGCTAAAATTCACCTTCACCCCTGCCGTGTGCCGTCGGCTTACTGGTAGAAGTTCCGACTGACGCAAATTCAGTCGGGTTTCGATCCTAGCAAGAGGCAACCGGACGTCTAGCCACACGGATGAGCTGCGAAACAGTCTGTCTGTGAATGACAAAAATATATATGTATATCACTGTTTTTGATTATTTTTCTTTGTATGTATGATCGTTTTTGTTTTTTCAACAATCTTTCTGAAGAAATGTTGGACGAAAGAGATTCGTTTTAGGAAAAATAACGCGCCCGTCATTTGTAAAACAATGTATAAAGTCTGTGGTATAAAATTTTTGTTCAAATATACATATTCCATAGTAATCAATACAATAGTTTGAATGGTGGGTCGAGTGGTCGTGGTAAGAAGGAAAAATACTGTAGGATCAGAACGTAACCTTCTAAAGATTGTTAAAAACTAACCCAAATACGACATTAACGAATCTCATGAATAATTAAGAAGCAGCTGGAGCGAGAATAAACAGAAATACTATGACTAGATCCGGGCAAAAATCGTAAGAGGGCTTTTCTTAAAGTTAGTCATTTGAAAACTCGTTTAGCTCTTCCAAATGTACATACTGATAAGCCTGTTTTATTATGGTCGAATTATATCGAGAGGGACCCTGAACTTTCGTCCATCACAATCAACGGGTGCTCTCTCTTTCAAGCAAGACCCTTGTTTTGAACGCCTGTTGTGTCTCACCCAAAACTTCATGTGGAACTCATATATAAAATCCATCACTGAAGATTCTGGAAAATTGCCGCTTATTTCGGGGTACAGAATTACTTTCAACTCGGAATTAATTTCAACTCGGAACTAATTTCAACTCGGAATTAATTTCAACTCGGAACTAATTTCAACTCGGAATTTATTTCAACTCGGAACTAATTTCAACTCGGAATTTATTTCAACTCGGAACTAATTTCAACTCGGAATTTATTTCAACTCGGAACTAATTTCAACTCGGAATTAATTTCAACTCGGAACTAATTTCTACTCGGAATTTATTTCAACTCAGAACTAATTTCAACTCAGAACTAATTTCAACTCGGAATTTATTTCAACTCGGAATTAATTTCAACACGGAACTAATTTCAATTGTCAGTTGTATACAACTAATTTCTAAACTGTTAGATTTATACAACCACTTTTTCAGATCATTGATTAAAATGAGCTTCGAGTGAGTGAAACCTGTCGGTCTTGCCAAAGAGCATCCTTCTTTCTTCGGACATTTTGGATTGACGCTACACAATCACAAACAAATAACTTTACTAGATAACAGAAATCACATCGCTTGAGGATTTTCAACGACGGCAACAACTAAAATACAGTGTAACCCGGATATAAGAGAGTTGTCGGGACCGGGGAAGTCTCTTATATCCGGGTTTGGTCTATTATATATACATTAACACAGGCTATAATATGGGACCAGATAAAATCTATCTTATATCCGGGTTTCTCTTATATCCGGGTCTCTTATATCCGGGTTACACTGTATATAGCAAATGTAACTCGAAGAGAAAGTAATGATATAATCAAGATATTGACATTC
This sequence comes from Acanthosepion esculentum, assembly GCA_964036315.1. Lineage (NCBI taxonomy): Eukaryota > Metazoa > Mollusca > Cephalopoda > Sepiida > Sepiidae > Acanthosepion > Acanthosepion esculentum. Next base: position 86,656,870 of record OZ038492.1, on the reverse strand, counting down.
CACAGTACTTCAAACAAAAGGTTAAGAAGGAAACTGTCATCAATAGTGGAAAGATCCATAATAGCTTCTGGATTTGAGAAACATTTTTTCATGAAAAATTTATTTTAATGGAAGCATTTTATAAATTTCAACCGGCCGTAGGACTGACTGCTCGATCAATGAATGCCGAATGTTTCCTCATAAGGAAACGGCTAATATTACCATTACCCTTAGCATATGATTAATATGCCACATGAATTTTATTAGGAACATTTACAGTCAACGACGAAATAATTCGTACACCTATCAATTTTGAATATTTTTATTCATTTCTCAGAATCTAATGCCCAGGTTTTTTAATAAGCACAAAAAAGGAATATAAAACTCAATTTACAGAACAACAGGTTAAATACAACAAATTTGACAGGTGAATTAGGCAAAATATTAAAAGACAAAATTATTCGTACAGTATGAAAAATAGAAAAAAATTGAACAATTTTCACGATATTAATAGTCAATATCATGGCCACTCATCTTTATAAATTGCTGCAATCGTTTTCTAAAAATTTTGATGAGATGTGAATAAGTCTTTTCTGGGATTATCTTCCATTCTTCAATGGTTACATGTTCCAATTCCTGAAAGTTGTTCGTGACCGACGATTTATACAGTTTTTTAATTCTTGCCATGGATTTTCAATAGGATTCAAGTCAGGACTCACTGAAGGCCATGGCAGGAGTGTAATGTTCTTTTTCTGAAGCCACGTCGTCAATGATTTAGACGTATGTTTGGGATCATTATCTTGCTGGAAAGTAAATCACCGACCGAGATGATGATTTTGTGATGATAGTTTTAGATTTTCATCCAGAATTTGAATATAGTCTGCAGATTTCATTAAAAACCTGGCATCATACATGCATTAGATTCTGAGAAATGGATAAAAATATGCAACAAACTCGACTAGATGCAGGGAACAGTAAGAGTTATCAGGGGTTGGCAGGGTTCGAATTTAAAATGGCCGTTTTACTTCATTCTTATGAAAGAAGAAAACGAAGAAAAGGAGGCGGGGAAAAGAGTAAAACGTTCAGGAAGAAAAATAAAAAAATAAAAGAAACTTAGAGAGGAGTAAAAAAAAGGAAAGACAAAATAGCAACAAAAAGAAAAAAGAAAGAAAGAAAAGAACAAATGTATGCAGAAAATGGAAAGAAAGAAAGAAAGAAAGAAAGAAAGAAAGAAAAGAACAAAAGTATTGCCCATAGCTGGGACCTTAACAAGTGCTACCACCCCGGGTCAGGGTGGACCTGGGAACACCAGAAATTAAGAGGTGGTTTCACGCTCCTCAAAACCTCCTGATCAGCAAGCAGCCTTGCTGCTGGATGTAGTTTATCGTCTTACCCAGGACGCGTATGTAGTTTAACGTCTTACCCAGGATAGCCCGATATGTATCGTATATTAATTATATGTAGGTATCTCCACTAATTTGACGAAAAAATGACATACTATGATAAAATGTGCCCCAAACCGCATGAAAACTAAGTTGTATCGTCAAAATCTTTATGTTATTGTAAAAAGGAAAGACCGAAGTTTTTTTTTTGATTATTTATTAAATTTTTTCAACGTTTTTGGAACATTCGAAATTTTGATTAAAAATTTTGTTTTTCTTGCGTCAGCGGGGAGGACCAAAGATTAATAGATTAATAAATTAACTTTTAGTGTTTTTTTGTTTTGTTTTTTTTGTTTTTTTTTTTGACAGACACATTAATTTGGAAATTCTTGTAAAAATCATATATTTCAGAACTTATTAACAAATGAAAGAAATTATTTTAGGAATGTTTTTTTTTTAGAAAGTCTTGGTAAAAATATTTATTTTTACGTCAGTTGTTACCTCCCTTACTTAATTTTATAAAAACTCGAGTAATTCAAAATTTCAACCATAATTAATTTTATTTAGTTAAAACTAGAAGACTTTGAAGAATTTAAATCATCGATCTTTTTCGTAAAATCGAACGACCATTTACCGAAAATCAACTCTGAATTTTAAAATACAAAACCCAATAAAACTAAGATATTATTGAATTAGAAAAGCTTTTAATTTCTTTTGTGAATAATATGTTAAGGATAATATTGCTTGACACAAAAAAATTATTCCGATGAAAAGTTAATTTTTACAAGAACTGTTTTCGTTTTTTACAATTTTAATTGAAATAATTTATAAAGTTGTTAAATCTTTTAAAATTCAGTTTCAATCTTATAAATTTTAAGAAATACAGTTATTAAATAAAACTATTTTTACTAATGATAAATCTAAAAGTTTACTACAATCTCCAAACCAGCAGTATTTAACAAAAGAATTTTACATTTATTCTGGGAGTGTATAAACATTCCTTTTTTATATGGGGATATTCATATATGACATTATCATTAAAAAGCTAAGTTGTTTTAAATTTCCTGAGATAATATAAAATTTACTAAATAAAATACGATAAAATTTCATAAGTGATGTACGTAAAAATTATAGCTACCTTTCTTATTTATGAAAGTTGAGCTTATATTAATTTTTATATGATCTTCAGTATGAAATTTTAAATTTATTTTATTACTATATAGTATCTTAAATTTTATTATTCATTTCCAGAAAGCTTCTTCAAACTTATAGTTTATAAAGCTAAAGTACCTAATAATTAATAAAATATTAGATTGCTTAAAATATTTAATTTATAAAAATTACTTGTTAGTTAAATAAGAACATTTAAAATTCGTAGAATTTGTCACTTCTATTTATCCATCCGATGACATCTGACCTCAGTTGTCAATACCATCAATCAATATCTGACAAACGAGTTACCGTATTTAAGAAATGATTTCTTATTTTCTACCACGTTTTTTTTCTGCTAAGAAGTAATTAATGTTTGTTTCACTGTAGATTAAGTAAACTTAGAATTTTCTAATTTAAATTAAATAACCTTTGAAAAAATGTATATTTTATTTTTACAAGTTTTTTAAAACAGTGAATTTAACTTTTGTTTACAAAACGGCAGGCATAATCGATTTTACTGGAAACAAATTTTTTTTTTTCCAATCAAGATAAATTCGGTTTTAAATACACCAAAGTATTTTGCTTACTGGGTATAGTAACTTTATTCCTTTACATTTGAATTAAATTTTAAAAAAAGTTTCAAGAACGATTTTTCATTTAAAAAAATAATTTTAAACATAGGTATGCCATTTTCTCTTTTTCGGCAAATTAGTGGAGACACCTAATTAAAAGTTTATCAAAAAAATAAATAAATAAACTGGTATTAATCATAGGTTTCTACCTATCACTTTATTGATACTCAACCACCCCAAAAATGGACGGATGATTTCTAAAAGGTTAAAGCATTTTTCTATCCTTCTATTCTAAGAAAAATGTAGCAATAGGAAAGGTTTATCAATCTAAGATGTTTCTCTTTTATTAAAGCTTCATCAGAGAATGCGATAGGGAGAAAAAGAAGAAAGAAATTCTCGTATTTTTACTTTTGTATTGTTTGATTTTCATTGGTTAATCATGTTTCACGTGCATTTGACTTGTTAAACAAACGTTAGTATAATTTGTGTATATCACTTCTATGCTCCTCGTTTAAACATTCGCTATAAAAATAATCGAAGATATATAACGAAATATAAATGAAAAGATAAACAAATTTGAAAAAAATTCAATATTGGGATTAAATGCAACTGAAACGCAAAACAGTTTAAAAAGTGTGGGTAAAAGGGATGATGGGCGTGGTATCCGAAATGGGTGGGTTGCCGGGTCGGTTTTACAAGAGACGTGGGTTAGGCAGGTAGAGCGATTTAAGTAAAGAGATGAAAACCAACAGGTGTTTTGTGTTGGCCACCTGGATTCTGAGAAAGGAAATTGGGGTGGCGTAAAAGTGGGTGGAAATATAGGTTGTAAAACGTCAAGGGGACATTCACGAAAGAATAAGGTAAAAAATGAATGAAATCAGGGTGGTTTAAAAGTGGGTGGGAAAAAGACACTGTAAAAGGTAGATATAATCTAAACAAGAGAATGACAGGGGAAAATGAAGGAAATAAATAAAAAAACGAGTGAAAAAGGTGAAGAATAGGGGGGGGGAGAAACGGAGCATAAAAAGAGAAAGAAAAATGGGAATTAACAACTGAAGGAAACTAGTAATTAAAAATAAAAACGAAGAAAAAGAAGGAAGGAGGGGAAAAAGAGTAAAACATTCATAAAAATAAAAATAAAAGAAACTTAGGGAGGAGAAAAAAGGAGACAAAATAGCAACAAAAAAGGAAAAAGAGAAGAATGGAAGGAAAGATGTATAAAAATGAAAGAAACTGGAAAAGAGAGAGTGAGATTGGGGAGAGGGCGGAATGAATTAAAGAAAGAAAGAAAGAAAGAAAGAAAGAAAGAAAGAAAGAAAGAAAGAAAGAAAGAAAAATTAAAGAAATAAAAGAACAAATGTATGCAGAAAATGGAAAGAAAGAAAGAAAGAAAGAAAGAAAGAAAGAAAGAAAGAAAGAAAGAAAAAAGAAGGAAAGAAAAGAACAAAAGTATGCTGGAAACAGAAAGAAAGAAAGAAAGAAAGAAACAAAGAAAAATTAAAGAAATAAAATAACAAATGTATGCAGAAAATGGAAAGAAAGAAAGAAAGAAAGAGAGAAAGAAAAGAACAAATGTATGCTGGAAACGGAAAGAAAAAAAGAAAGAAAAAAGAAAGAAAGAAAGAAAGAAAATAGAGAGATGGAGAATAGGGAGATAAAATCAAGCATATTAAAAGAAAAATAGTGTTAAATAAAAATGAAAAACAAATATATAGAAAATATACAATGTGAACCGAAAGTAGGTGAACATAAGTTTGAATAGGGTTTGTGTGTTAGGCTTATATTACAAGTATGATGTTTGTGTTATATTAAATTTTATAACTAAATTTATTTAAATTTAATCTGAAATCTTAAACCCATAATGACAAATAATTTAAATAAGAAAATCGCTGTCAAAAGAATCTTGGAAATCTCAAAATGCTAAAACCGTTAGAACAAAATGGGTTGAAACATTAGGTACTCAAAACCCAAAAGAGACAAACCATTTACCGCATTCGTGACAAAAGCTTAATGACCTCAAAACTGGTTAACTCAGTTTGCACAGAAGATCATCAGCAATTTGTTGTCGAAGCATTTTTCCACCAGAAGAGCCACAGCAGAATTGGACATTTCACAAACCTCTATTGGACGAATTCTGAAATCTCCTGGGTTGAAAGCTTATCGTTCCCGGTTAATTCAATGGCGTCAATGGCGGATGAGCCAGACACTTGGCTGCAATTTAGTGAGATCATGCTGAATGAAATGAAAGAAAATCCAATAATTTTACATAACATTGTGTGTTTATAAAAAATTTAAATGTATTAGTATGTAATCTCAAAATACATGTTATCATTTATGGTCCACCTACTTTTTGGTTCACACTCATACATAAGAAAGAAAGAAAGAAAGAAAGAATGAAAGAAAGAAAGAAAGAAAGAAAAAAGAAAGTAAGAAAAATGAAAGAAATAGAAAGAAAGATAATGAAGGAAAAAGAAAGTGAGAAATAAAGAAAAAGAAAGAAAGAATGAAAGAAAGAAAAAAGAAAGAAAGAAAGAAAAAAGAAAGAAAGAAAAAAGAAAGAAAAAGAAAGATAAAGAAGGAAAAGAAAGAAAAAAGATAAAGAAGGAAAAGAAAGAAAAAAGAAAGAAAAAGAAAGAAAGATAAAGAAGGAAAAACAAAGAAAGAAAGAATGAAATAAAAAGAAAGAAAGAAAGAAAAAAGAAAAAGAAATAAATAAAAAAGAAACAGAAGAAAGAAAAATAAAGAAGAAAAAGAAAGTTAGAAAGAAAGAAAAAGAAATTAAGAAAGAAGGAAAGAAAGAAAAAAAAGGAAAATGAAGTAAGAAAGAAAGGAAAAGTAAGAAAAGAATTTTAAAAAAGCAAAAGAAAACAAATAGTAACTAAAATAAAAAATGTTTTGTTTCGCGGTATATCAACCTCTTAATACTGAAATCTAAATATTTTGAACTAAGTTTTTTGTTTTTTTAGATGATAATGGTTTTAGTGATACAAGACTGACTAATTAGCTAGAGTAGAATAGGCGGATTCATATCTTGCGCTTAGGTGAATATAGCTAACTCTACAGAAATAAGAACTCGGCTCTCCGATTAGCAATTCCGAGCCATTATCCATTACCCACCCACCACCACACACAATCAAGTTTGCATCACCTGGTATTCCCAAGAGGTCACCCATCTAAGTACTGACCACGTTCGACGTTACTTAGCTTCGGTGATCGTTCGGGATCCGCTGTTTCAACGAGATGTGGTTGTAAGCTTAAAATGATGGGAAAAAAAAGGAGAAAATAGAAAGTTGAAAATGTATGCCTTGTTGGATCATTTGTTCAAGATACTTGAGTGCAGAGACTGATTGATATATTTATTTTTTACGGCTTATCAACCCTTTGAGATTTATTTAAAGCCGAAACATATTGTAAGAATGGTTCTTTTTGGGGGAATGATTATTGAATCAACCATTTTTTTCAAGATAACAATGATTTTTTATAGATACAAGTGCTACTTTTTAACCCATAATTGGGGAGAAGAAGACGGATTCATTTATTTCTCAAGGGCATTTTCGCGAGCATAAGAGTTATCAGGAATTATATATACACATATATATACACACACACACATATATATATATATATATATATATATATATATGTATATATAAGGGCTTATATATATATATATATATATATATACATATATATATAAGGGCTTATATATATATATATATATATATATATATATATATATTGTCATCCACAGACAGACTGTTTCGCTGTATCACAGCTCATCCGTGTGCCTAGACGTCCGTTTGCCTCTAGCTAGGATCGAAACCCAACTGAGGGCTTATATATATATATATATATATATATATATATATATATATATATGGCTTATTTTCATGGTTAAAACGCACCCGATTTTCATGTATAAAACGCACCGAATTTTACAGCAAAGAAAATGACCAAAACTTGTGAAAAGGGTAGAGAAAAATGGGACATTAGAGAGACATTATG
>OZ038492.1:86627280-86644780 GCA_964036315.1 Acanthosepion esculentum | reverse complement strand
TGGGTGGCGTTTCACTTTGTGCCTTATGCACAGCATGTGTTTTTTGCTGCTCGTTATTTTTTTTTTGTTTAAATACATTTTATGTTCGAAACATAAAACTTCTTAACTCATTCACTTACTCTCCCTTCACCCCGCCCCCCCCAAAAATGTCAACTATCAGTCCGCAAGTTTGTAATGACTTCACTTCTTTTTTTTTATTTAATGTCCTTAGAAATTAACCATAAAGGTCTTTGGGTTGAATTAAGAATAGAAATGTGAATGCATAAACAAATTCTTAAAACATCTACACTTATTTACAACTAACGTATGTGAAGCCCGTTTCTTGTTACGATGAACCTTATTTAGAATCGTTTTTTTTTTTTGGTTTGGTTTGGTTTGTTTTGCTTTACGGCATATCAACCTCAATGGGTCATTTAATGCCGACAACTTTTTTTTTCCTGGAAATAATTTTGTTTTGTCAAAAATCTATTACTGTTAATATTTTTTCCTCAAAAAAGTATAGCTGATGATATTATTTTTTCAAAAATGTATAGGTGGTAATATTATTTTTTCAAAAACGTATAGCTGGTAATATTATTTTTTCAAAAACGTATAGCTGGTAATATTATTTTTTCAAAAATGTATAGCTGGTAATATTATTTTTTCAAAAACGTATAGCTGGTAATAGTATTGTTTAAAAAATGTATAGCTGGTAATATTTTTTCAAAAACGTATAGCTGGTAATATTATTTTTTCAAAAATGTATAGCTGGTAATATTATTTTTTCAAAAATGTATAGCTGGTCTTTTTCTTCAAAAACTTACTGCTGGTAATATTTTATAATGCTTTTTACCTCAGTTTCAGGGTTAAATATTTTCCCATACTTGGGACCATAGCAGGTGCTACCACCCCGGTTCAGAGTGGACCTGGGAAAACCAGCAATTAAGAGTTGGTTCCACGCTCCTCAAAACCTCCTGATCAGAGGCCTTGCTGTTGGACATAGTTTATCGTCTTACCCAGGACTCGGATGTAGTTTATCGTCATACCCAGGACGGGGATCTAGTTTATCGTCTTACCAGGACGTGGATGTAATTTATCGTCATAACCAGGACGCGGATGTAGTTTATCGTCATATCCAGGTCGTGGATGTAGTTTATCGTCATACCCAGGACGCGGATGTAGTTTATCGTCTTACCCAGGACGCGGATGTAGTTTATCGTCATTTCCAGGTCGTGGATGTAGTTTATTGTCATACCCAGGACGGGGATCTAGTTTATCGTCTTACCAGGACGTGGATGTAATTTATCGTCATACCTAGGACGCGGATGTAGTTTATCGTCATACCTAGGACGCGGATGTAGTTTATCGTCATACCCAGGATACAGAGTCGTTTTTGAATTGCTATCCCTGTATTTTTATTTTCTTCAACAATCCAATTAATAACATCTGATTGAGATTAAGAAATCCTATTAAACAAATCGAACCTCTTTCCAGTTTTCCACCAGGGAAATGTCTTCTATAGTAGAAACGTGTCGCTGCCAGTTTGGCCGCGGGGACCGCCTTGATAGAGAACCTCTGAATTACCGATTTAAGGAAAACACATCTCTCCTTGTTTCTTCTATGAAGTTATCTCTTAGCTTCAGGTTTTCCTAACCGAAACGTAAACTATTGTAATTTTATGATGTTATTTTTCTTTTTTTTTTATCGGACGTTATTTCTAAGGTAATTATTTTTTACTGGATACACGTGTTTGAAACGCTTTCTCTGCTTTTCTTTTTCTTGAACAGTGAAATTAATGACAACCGGCCTAGATGGAGAAGTCTTACTAAAAAAAATCGAATCTGTATTCATTTTTATGCAGTCCTCTATCAATTTGGCCTCGAAGATTGCCGTGAAAAATCAAACTTTGAATAACTTATTTAAGCAAAATACATCTCTACTTGGGAAGCCCTGCGATTTGCTATGAACTTTATTTATAGTGGGCGCATGGTTGAATCGATATCCCTGCTTTTTTTTCTTTGTGAAATTAATGACAACCGGCCTAGATTGAGAAGTCTTACTAAATAAAAACTGTGCCACTGACAGAAATCGAACCTGTATACTGCAATTTGCTTACATTTTTAAAATGTTTTCGTATTTAAAGGTACATACCAGTGGATATTTCGGATGCATCTCGTCAGAGTAAACAGTTTTATTATTTGAAATGGTTTGTTTTACAGTATATCAACCTCAATGGGTTACTTAATGCCGACAAGATATGCTTTGCCCGGTTTTTTTTTTCAAAAATCTATTTCTGGTAATATTTTTTCCTTCAAAAAATCTATTTCTGGTAAAATTTTTTCCTTCAAAAAATCGTTTTCTGGTAAAATTTTTACTTCAATAATGTATAGCCGGTAATATTATTTTTCAAAAATGTATTGCTGGTAATATTTTTTTCTTCAAAATTTCATTGATGGCAATAATTTTTACAAAGTATTTCTGGGATTAAAAACTATTTTTATATTTGCTGTCGGACGTAGTTTATCATCTTACCTAGGAAGCGGAAGTAGTTAATCGTCATACCCGGGACAGGATTGAGAAGGAAGTGGGGAGGCTATGTTAAGGACTGGCTTTGGACGATTTTGAGTTCATTTTTGTATGCTTTGTGCTTCTATTATTAAATCCGTTGGTTAACCTAGTATCTACTAATATCTACTAGGCTAGCTAATCCCTATTGCAGACGCTTGATCAGGCGCATTTTGTGTTTCTTCAACACCTATTTTGTTTTATAATGCATATATATGCAGAGCAAACCTTAGTTACAGTTTCTGGAATGTTAAATTTTTCCGTCCCCAAGTAGGAAGAATTTTCGACTTTGACATTGGTAAGTAAGCAGTAAGCATTAACTACAAAAAAAAACAGATTGTATGCTTGTTTGGTTTTGTTTTGTTTTACGGTATATCAACCACAATGGGTTATTTAATGCCGACAAGATTTTTATTGATAGTAATAATTTTTTTTTCAAATAGATATATATATAGAGAGAGATACATAGATAGATAGATAGATAGATATAAATAAAAAGATAGATAGATAGATAGATAGATAGAGAGAGAGAGAGAGAGAGAGAGAGAGAGAGGTTGAGTTTGGGTTTGAGTTTGGTTTGTTTTACAGCGTATCATCCTCAATAGGTTATTTAATGCCAACAAGATTTTTATTGTTGGTAATAATTTTTTTTCAAATAGATAGATACATAGATAGAGAGAGAGAGAGAGAGAGAGAGAGAGAGAGAGAGAGAGAGAGAGAGAGAGAGAGAGAGAGAGAGAGAGAGATTGGTTTAGTTTAGTTTGTTTTGTTTTACGGCATATCAACCTAAATGGGTTATTTAATGCCGACAAGATTTTTATTGATGGTAATATTTTTTTCCAAAATTGAATTGCTGATAATATTTTTTCTTCAAAAATGTATTGCTGGTAATAAATATTTTTAAAAAATATATTGATTTTGAAGTTTTTCACTCAAAAAGGTATTGCTGGTAATAATTTTTCTCGAAAAATTTATTGCCGGTATTAAAACCTATTTTTACACTTTCATAGTGTTTTGACTCCAGTTTGGAGGTTAACTATTTGCCAATATCTGGGATCCTAACAGGTGCTAACACCCCGGGTCAGGGTAGACTGGGAACACCAGCGATTAAAAGGTAGTTCCACGCTCCATAAAACCTCCTGAACAGAGGCCTTGCTGTGGGATGTAGTTTATCGTCCTATCCAGGGCGCAGATGTAATTTATCGTCATACCCAGGACGCGGATGTAGTTTATCATCATATCCAGGACGGTTTGAAATGGTCGCAGAAATATTCTTCTTTAGAGTGTGGCCGATGATGGTTCTCCACACTTTCGTGTTCTTTTTTGTTATGTCTCTTAAGCCTTGCTCCGCCATCCATTTACTCAGGCTCGTCAGGTAAGCGATGCGTCGTTTTCTCTGACACTCTTACCTTCAACCTGTCCTGTGAGTATCCCATTTTCCATGCCCTCTTTCCTCATTATGTGACTTAGAAAATTACAAATATCTACTTTTATGTTAAGTAAAAATATCCTTTGTGTTTTCATTTGTCTCTAGAAATCCGTCGTTGGTTAAATGACCAGCCGTCCTGGGCATGACGATAAACTACATCCGACAGCAAGGCCTCTGATCAGGAGGTTCTGAAGAGCATGCAACCACCTTTTAATTGCTGGCATTCCCAGGCCCACCCTGAGCCGGGGTGGTAACACCTGTTAGGTTCCCAGATATGGGTAAATAGTTAACCCCCAAACTGGGGTCAAAACACTATGAAAATGTAAAAATAGGTGTTAGTACCAGCAATAAATTTTTGTAACAAATTATTACCACAAATGAATTTTTGAAGGAAAAAATTATTACTAGCAATTTTATTTTGAAAAAAATTCACCAACAGTACATTTCTAGAAATAATATTACCAGCAATAAAAATCTTGTCGGCATTAAATAACGCATTGAGTTGTTGATATGCCGTAAAACAAACCAATCTACAAACTGATTTCTTACAAAGAATACATATTCTATTCATATGAATCTATCCTAAAAATCTTGTCAGCATTAAATAACCCATTGAGGTTGATATGCCGAAAAACAAAATAAACCAAAGCAAACTGATTTCTTACAAAGAATACATATTCTATTCATATGAATCTATCCTAAAAATCTTGTCGGCATTAAATAACCCATTGAGATTGATATGCTGTAAAACAAAATAAACCAAAGCAAACTGATTTCTTACAAAGAATACATATTCTATTCATACGAACCTATCCTAAAATGTTGTCGGCATTAAATAACCCATTGAGGTTGATATGCTGTTATACCAAAAATAGCAAAGCAAACTGATTTCTTACAAAGAATACATATTCTGTTCATACGAACCTATCCTAAACGAGCCTTCGGATTTCAGTGCCGCATTTTCGTCACCTGTTTAAATATTTAAACACTTTAATAGCTTTAAATATTTAAACACTTAAGTAGTTTTAAATATTTAAACACTTAAGTAGTTTTAAATATTTAAACACTTACCAGCTGTTCATAATGTTGTACGTGTTTGATTTTGTTATTTATAATTTGTTATTAGCATCTTAGGTTGTTCCTCTTGCTGACGACCATGCATTCTGTCTTCTTGCAACTGAAATTTAGTCCTTTCTTCTCGTTTTCCTTCACTACTTTCTGTAGGAATTCCTGTAGTTCCCTTTCCGTATTCGCTCTTAACACTGTGTCATCTGCATATCTTGATTTTGTCATTAATAATGAATCGTAATAGGACTTCTATTTCTCTTAGAACCGCCTGTATAAGTTGAATAAGTCCGGCGAGAAGATACATCCTTGTCTTACACACCTTTCTACTTTTGTATATTTCTTTCTTTCTTTCTTTCTTTCTTTCTTTCTATGGGTCATGTCCTTTCATAACGTAGACGATCATGGCTCTCCACCTCCCTCTATCCCTTACAGCCGTCATTAAATTCCTTCCCTCTGCTTCATCCCCAAGACACCGTTCTGTTATCCACTTGCTTAAGCCGGCTAGGTATGTCATACGTTGTTTTCCCTTGTCTCAACTTTCCCTCTATACGACCTGTGAGTATCAGATTCTCCAGGCCCTCCTTCCTCATTATATGTCCCAGAAACTTCATCTGACTCTTCCTGATGTTAAGTATAAGCTTTTCCCTTGTATGCATCCTCTCTAGGACCTCATCGTTGCTCACACGCTCACTCCATGATATCCTTAGCATCCTTCTGTCGAATCACATCTCCGTCGTCTCGAGTCTCTTCTTTATCTTTGAGGAAATCGTCCAACATTCGATGCCGTAAAGAAGGACAGATGTCACGTAACAGCTCAGTATTCTTTTTTTTTGTATATTTACTGAATTCATTTTCTAGCTGTATGCAGGCAGTTGGCTGTTAGTGTAAGTTCTTGATTATTCTAATATCCTTCACAAATAGAAAGCTTACACGTCTTAATATCACCAGTTTACAGGAAGTACAAGCATATTAGCTCAGCCCCGGTGAGTCTTTTGATCTCTAGCCGCTTCCCTATCAGTAAAATGATTCAGCGTAGATTTGTTGATATGAGCCAGGATTTTTGAGTTGACTGGCTACGACCTATTGCTTGTATTTAGCTTTTATAAGCGGATAAATGCAGAAGGACCTGTATCTATGTTTGATAGACTTTGCAAGGGCCTTCGATAACATACGCCACAAGGGTCTGCTGGAACTGCTCAGCGACCTTGATATATTCGGGAAGGATATCAGAATAATCAAGAACCTATACTGGCAGCAAACAGCATGCATGCGTATAAGGAACGAGTTCAGTGAATATACAAAAATTGAAAGGGGCGTAAGGCAAGGATACGTCTTGTCACCCGACCTGTTCAACATATACAGCGAGGCAATTCTGAGAGAACTGGAAACCCTACCGGGATTTAGCATGGCGGCCACGCAAATGAAACAGTACTGATAGCAGACACAGAAAAGAAATTACAAAATCTCCTTCAGAAGGTGGCGGCAAATAGTGTGAAGAAGGAACTAAGCATAAACTACAAGAAAACAGAATACATGGTCATCAGTAAAAGGATGAGCCCGAAATGCGATTTGCAGGTCAGGAACGATAGAATCAAGCAGACTCGGAAGTTTAAATATCTGGGAAGCGTTCTGACAGAGGACGATAAATGCAACACTGAGATCCGTAGACATATTGGGGTGGGCAAGGATGCATTCCGAAAGTCGGGTAGAATATTGCAAGACACCAGGATTTCTTTTCTAATAAAGAAACGAATACTGAGCTGTTACGTGATATCTGTTCTTGTTTACGGCAGCGAATGTTGGACGATTTCCTCAAAGATGAAGAAGAGACTCGAAGCGGCAGATTATGTGGTTCTACAGAGGATGCTAAGGATATCATGAACCGAGCGTGTGAGCAACGATGAGGTCTTGGAGAGGATGCAAACAAGGCGGAGGCTTATACTTAATATCAGGAAGAGGCCGCTAAAGTTCCTGGGACACATAATGAGGAAGGGGTGCCCGGAGAACCTGAAACTCACGGGTCGCATAGAGGGAAAGAGAGAAGGGAAAACAACGCATGACATACCTAGCGGGTTTAAGCAAGTGGATGATAGAACGTGGTCTTGGGGACGAAGTAGAGGGAAAGAACTGGAACACATAACGAGGAAGCAGGTCCTGGAGAATTTGATACTCACAGGTGGTATAGAGGGAAACAGAGACAATGGAAAACAAGGCATGACATACCTAGTGGGCTTAAGCAAGTGGTTGACAGAACGTGGTCTGGGGGGAGGTGGCAGAGGGAAGGTTTTTGTTGAGAGCTGCAAGGGATAGAGGGAGGTGGAGAGCCATGATCGCTTACGCCTTGAAAGGACACGGCACATAGAAAGCAAGAAGCGGATAAAAACTGAGATTTTTTATTTTATTCAAATCAACATCGATTGGTTGAAAATTATCTTTATTTTTTTTTTTTACCTCGTGATGTGCGTTCTACACCATCTGCCATTTTGAAACTTTAATTAGTTTTTAATTTAGTTTCTACGGCGTTTTCCCGCCGGCGCCTATTGACTTGATTCTCATGCGTATTTTATGCTCATGTTTTTTGGATTCTTTATCCGGTAGCCATTTTAATTATTAAATGTTGAATACTACCACGTTTCGCCAAGAAAAAAAAATCCTACATACATAAACATAAAGGTTCTAAGCATAAAACTGAAAACGTCTTAGCATTTCTTTCGGTGTACAACGCGCAGTTACTTGCTGGTGTTTGATCTGAGATTTTCCATGTATAATGACCGTTCTATAAGATTAATGAAGAACTGTTGTATTAAGTGCATTGTCAAGGAAGTTGAATATATCGAGAATGAAAACTGAATGTAAATTTTATTATCAGGCTACGAATTCATTGACTTACCTACACATGGAGGCACGCGCTTACACACACACACACACACACACACACACACACACACACGCACACACACACACACAGATAGATAGATAGATAGATAGATAGATAGATAGATAGATAGATAGATAGATAGATAAATTAAACCTAAAGAGCCAGACCAACCTACCACAGTTTCACCTAAGCGCATCGTCAGGGAATATTACCTGAAGATCCGCTTAGGTGAAACCGTGGTAGGTTGGTCTGGCTGTTTAGGTTTAATTTAGGTTTGCTCTACTTAGCGTATCGAGCACTTTATTTAGTTATTTTACTTACTCGTATCGGGTATTTTTTCTTTGGACTCAGAACTTGGATGCTAGATGATTATTTTTGGCTGACGTACATGTTCTCTGTTCTTTCTTTTTTGTACCATTTTTTATCCTTTGGTATTGGTTTGTTTATTCACAAATCAGGAATCCGAAGGTTTTCCGGACGAGTATAATTTCTTATATTTATAAGATTACAGCTACTATATATATATATATATATATATATATATATATATATATATATATATATATATATATATATATATGATTTTCACCCTGTACAAGTTTCAAGAGCTACTTGAGATAGAGTAAGAGGTACAGTTTATAAGATAACGGTTAACTCTATACTTGAACAAGTTAGACTGTAGTGATCGAGGAAGCATCTTCTTGGGAGTCCGTTCAACAAAGCAACGGTTCTTGGGAAGAAGCTGCTCAAGTAGAACTCATAAAAACACGAAGGGAATTATTTTGGTTCGCTACAATGTGCGTGGCATGGAGGGCCTTAGCTGTGGAAGTTAGAACTAGCGGAACTAAGGAATGTAGTTCGTCTGAGCACTTTCCACGTCAATAGCGATACAGCAGCAAGAGACTTGCGACATTTCGGCTGTGAGGAAAGGGGTTGTAGGGTGGAAAATTTGTTACCCACAAGGACGCTGAGATGCTTTTAAAATCTGTTGACACTGAAAAGTGAAGACTGGACAGCTCCTGTCCATCTATGGCAGCAGTAATATCGGACTGAACCCTTCATTCTACTGTCCATGTTTAGGAATATCTTGTCTTGACTAATTCTTCTTTGGAATTAGCGCTTTCGCAGAGACTCTAAGCCAGTGTTTCTCAAGCTTTTTAAGCAAAGGCACACCTAGGAGCAAATGAAAAAATCACGGCACACTTATCAACATTTTTAAATGTTATGAAACAAAGCTGTAGATTTTTTTTAAATACATACACAAATATGCGCCTACTTTAGTTCAATGTTTCTATTTAACTATTTGTCCAGCTTATTTAGTGTTAAACCTATAGCTGGTGTCTTTTTTTTTTCGTGATTTCTTCAATGTTTGGTCGAATGTGCGATAAGCAAACCCTAATTTCTTCTTCAGTTGAGCGAAGTCACGGTTTTTTATTTTTAATGTTATTTAGGGTTGGGGAGCCTAATTCACATAAATAAGGAGAAAATTGCAATAAAACTGATGAAGCCCATTTAGCTAATGTGGGATATTCCTTTTATATTGAAATCCAAAATGTATCAATGGGTACCGTCGTTTTATCTTGAGCCCTCGATCACTGGAAATGGTGGCCAATTCTTCTTCTTCTTCACATAACAGAAGTCCAATATTAGAAGGGGCATTTATGAAGGGATTTCGAATCCAATCACACTTTTCAAAACTAGTGTTTCTCAACCTTTTTAAGCAACGGCCCACCAAGGAGCAAATGAAAATATCACGACACACTTAGCAAAACATTTAAAGTGTACACATTTGAATGTTATGAAATTATTCTATTTTTTGTACAAGTGGAACAGAGTGCTAAGTTTATTTAAACAATGATGTTCACCCTTTACAAGGCGCGGGAGCCTCTCAAGCTTGAGGGTTAGAGAGTAAGATGTACGGTTTATGGGGAAGTTAACGGTGAACCCTAGACTTGAACAGATTAAGATCGCAGTGATCGGGAAAATACCCCCCCGGGAGTCGGTTGCACAGAACAAATGATCATAGAAAGATGCTACTTAAGTAGAATTTACATCTCACCAATGGAAGACGAATAGTAATTAGCTACAATGCGAGTGTCATGGCGCTTCTTGGCCGTGAAGGTTAGAACTGGAGGAACTAAGGCATGTAGTACGCCTGAACATTTTCCATGGAAATGGCGATACAGCTGCGAAAGACTTGCGGCATTTCGACTGTGAGGAAAGGGGTTGTAGGGTGGGAAATAATTCGTCACTCACGATTTTGAACTCGATCGAAAATGGAAATTGAAGACTGGGCAGCTTCTGTCCATATATGACAACAGTACATCATTTTCGGCCTGATCTGGTTCTTGTAAAAGCAGAGGATATCAGGAGGAGTCAGGTATGTACTGGAGCGGTAGAAGGGACTAAGCATTATCGCAGTATCCTTAACGATGGGTCGTATATACGAGCCTCACTTGAGGTATGGGTTGAGTTTAACTCCCAATAGGCCCTCAATGCATGGGACCTGCCTGCCTGCCTACCTATCTATCTATCTATCTATCTATCTATCTATCTATCTATCTATCTATCTATCAGCCTTTCTGTATCTATCTCAGACTTTCCGTATCTATCTATCTATCTATCTATCTATCTATCTATCTATCTATCTATCTATCTATCTATCTATCTATCCAAACCTTTTCATATGTTTTTATATATCGATCTATCTGTCAAATTTTACTTATCTATCTATCTATCTATCTATCTATCTATCTATCTATCTATCTATCTATCCAAACCTTTTCATATGTTTTTATATATCGATCTATCTGTCAAATTTTACTTATCTATCTATCTATCTATCTATCTATCTATCTATCTATCTATCTATCTATCTATCTATCTATCTAATGTCATAATGCACTATTGATCCACAGTATAAACAATATTTTACCTAAAAGTGTGAGCTGAAAATTTCATATGTTGTCTATGAAGGGGTAATGCTACGGCTGTGAAATATTAATGCATTAAGTTCAGCTCCTCTTTCCCGGCAAACTGACATTTTCCCCCGCCACCCACTCGTATATTGTTGACTTTTTCTCAGACTTACACACTTTAATGCCCAAGACAATACACATTCATAAAGTAACATATTAGGGTGCGGGATAGCGTGGGGTATAGTTGCACGTGCGTCTTTCTGGACGTGATAACACTGGAGTCCGGATCTTGCTGGCATGTCCGGAAGAAGAGAAAAGAATTCAGAAGGAGGTGTAAGAAGTGCTGTAGAAGAAGGAGGTTGAAAAAGAAGAAGAAGAAGAAGAAGAAGAAGAAGAAGAAGGTTGAAGAAGAAGAAGTAAAGAAGAAGAAGAAGAAGGAGGTTGAAGAAGAAGAAGTAAAGACGAAGAAGAAGAAGAATTAAAAACGAAGAAGAAGTAAAGACGAAGAGGAAGAAGTAAAGAAGACGAAAAGAAAAAGAAGAAGTAAAGAAGAAGAAGAAGTAAAAAAGAAGTGAAGAAGAAGAAAAAGTAAAGAAGAAGAAGAAGAAGAAGCAGGAGTAAAGAAGTAGTAGAAGAAGAAGAAGAAGAAGAAGAAGAAGAAGAAGAAGAAGAAAAGAAGAAAAAGCAGGAAAAAGAAGTAAAGAAGAAGAAAAAGAAGTAAATAATAATAAGAAAAAGTAAAGAAGAAGTAAAGAAGAAGAAGAAGAAAAGAGGAAGAAGAAGAAAAGAAGAAGAAGCAAAGAAGAAGAAAAAAGAAGAGAAGAAGAAGAAGAAGAAGAAGAAGAAGAAGAAGAAGAAGAAGAAGAAGAAGAAGAAATGGTTGTATACAAGTAAAAGAAAGGGATAAGGTTGGGGTGGTGTAAGGAAATGAGTGTAAATAAAGCGGGAAGGACAGAGCGTCTGATATCAGCGAAGGCAACTGCAAATTAGTCCACCATTTACTGAGGGTGGTCTTCTATTGTGTTTTTTCTAATTTGTGTATTTTCGTTTATCTTCTCGCTGACCTTTGCTTGTTACAAAAAATAAATAAAGTGTAAATGAAGACACGGGGCTTTCTGAGTTTCGTTCCTGATATGCGAACGTCAAAACAGGCACACACACACACACACACACACACACATATATATATATATATATATATATATATCCCTCTCTTTCTCTCCTCAGTTACACACACGCACGTTAGTCAGCAATTCACATCCATATAGTCTTCTTTTGTTCAATCATTTTCTTACATCATTTCTTTTACAATGCGCGCCTTCGTGAGGGGCGGGGTCATTTCCTTCCTTCCTTCATTCCTTCCAACATCTGCAATTCAAACACTGGCCTCCGTATAACTCTTTCACTTGTCTGCACTCAGTCGAGTTTGTTGCACTCACTAACGCGCAAATACTCTCGCAAAAGGTATATATCCATCTCAACCCACCCCTGATATATTAAATAAATAGTAGGACTTGTATCTGGATTAAAAAAAAAAACATTGTTATCTTTAACGCCCCCCCCCCGCCAACCAGCAAAAAAAAAACAAACAAAAAAACAAGACGAAATTGTTAATTCAATATTCACTCGCAAAAAAAAAGAACCATACTTACAAAGCTAAAATAAGTTTCGGCTTTAAATAAAACTGAAAGGGTTGATAAACTGTAAAAAAAAAAAAAATAAATCAATCAGCCACTGTAGCCAAGTATCTTAAACAAATGTTCGGAGAAGACATTGCTTTTTTCAATTTAATTGATTTTCCGTTTATTTCTTTTTTTTATTTAGTTACTTTCACTCCATCAATATTGGATTCTACTTGAGGGCTCTTCGCATCTGTTCAGCAACATATTTAGATGAAGAATTCAGTTATATCGAGGAGACCTTTTCAAATCTTTCGTATCAGAGGCAATTATTACTGAGCGATAAAAATAAACCTTCGAAAATTCATAAAATTCGTTCATCAGCGCAAAATGACACCTCGAATACTTTTACTACAATTACGTCAGTGAAAGGAACACTTTCAGCTGCCCCTGAAAATTCTTTCGGTCGCATCTTTCTATCGAATAACCCTTTGACTGAACGTTTCTCCAATAATTTAAATGCGCTAAAAATTAAAACTACTATATTACCTACTAGAACTATTCGCAGTTTATTAAATAACACCAGCAACCAACATATTACATCTGATGCTTGCATCTACCAAATCTCATGCAACAACTGTGATTTAAAAGATGTGGGCGAAACATGTAGGTCCGTAAAATCTCGTGTTTTCGAACATAAACGAGATATTCGCCTCGGTAATTTAAACAATGCTTTATTTGTACACTTAACTAAATCTGATCATAATTTCGACTTTGATTCTGTGAAGATTTTAAAATATATTCATAACAAAATCTTAGACGGATTTATGAGGCAGGCATAATATCTATCTCGCGCACGGTGAATACTGGACCCGGCTTCTTTAATATTTCCCCTTTTCTGGCAAGATTAATGCTGGACAAACATACTTATAAACTTTAGATTTAAGTAAAATTATTTTTTATTAATAATAAACTCTATTTTAGGAATACGTCTTCACAACATCGCCCACGTGACGCCGACGTGATCGCATTTCAAAACGGAACACTGATCTTAAAATCCAGTAATTTGGTTTTGATTATTCTTATGTCTATCGTCTTTTCATGTTGACTTGAATATCGTCTAATTTTAATTATGTTTTAATAACTATGTCCTGAAGAAGGTCTACTAGACCGAAACGTCAGACGTCGACATTGAAACAACATTAAAAAGAGTAAACTTGGATATTCGGATTTTTTTCCATTTTTTCCTCATACTGTCGGATCTATATCCACATATTTGCTTACATATATATATATATACATATATATATATATATATATATATATATATATATATATATATATATATATATATAGTATAACCATAGAATGATTATATATAGTATATACATATATTGTATATATACAATATATATAGTTTATATATAGTATATATATAGTGTATATCCATATTGTATATATATATATTAACATATATGTATATATAAAGTATATGTATATATTTCATATATATATATATATATTTATATATATATATATTTCCTACATATATAAATTATATATAAAAATATATTTATAAATTTAATACATATATTTATGGATATTATATGTATATATATATATATATTATATATAGCATATATATAGCCTATATATATTTAGCATATATATATATATATATATATATATATATATATATATATATATATATAAATATTTATCATATAGATATATTTCTTTTTTATTATATACGAGTGTCATTCAATAAATAAGGTGAATTTTTCGGTATAAGGACTTCTAATACAGATAGAAGCTTACTTTTTTTTTAAATTTTCAACGTAGTCTCCCAGCACTGTCACATACTTTTCCCATCTGTGCACAAGCTTCCGTATTCCCTCAGCGTAAAAATATTTGGACTGATGTCTCAGCCAGTCGCTCACAACACTTTTGACTTCATCGTCACTTTTAAACTTCGTACCTCTCGTGGACGCTTTCCAGGGACCAAACAGTTGAAAGTCTGAAGGGACAAGGTCTGGGCTGTAAGGGGGATGAGGGAGCAGTTCCCAGCCCAACTCGTTGATGGTCTGTACCGTTTGGGCTGCTGTGTGAGGCCTTGCGTTTGCATGATGCAAGATGACTCCTTCTGACTGATGACTCCTGCGTTTGTCCCAACAGATAAGCTCAAAGTCCTTGCAATGTCATCCACTGTCACCCTTCTGTCAGACTGAATGAGGATATTGACTGATTCAATCACCTCAGGAGACCCCACTTCTGTAGGCCTCCCAGGCCTGTCTTCATCCTCAACACTGCTTCGTCCTTCTTTAAACAATTTAGCCCACTTGTAGACATTTTTTTTTGCTGAAAAATGTGGCACCATACACAGGTGACATTCTCCTATGAATTTCAACTGGTTTGCACCCTTCAGCAACCAAAAACTTGATAACTGACCGCTGTTCAATCCTGGAGCATGCTTCTTGGTCGGCCATCTTTGTTAATCGCCAAAACTCTCAAAGTTATTTTTTAATCTGAAAAGAAATTAAATTCATGTGAAAAAGAAGTAAAACAAAAAAACAAAACTAAAAAAAGTAAGCTTCTATCTGTATTAGAAGTCCCTATACCGAAAAATTCAACTTATTTATTGAATGACCCTCGTATATATATATTTATCATATATACATGTATATAGCATATATATATATTTAGCATACACACACACAGATATATATATATATATATATATATATATATATATATATATATGTTTCATTAAAGACAATAGACAAGGTACTGCGATTAAGCTTTTTATTTAATTTTTCTTATGTTCAAACAAATATTTTCTTTTCTTTTTAACGTCTGTGCGGAAATTGTCCAAGTGTTCTGTTATTCGGAGCCCTATACTTTTATCCATTTTCAAGGATGATATTCTTTTAACTTTTTCAATTACGGCTGCGTATTTATCTTGTTATTGGGATGTCTTATATTTCGAAAACTGTCAGCGCTTTTTGGCTGTGTTTGTAGTTAATATTATTTTTCTTTGTTATTATTAAGTCTTCCCTTATCTTTAACCTTTTTTTTTTACATATAAATGAGGTTATTATGATTGTCTTTTCTACAAGTATGTTTCGGATGGAGTCTGGTAGGTTTATGTGTTTTTTTAAATGTGTTCAAATGAAATTGTGGATCAGAATTTTTTTACATAAGTCGTCTGGGTAGCCATGTCTTAGTGTGACCGATGTAATTATTTATGAGTTTGGTTTGATCGGGAACACAGTTCCTTAAGGGCCATTTGAACTCGTAAATAATCTTCTTTCTTTGTAGTTTTGATTTTGTGGGTATGTTGTTATTTTTGAGGATAAGGTTAGCTGTTTTAACTTTTTGCAATAAATAATTTACTTTTTTTGTTCGGATCAACTACGGTAGTGTATTTCTTTATATTTCTCAGTGAATATTCAACTTATAAAAGTTTGTAAAAGCTTATAAAATTCGCGTTCTCGTGGAAATACATACATACATATATATATATATATATATATATATATATATATTTAGAATATATACATATATATTTATTATAAACATATATATACTTAGTATATGCATCTATTAAATATATATATATATTTAGCATATATATATATGTTATGGTCCAAGTTCCTTGTACCACGGTGATGGTCCAAGGTAGAACCAATGAAGAATAACTCGAACACGGGCATGGAATAACAGATATATTACAAACAGAAATATATACAAAGAAGTAGAAGTATTCATATCAGATTTTGGTTAGAGTGAACTATGTTGTCTCGAGAAGTATCACTACTCCAATGTTCTTACAATTATCCTCTCTGCTCTCTCTTGAGGCGTAGTATGTATAATGTTCGAAAAATCCATTATTATTATGGGTAAGTTCCCATAACAATATATATATATATATTATATATATATATTTAGAACATATATATATTTACTATATATATAATTAAATTTTCAAGGGAATTGCTCTGACGAGCTTTTTTTCCACTGGTGTTCTGACTGCATGAACTTAAGCGTGCTACTAGGTTGACTTCTCGGCCTCACCCTTTTACTGACGAAACAGTTAAATGTAACTCGCTATCCGAGTGCAACCTCTTCATGATTTTACTTCTTGGTCCATTTTTGGCCAATACGTATAACACCTCATTAAAGATTTAATCCTTGAAATTCCTGGATGTCCTACGTGAAACTCCTCTTTTAGAATACGTTTTTGCAACGACGCTGGTATCACAATTGTTTCTGCGTACATGAGTACAATGTCATATATTGAAAATGAATTGCTTTCAGTAATATTTTAATTTTTTTTAAATTCTCATTTGTTTCTTCATTTTCATTATAAAGTCGTCTTTAACTCTTATTTCATCTAATGTTACGGTAGTTCTTTTGCTGTATTATACAGGGTGTCCATAAAGTTAGTGTGCACTTTAAAAAATTTATAACTTTATTTGTATTTGCGATAGAAATAATTTGTAAAAAGGATTAGAAAGAAGTAAATCTATATTTTTTAAGGTTTTATTGAAATTTTATTTAAGTTTCCACATATCTTCCATCATTAGCAATACAAAGGGTAATACGATTTTGCAGTTCACGGAAAACATTTGCCAGCTGATTTACAGTAATGCCTGAAATCACATTAGTTATTTTAGCTATAATTAAAACTAGGTACATTAAACTTTATAAAATTTTTACAGATTATTTCTATCGCAAATACAAATAAAGTTATAAATTTTTAAAGTGAACACGAACTTTATGGACACCTTGTATAATACATTCTTAATTTCATTTTTATTTACAATGAGTAAATTTATATCCAATCTTCCCAAATTCATAGCATATTTTGTTCCTGAAGAAACAATCATTTTTAAATGTTTACCACCACAACAATGGCAAGCATTGGGTATTGACAAAGGTGTATAATGAATTTTGAATTCTCTCTTAAGTGTTGCAGAAGGTCTATACTTCTTTTTCCTAAATGGTCGGACGTTACGTACATGTGAAATGCCTCTTTCCTCAA
>OZ038492.1:86587280-86622280 GCA_964036315.1 Acanthosepion esculentum | reverse complement strand
TGAGCGTGCTGACTTTGTTCAAACTGTTGATCATGCTAGAAACAGTAACTAAGGTCTGCTCAGCATGCTCGCAGTATAAATCACAGGTGGGCTCTGTGGGTGTTGAATAAACACAAATGCGCCTGAGCAAGCGCCCGCAATAGGGATTGGCTAGCCGCCCTAGTAGAATAAGAGTAGCCAGCTATACTGTTCACCTAATACAAATCCCAAGAGCCACTCAAGGCAGATGGTTACTGAATGAGGTCGTTGTAAGAATATACGAGGATGGAATAAGAGGGTTATATTATGACGTTATTTAAAATATCAAAAAGACTTCAAAAGCTTTTACGCGGCCTTGTGGATGATAAATTATTTTCAACGTTGCTTACCTCTCGCTATTCAATTACTATAATTATGTCGGACATCCAGTCGAATTACATTCCTTAATTAATTCACATTTTGTCAGGTAGAGCCCGCCACGTCACGCATATTGGATCGACCCATCCTCGTTCCCTTCATATTCCATTAGAAAAGAGGATGTTTCACACAGACATCTTCTTCCTCAGAACTATTACTTTGTGGAACAGATTCTCGATAGGATGCGTCCCCGATCACGGCACATATCCTTGTAATATGTACTTGTTATATTCCTCTCTGATGATCTTACAACTTCATTCATTAACTTTCTACCTTGAGTGGCTCTTTGGCCTTCTCTTCGTCAAATCAATATTTTTTCAGAAGAAGGCATCTTTTTTAATGTTTGAACTAAGATTAATATTATGGAAATTAAAGAAAGCTAAGGCAATGCCTAAACGGTTGTAGAGTCCAGTGTAATCGTCCAACACCCTAGACTTTCAACAACGCGGCTGGTCGCTGAAGTGACCGCTTCAATTCCGAGCTTACCTTATCCCACGTTGTGATTTAAGTTTGATCATAAGGCAGCCAAGACCGAATCGTCGCAGGTATCTTCGTATCGGGCTGGTCCAAGCAGGGAGAAGACGTACAGAAAAAAATAACACTCGAATAAATTGAACAAAAAGTAAACACTGTTTTTATATCAGTCCTTCGTACAATAATTGGTTATATCCAGGTGTTGTCTATATGTGAATTAAATCGGTCATCTTTTCCAACGAATTTTAGGTATTAACCCTTCTTGTTCCAAAGTCTTTCAGTATATAGCTTCTTCTATGCTTAAGAAAACTTTCTTCTGATTTACCAAAACTTTCTTTTGTTTTGCAAAAACTTTCTTCTGATTTACCAAAACTTTCTTTTGTTTTGCAAAAACTTTCTTCTGTTTTACCAAAACTTTCTTTTCTTTTGCAAAAACTTTCTTCTGATTTACCAAAACTTTCTTTTGTTTTGCAAAAACTTTCTTAGGTTTTACCAAAACTTTCTTTTGTTTTGCAAAAACTTTCTTCTGATTTACCAAAACTTTCTTTTGTTTTGTAAAAACTTTCTTCTGTTTTACCAAAACTTTCTTTTGTTTTGCAAAAACTTTCTTCTGATTTACCAAAACTTTCTTTTGTTTTGTAAAAACTTTCTTCTGTTTTACCAAAACTTTCTTTTGTTTTGCAAAAACTTTCTTCTGATTTACCAAAACTTTCTTTTGTTTTGCAAAAACTTTCTTCTGATTTACCAAAACTTTCTTTTGTTTTGCAAAAACTTTCTTAGGTATTACCAAAACTTTCTTTTGTTTTGCAAAAACTTTCTTCTGATTTACCAAAACTTTCTTTTGTTTTGTAAAAACTTTCTTCTGTTTTACCAAAACTTTCTTTTGTTTTGCAAAAACTTTCTTCTGATTTACCAAAACTTTCTTTTGTTTTGCAAAAACTTTCTTCTGTTTTACCAAAACTTTCTTTTGTTTTGCAAAAACTTTCTTCTGATTTACCAAAACTTTCTTTTGTTTTGCAAAAACTTTCTTCTGATTTACCAAAACTTTCTTTTGTTTTGCAAAAACTTTCTTCTGTTTTACCAAAACTTTCTTTTGTTTTGCAAAAACTTTCTTCTGATTTACCAAAACTTTCTTTTGTTTTGTAAAAACTTTCTTCTGATTTACCAAAACTTTCTTTTGTTTTGCAAAAACTTTCTTCTGTTTTACCAAAACTTTCTTTTGTTTTGCAAAAACTTTCTTCTGATTTACCAAAACTTTCTTTTGTTTTGCAAAAACTTTCTTCTGTTTTACCAAAACTTTCTTTTGTTTTGCAAAAACTTTCTTCTGATTTACCAAAACTTTCTTTTGTTTTGCAAAAACTTTCTTCTGTTTTACCAAAACTTTCTTTTGTTTTGCAAAAACTTTCTTCTGATTTACCAAAACTTTCTTTTGTTTTGCAAAAACTTTCTTCTGATTTACCAAAACTTTCTTTTGTTTTGCAAAAACTTTCTTAGGTATTACCAAAACTTTCTTTTGTTTTGCAAAAACTTTCTTCTGATTTACCAAAACTTTCTTTTGTTTTGTAAAAACTTTCTTCTGTTTTACCAAAACTTTCTTTTGTTTTGCAAAAATTTTCTTCTGATTTACCAAAACTTTCTTTTGTTTTGCAAAAACTTTCTTCTGTTTTACCAAAACTTTCTTTTGTTTTGCAAAAACTTTCTTCTGATTTACCAAAACTTTCTTTTGTTTTGCAAAAACTTTCTTCTGATTTACCAAAACTTTCTTTTGTTTTGCAAAAACTTTCTTTTGTTTTGCAAAAACTTTCTTCTGATTTACCAAAACTTTCTTTTGTTTTGTAAAAACTTTCTTCTGATTTACCAAAACTTTCTTTTGTTTTGCAAAAACTTTCTTCTGTTTTACCAAAACTTTCTTTTGTTTTGCAAAAACTTTCTTCTGATTTACCAAAACTTTCTTTTGTTTTGCAAAAACTTTCTTCTGTTTTACCAAAACTTTCTTTTGTTTTGCAAAAACATTCTTCTGATTTACCAAAACTTTCTTTTGTTTTGCAAAAACTTTCTTCTGTTTTACCAAAACTTTCTTTTGTTTTGCAAAAACTTTCTTCTGATTTACCAAAACTTTCTTTTGTTTTGCAAAAACTTTCTTCTGTTTTACCAAAACTTTCTTTTCTTTTGCAAAAACTTTCTTCTGATTTACCAAAACTTTCTTTTGTTTTGCAAAAACTTTCTTAGGTTTTACCAAAACTTTCTTTTGTTTTGCAAAAACTTTCTTCTGATTTACCAAAACTTTCTTTTGTTTTGTAAAAACTTTCTTCTGTTTTACCAAAACTTTCTTTTGTTTTGCAAAAACTTTCTTCTGATTTACCAAAACTTTCTTTTGTTTTGTAAAAACTTTCTTCTGTTTTACCAAAACTTTCTTTTGTTTTGCAAAAACTTTCTTCTGATTTACCAAAACTTTCTTTTGTTTTGCAAAAACTTTCTTCTGATTTACCAAAACTTTCTTTTGTTTTGCAAAAACTTTCTTAGGTATTACCAAAACTTTCTTTTGTTTTGCAAAAACTTTCTTCTGATTTACCAAAACTTTCTTTTGTTTTGTAAAAACTTTCTTCTGTTTTACCAAAACTTTCTTTTGTTTTGCAAAAACTTTCTTCTGATTTACCAAAACTTTCTTTTGTTTTGCAAAAACTTTCTTCTGTTTTACCAAAACTTTCTTTTGTTTTGCAAAAACTTTCTTCTGATTTACCAAAACTTTCTTTTGTTTTGCAAAAACTTTCTTCTGATTTACCAAAACTTTCTTTTGTTTTGCAAAAACTTTCTTCTGTTTTACCAAAACTTTCTTTTGTTTTGCAAAAACTTTCTTCTGATTTACCAAAACTTTCTTTTGTTTTGTAAAAACTTTCTTCTGATTTACCAAAACTTTCTTTTGTTTTGCAAAAACTTTCTTCTGTTTTACCAAAACTTTCTTTTGTTTTGCAAAAACTTTCTTCTGATTTACCAAAACTTTCTTTTGTTTTGCAAAAACTTTCTTCTGTTTTACCAAAACTTTCTTTTGTTTTGCAAAAACTTTCTTCTGATTTACCAAAACTTTCTTTTGTTTTGCAAAAACTTTCTTCTGTTTTACCAAAACTTTCTTTTGTTTTGCAAAAACTTTCTTCTGATTTACCAAAACTTTCTTTTGTTTTGCAAAAACTTTCTTCTGATTTACCAAAACTTTCTTTTGTTTTGCAAAAACTTTCTTAGGTATTACCAAAACTTTCTTTTGTTTTGCAAAAACTTTCTTCTGATTTACCAAAACTTTCTTTTGTTTTGTAAAAACTTTCTTCTGTTTTACCAAAACTTTCTTTTGTTTTGCAAAAATTTTCTTCTGATTTACCAAAACTTTCTTTTGTTTTGCAAAAACTTTCTTCTGTTTTACCAAAACTTTCTTTTGTTTTGCAAAAACTTTCTTCTGATTTACCAAAACTTTCTTTTGTTTTGCAAAAACTTTCTTCTGATTTACCAAAACTTTCTTTTGTTTTGCAAAAACTTTCTTTTGTTTTGCAAAAACTTTCTTCTGATTTACCAAAACTTTCTTTTGTTTTGTAAAAACTTTCTTCTGATTTACCAAAACTTTCTTTTGTTTTGCAAAAACTTTCTTCTGTTTTACCAAAACTTTCTTTTGTTTTGCAAAAACTTTCTTCTGATTTACCAAAACTTTCTTTTGTTTTGCAAAAACTTTCTTCTGTTTTACCAAAACTTTCTTTTGTTTTGCAAAAACATTCTTCTGATTTACCAAAACTTTCTTTTGTTTTGCAAAAACTTTCTTCTGTTTTACCAAAACTTTCTTTTGTTTTGCAAAAACTTTCTTCTGATTTACCAAAACTTTCTTTTGTTTTGCAAAAACTTTCTTCTGTTTTACCAAAACTTTCTTTTGTTTTGCAAAAACTTTCTTCTGATTTACCAAAACTTTCTTTTGTTTTGTAAAAACTTTCTTCTGATTTACCAAAACTTTCTTTTGTTTTGCAAAAACTTTCTTCTGATTTACCAAAACTTTCTTTTGTTTTGCAAAAACTTTCTTCTGATTTACCAAAACTTTCTTTTGTTTTGCAAAAACTTTCTTCTGATTTACCAAAACTTTCTTTTGTTTTGCAAAAACTTTCTTAGGTTTTACCAAAACTTTCTTTTGTTTTGCAAAAACTTTCTTCTGTTTTACCAAAACTTTCTTTTGTTTTGTAAAAACTTTCTTCTGTTTTACCAAAACTTTCTTTTGTTTTGCAAAAACTTTCTTCTGATTTACCAAAACTTTCTTTTGTTTTGCAAAAACTTTCTTCTGTTTTACCAAAACTTTCTTTTGTTTTGCAAAAACTTTCTTCTGATTTACCAAAACTTTCTTTTGTTTTGCAAAAACTTTCTTCTGATTTACCAAAACTTTCTTTTGTTTTGCAAAAACTTTCTTCTGTTTTACCAAAACTTTCTTTTGTTTTGCAAAAACTTTCTTCTGATTTACCAAAACTTTCTTTTGTTTTGTAAAAACTTTCTTCTGATTTACCAAAACTTTCTTTTGTTTTGCAAAAACTTTCTTCTGTTTTACCAAAACTTTCTTTTGTTTTGCAAAAACTTTCTTCTGATTTACCAAAACTTTCTTTTGTTTTGCAAAAACTTTCTTCTGTTTTACCAAAACTTTCTTTTGTTTTGCAAAAACTTTCTTCTGATTTACCAAAACTTTCTTTTGTTTTGCAAAAACTTTCTTCTGTTTTACCAAAACTTTCTTTTGTTTTGCAAAAACTTTCTTCTGATTTACCAAAACTTTCTTTTGTTTTGTAAAAACTTTCTTCTGATTTACCAAAACTTTCTTTTGTTTTGCAAAAACTTTCTTCTGATTTACCAAAACTTTCTTTTGTTTTGCAAAAACTTTCTTCTGATTTACCAAAACTTTCTTTTGTTTTGCAAAAACTTTCTTCTGATTTACCAAAACTTTCTTTTGTTTTGCAAAAACTTTCTTCTGATTTACCAAAACTTTCTTTTGTTTTGCAAAAACTTTCTTCTGATTTACCAAAACTTTCTTTTGTTTTGCAAAAACTTTCTTCTGTTTTACCAAAACTTTCTTTTGTTTTGCAAAAACTTTCTTCTGATTTACCAAAACTTTCTTTTGTTTTGTAAAAACTTTCTTCTGATTTACCAAAACTTTCTTTTGTTTTGCAAAAACTTTCTTCTTTTTTACCAAAACTTTCTTTTGTTTTGCAAAAACTTTCTTCTGATTTACCAAAACTTTCTTTTGTTTTGCAAAAACTTTCTTCTGTTTTACCAAAACTTTCTTTTGTTTTGCAAAAACTTTCTTCTGATTTACCAAAACTTTCTTTTGTTTTGCAAAAACTTTCTTCTGTTTTACCAAAACTTTCTTTTGTTTTGCAAAAACTTTCTTCTGATTTACCAAAACTTTCTTTTGTTTTGTAAAAACTTTCTTCTGATTTACCAAAACTTTCTTTTGTTTTGCAAAAACTTTCTTCTGATTTACCAAAACTTTCTTTTGTTTTGCAAAAACTTTCTTCTGATTTACCAAAACTTTCTTTTGTTTTGCAAAAACTTTCTTCTGATTTACCAAAACTTTCTTTTGTTTTGCAAAAACTTTCTTAGGTTTTACCAAAACTTTCTTTTGTTTTGCAAAAACTTTCTTCTGATTTACCAAAACTTTCTTTTGTTTTGTAAAAACTTTCTTCTGTTTTACCAAAACTTTCTTTTGTTTTGCAAAAACTTTCTTCTGATTTACCAAAACTTTCTTTTGTTTTGCAAAAACTTTCTTCTGTTTTACCAAAACTTTCTTTTGTTTTGCAAAAACTTTCTTCTGATTTACCAAAACTTTCTTTTGTTTTGCAAAAACTTTCTTCTGATTTACCAAAACTTTCTTTTGTTTTGCAAAAACTTTCTTCTGTTTTACCAAACTTTCTTTTGTTTTGCAAAAACTTTCTTCTGTTTTACCAAAACTTTCTTTTGTTTTGTAAAAACTTTCTTCTGATTTACCAAAACTTTCTTTTGTTTTGCAAAAACTTTCTTCTGTTTTACCAAAACTTTCTTTTGTTTTGCAAAAACTTTCTTCTGATTTACCAAAACTTTCTTTTGTTTTGCAAAAACTTTCTTAGGTTTTACCAAAACTTTCTTTTGTTTTGCAAAAACTTTCTTCTGTTTTACCAAAACTTTCTTTTGTTTTGCAAAAACTTTCTTCTGATTTACCAAAACTTTCTTTTGTTTTGCAAAAACTTTCTTCTGATTTACCAAAACTTTCTTTTGTTTTGCAAAAACTTTCTTCTGTTTTACCAAAACTTTCTTTTGTTTTGCAAAAACTTTCTTAGGTTTTACCAAAACTTTCTTTTGTTTTGCAAAAACTTTCTTCTGTTTTACCAAAACTTTCTTTTGTTTTGTAAAAACTTTCTTCTGTTTTACCAAAACTTTCTTTTGTTTTGCAAAAACTTTCTTCTGATTTACCAAAACTTTCTTTTGTTTTGCAAAAACTTTCTTCTGTTTTACCAAAACTTTCTTTTGTTTTGCAAAAACTTTCTTCTGATTTACCAAAACTTTCTTTTGTTTTGCAAAAACTTTCTTCTGATTTACCAAAACTTTCTTTTGTTTTGCAAAAACTTTCTTCTGTTTTACCAAAACTTTCTTTTGTTTTGCAAAAACTTTCTTCTGATTTACCAAAACTTTCTTTTGTTTTGTAAAAACTTTCTTCTGATTTACCAAAACTTTCTTTTGTTTTGCAAAAACTTTCTTCTGTTTTACCAAAACTTTCTTTTGTTTTGCAAAAACTTTCTTCTGATTTACCAAAACTTTCTTTTGTTTTGCAAAAACTTTCTTCTGTTTTACCAAAACTTTCTTTTGTTTTGCAAAAACTTTCTTCTGATTTACCAAAACTTTCTTTTGTTTTGCAAAAACTTTCTTCTGTTTTACCAAAACTTTCTTTTGTTTTGCAAAAACTTTCTTCTGATTTACCAAAACTTTCTTTTGTTTTGTAAAAACTTTCTTCTGATTTACCAAAACTTTCTTTTGTTTTGCAAAAACTTTCTTCTGATTTACCAAAACTTTCTTTTGTTTTGCAAAAACTTTCTTCTGATTTACCAAAACTTTCTTTTGTTTTGCAAAAACTTTCTTCTGATTTACCAAAACTTTCTTTTGTTTTGCAAAAACTTTCTTCTGATTTACCAAAACTTTCTTTTGTTTTGCAAAAACTTTCTTCTGATTTACCAAAACTTTCTTTTGTTTTGCAAAAACTTTCTTCTGTTTTACCAAAACTTTCTTTTGTTTTGCAAAAACTTTCTTCTGATTTACCAAAACTTTCTTTTGTTTTGTAAAAACTTTCTTCTGATTTACCAAAACTTTCTTTTGTTTTGCAAAAACTTTCTTCTGTTTTACCAAAACTTTCTTTTGTTTTGCAAAAACTTTCTTCTGATTTACCAAAACTTTCTTTTGTTTTGCAAAAACTTTCTTCTGTTTTACCAAAACTTTCTTTTGTTTTGCAAAAACTTTCTTCTGATTTACCAAAACTTTCTTTTGTTTTGCAAAAACTTTCTTCTGTTTTACCAAAACTTTCTTTTGTTTTGCAAAAACTTTCTTCTGATTTACCAAAACTTTCTTTTGTTTTGTAAAAACTTTCTTCTGATTTACCAAAACTTTCTTTTGTTTTGCAAAAACTTTCTTCTGATTTACCAAAACTTTCTTTTGTTTTGCAAAAACTTTCTTCTGATTTACCAAAACTTTCTTTTGTTTTGCAAAAACTTTCTTCTGATTTACCAAAACTTTCTTTTGTTTTGCAAAAACTTTCTTCTGATTTACCAAAACTTTCTTTTGTTTTGCAAAAACTTTCTTAGGTTTTACCAAAACTTTCTTTTGTTTTGCAAAAACTTTCTTCTGATTTACCAAAACTTTCTTTTGTTTTGTAAAAACTTTCTTCTGTTTTACCAAAACTTTCTTTTGTTTTGCAAAAACTTTCTTCTGATTTACCAAAACTTTCTTTTGTTTTGCAAAAACTTTCTTCTGTTTTACCAAAACTTTCTTTTGTTTTGCAAAAACTTTCTTCTGATTTACCAAAACTTTCTTTTGTTTTGCAAAAACTTTCTTCTGATTTACCAAAACTTTCTTTTGTTTTGCAAAAACTTTCTTCTGTTTTACCAAACTTTCTTTTGTTTTGCAAAAACTTTCTTCTGTTTTACCAAAACTTTCTTTTGTTTTGTAAAAACTTTCTTCTGATTTACCAAAACTTTCTTTTGTTTTGCAAAAACTTTCTTCTGTTTTACCAAAACTTTCTTTTGTTTTGCAAAAACTTTCTTCTGATTTACCAAAACTTTCTTTTGTTTTGCAAAAACTTTCTTCTGTTTTACCAAAACTTTCTTTTGTTTTGCAAAAACTTTCTTCTGATTTACCAAAACTTTCTTTTGTTTTGCAAAAACTTTCTTCTGTTTTACCAAAACTTTCTTTTGTTTTGCAAAAACTTTCTTAGGTTTTACCAAAACTTTCTTTTGTTTTGCAAAAACTTTCTTCTGATTTACCAAAACTTTCTTTTGTTTTGTAAAAACTTTCTTCTGTTTTACCAAAACTTTCTTTTGTTTTGCAAAAACTTTCTTCTGATTTACCAAAACTTTCTTTTGTTTTGCAAAAACTTTCTTCTGATTTACCAAAACTTTCTTTTGTTTTGTAAAAACTTTCCTCTGTTTTACCAAAACTTTCTTTTGTTTTGCAAAAACTTTCTTCTGATTTACCAAAACTTTCTTTTGTTTTGCAAAAACTTTCTTCTGTTTTACCAAAACTTTCTTTTGTTTTGCAAAAACTTTCTTCTGATTTACCAAAACTTTCTTTTGTTTTGCAAAAACTTTCTTCTGATTTACCAAAACTTTCTTTTGTTTTGCAAAATCTTTCTTCTGATTTACCAAAACTTTCTTTTGTTTTGCAAAAACTTTCTTAGGTTTTACCAAAACTTTCTTTTGTTTTGCAAAAACTTTCTTCTGATTTACCAAAACTTTCTTTTGTTTTGTAAAAACTTTCTTCTGTTTTACCAAAACTTTCTTTTGTTTTGCAAAAACTTTCTTCTGATTTACCAAAACTTTCTTTTGTTTTGCAAAAACTTTCTTCTGTTTTACCAAAACTTTCTTTTGTTTTGCAAAAACTTTCTTCTGATTTACCAAAACTTTCTTTTGTTTTGCAAAAACTTTCTTAGGTTTTACCAAAACTTTCTTCTGTTTTACCTCGGCAATGACAAATAGTATCACATGATGGCATTAATAGGAAAACCGTTATCAATAAAAATACAACGGATTTTTTCTAGTTCCTGGTTAACGATGCATAGGGAACCAATCATCAGCGCACAATGAACTAGGGTAGAAATCAAGCTGATCTTACGCGATTAGGAACAAAAGAATTCCAATTTGTATACAAACAGGTGAACGTAGGTCTGCGATAAATGCTGATAATAAACAAACCATCCTGAAGTTCAATCAAAACATCCAAGAACGGAAGAGTTCCGTCTCTCTACCCCCTCTATAGTAAAAACTGCAACGATGGGTGATAGCGATTTAGAAAGGTGTGAAAAGCCGTGGCGTCGTTGATAGACTTAAAGATGGAGAATGTATCATCAACGTAACGCAGTAGAATCCAGTTTAATCGTTCAACACCCTAGCCGGTCGTTCAAGACTTTCAACACCGCAGGTGGTCGCTGAAGAGACCCGCTTCAATCTCAAGCTAACCTTATCCCATGTTGTGATTTAGGTTTGATCATAAGGCAGCCAAGATCGAATCGTCGCACGTATATTCGTTTTGGGCTGTTCCAAGCAGGGCGAAGACGTACAGGGGAAAATATACTTGAATAAATTGAACAAAAGTAAATACTGTTTTTATATCAGTCGTCCGTACAATAAATGGTTTATATCAAAGTTCGCATGCAATTATCAGCCCAACCTGCATCTAAATCGGAAGTGATATTATTGTTGACCTGGCAAAATCTGGTTTGTTGTTGGTAAGGTTCTGCACAAGCCTGACATCGGTGGGTTCTCTTCGGCAGGCAATCACGTGTGATGTATCACGACTGGTGGCTGGGACGAGCTCTCTCGTCTGCCGCTACTCTGCTGCGCTCTCCGGCTCCGAGTCGTCTCGCGCATTCGTATTTATGATCATTCGCCCAAACTGGCATCGGGGGTAGGGGCCTTTCGGTGAATCCCCTCCAGCTTACGTCATGACTTTGGGAAATTCCCTCTCCACACACTCTCACTAAATCTCCTCTGTGAGCGTGGGTGGCTTATCCACCCCTCCTGGCATTTTAACTCAACTTTCGACCAGGAGAATCAACTCCAAATTCGTGGTTTACGAAAAATGAAATTTTCGCTTTACACTTGCATTTGCAGCTGTGTGTCAATCAAAATTACCCCCTAAGTCTGGGTCACGTGTCCATTGTTCAAACTGCTCGACATACAATTCAAGTCGTTTATGTGTGAATTAAATCCTCAATTCTTCCCACGGGTTTTTTGGTATTAACCCTTCTCGTTTCAATGTCTCTCAGCACATAACACTTTGTTATGTTTTAACAAAACTTTCTTCCATTTTACCGAGGCAACAACAAAAGTATCATACCAAGACGACTCATTTTGTAAAAAATATATATGCGGGTGCAGATAAATTTAATATATGCGGGTGCAGCTAAATCAAATATATGCAATTATAGCTAAAAGCAAATCTAAAAAGCTTAATAGAATGCAGTAATTCAAAGTGGGGCATGCAAAAGGAAGTACTAGTGAAATCCTCTCAACGAAAATTGATTGAGTGATTATTTATTTTTGACGGCTTATCAACCCCACTGGGTTATTTAAAGCCAAAACATATTTTGGGATGATAATGTATTTTTTCGAGTGAATATTGCATAAAGAATATTTTTAGAATAATAATTTTTTTCCAGACACAAGTTATAATATTTAATCTATATCTAGTGGGAAGAGAGTATTTGCTCATAAGAAATATAAGGAACCCAACTGAAATTCGAACTCAGCTCTCAGATTTCTCATATTGCACCACCCGCATATCCACTCTCAAGGAATGAGGGACAAGAAAAAGAAATGTATCAACGATTAAGTTCTCAAACTAATGAAAACAAAAAAGCCAAAAATGCCAAGAGATGGTACAAAATACAGCACGTTAAGCAAAAATATTAAAAAGAAATGCAAGCAGGATAAATATGAACGACTCAACGAGAAGTGCGCAGAGATCGAAACATTGCGAAATATAAACACAGCAGGCATTTTTATTTAAACGCTATATTTAATGGATACACCTGTTTGTGTAGACGTCCTGTCTTTTTTTAAACAGTATAAATTACATCTACCGGTCGGTTCACTCAATAAACTTAAACATATATAAAGTAATAAAAATAATGTCGAATTAAAACATCCATTAATTTCTTAGAAATTATTTTGTTTAAAAAGTTAGTAAATATGAGTTTTAATGAACATCTGAAAGGTTAGTGCATTCCTTAAAAATGGTAATTGAACCTTTGAACTTCTTTATATCCGACCGTTCTAAAGCCCCCCCCCCTCCATCCACCGGATCAGACGCTGATTTACTCTACAAATATTTCTTAAGATTCTCGAATTCACAGGGCGATAGATGTATAGGGTGTTTCAATAACTTTGACCGAGTTTAAATGTGAATTAAGTTTAAGCGTCCAATGATTTTTTTTCTGTTTGAGCGTCCATTTTCGTAATCGGCTTTTATGAATTTAACATGTTTGATTGTTAATCTTTCCATGGTTGAAATTTCCAAAGACTTAAGTTGTTAAATCTGAAAGAAAAAGAAAAAAATCATTAGACGCTTAAAGTTAATTCACATTTAACATCGGTGCAATTATTGGAACAGCCTTTTATAAGGTTGCTTTGCATATCTCGAAGGCGTTTGACGGGGATTGGCCTGCTGATCTTCAGAAGTTTAAAGGTTATTGGAACAGCCTTTTATAAGGTTGCTTTGCATATCTCGAAGGCATTTGCCAGGGATTGGCCTGCTGATCTTCAGAAGTTGAAAGGTTATTGGAACAGCCTTTTATAAGGTTGCTTTGCATATCTCGAAGGCGTTTGCCAGGGATTGGCCTGCTGATCTTCAGAAGTTGAAAGGTTATTGGAACAGCCTTTTATAAGGTTGCTTTGCATATCTCGAAGGCGTTTGCCAGGGATTGGCCTGCTGATCTTCAGAAGTTGAAAGGTTATTGGAACAGCCTTTTATAAGGTTGCTTTGCATATCTCGAAGGCGTTTGCCAGGGATTGGCCTGCTGATCTTCAGAAGTTGAAAGGTTATTAGAACAGCCTTTTATAAGGTTGCTTTGCATATCTCGAAGGCGTTTGCCAGGGATTGGCCTGCTGATCTTCAGAAGTTGAAAGGTTATTGGAACAGCCTTTTATAAGGTTGCTTTGCATATCTCGAAGGCGTTTGCCAGGGATTGGCCTGCTGATCTTCAGAAGTTGAAAGGTTATTGGAACAGCCTTTTATAAGGTTGCTTTGCATATCTCGAAGCCGTTTGACAGGGATTGGCCTGCTGATCTTCAGAAGTTGAAAGGTTATTGGAACAGCCTTTTATAAGGTTGCTTTGCATATCTCGAAGGCGTTTGCCAGGGATTGGCCTGCTGATCTTCAGAAGTTGAAAGGTTATTGGAACAGCCTTTTATAAGGTTGCTTTGCATATCTCGAAGGCGTTTGCCAGGGATTGGCCTGCTGATCTTCAGAAGTTGAAAGGTTATTGGAACAGCCTTTTATAAGGTTGCTTTGCATATCTCGAAGGCGTTTGCCAGGGATTGGCCTGCTGATCTTCAGAAGTTGAAAGGTTATTGGATCAGCCTTTTATAAGGTTGCTTTGCATATCTCGTAGGCGTTTGCCAGGGATTGGCCTGCTGATCTTCAGAAGTTGAAAGGTTATTGGAACAGCCTTTATTAGCTGAGCTCCTTTTTTCATCACGGTTAATAAGATATAAAAAAAGCACAAAAAAAAAATTTAAAGCTTTATAATTATTTATTGCATATGAATTGAAAACCCATTGGATTAAAACGTTTAATGTTAATGCGTATGTAACAAAAAACTATGTGTAAATTTTGTATATGTTTTTGCGGCTCTTAAACATCGGAGCATTTGGAGCGCCGTACATTTGTCAATTTCGTGCACGAGCAAAGATTAGCTGATGAAGATTTTTCGCAAAAAAATCTTCTTTAGTGATGAAGCCCATTTTCATCTTGGTGGATTCGTTAATAAGCAAAATTGTCGCATTTGGGCTGATGAAAATCCAAGGAAGATTGTTGAAAAGCTACTGCACCCACAAAAGGTCGCTGTTTGGTGTGCATTTTTTGCTAGTGAAATCATTGGGTCATATATTTATTAATTTGAACATCCATTTTCGTAATAGGTTTCGATAACTTTAACACGTCGTTTGATTGTTAATCTTTCCATGGTTGAAATTGCCAAAGACATAAGTTGTTAAATCTGAAAGAAAAAAAAATCATTAGACGCTTAAACTTAATTCACATTTAAAATCGGTCCATGTCATTGGAACACGCCTTATACACACACACACACACGCACACACACACACATATATATACATACATACATATATATATATATATATCTATATCTATATATATATATATATATATATATATATATATATATATAACGTAAATCATTCAAACGAAAAACAAATACTGAAGCTAATTATATGGCGAGAATCACTCTCACAAACAATATTTAATAATAAAATACAATCAACTTCGAATCTGTTAATGAATGGTGTGATCCTTGTTCATAAATTCCGGTTTTATCTGGTCTTATTTTTTTGTACGAGCCGGCTTTCAGTCGTTCCGAACGACCATCCTCAGGCAGACATATCAGTGTGTTTTTTTGTTAAATTTGTTTTTCGTTTGAATGATTTACGTTACATAAATTGAATACGCACTACAAAACCGATATATATATATATATATATATATATATATATATATATATATATATATATATATATATATATATGGAGAGAGAGAGAGAGAGAGAGAGAGAGACGCCATATCTTCATTCACGCATGTTTAGTTGAATAAGCAAGACATATATTATATCTATTTTTATTTTAATCCTCTCAAATTCAATTTCTTAGTGCTGTTACCAAAATGATTTAGAAAGACGCCGTGGTTTTGGTTATTTCGTTTATGTTCCCAAGTACTTTCAATCTCATCCAAGATCATCTCCAGGGTTGAAATG
Source organism: Acanthosepion esculentum (assembly GCA_964036315.1). Classification (NCBI taxonomy): domain Eukaryota; kingdom Metazoa; phylum Mollusca; class Cephalopoda; order Sepiida; family Sepiidae; genus Acanthosepion; species Acanthosepion esculentum. The sequence goes on along the minus strand of OZ038492.1, from coordinate 86,607,174 downwards.
CTATGACAAAAAATTAATGTATTTGATGGTTGTGAATTTTTTAGTAAATTCTCATGAAACTGGATCTCGAAATGTTACAGTTTGCCGCCAAAAATGTTACAGTTATCCCTCCATAATTTTATTGATTAAAATGAATGAAAAAAATATTCTGACAGAATCTATAGCAGATGATTTATATTTAGTTATTTATATCCACCCCCAAAAAGTTACGCATTATTTAATCTGTCTATATAGCTGAGATAAGGCATTATGATTACTTACATTATTTACATTATTCAGACTGTTATCCGCAGTCATAAAGTCAATGGATAAAAACATTGGTTAGATACAGTGGCTAGGCCCAAAGTGTTGTGAGTTCAATACAAGGCCACATCAGTGGCGAACCAAAACTTGGAGAGTTGATTTAAAGGGAAATAACTATGATATCTGGAAGAAACATGGTACGTGGAACTAAATAAAGGGTTCGATTCGAAATTCCAATCATCTGAAAAATTTGGCTACGAAGATGAGGATAACAGTCCGAATAATGTAAATAATGTAAGCATTATTTATTTGTCTCTGTCATGTTTTCACAAGAGTTTTGTCTATAAAAAACAACCATCAAGAAAATGGCATATATTAAATGAAAAACAGTAAATGAAAGACAATTTTTGCACTACCTTTAACCCACCAAACGGAAAAATGTAAGTAAAAACTAAATAAAAATTTATTAAATTTTCTTTTCATATTTAACGAAAGACCAATAACAGAAAGCTTGCTGTCCATATATATATATATATATATATATATATATATATATATATATATATATATATATATATATATATATATATATATATATACGGAATAAATTCCAATAACCAAAAAATACTATTCTTAAAAGAGAGCTCAATACAGAGTAAAGCAAATATAATTATTTATTCGAAAATTATAACATAAACATGTCATCACTACAAAAATGTCAAGTGATGGTGTCGAACACCATCACTTGATAAGACACCAGAAGTGTTGAAACAAAATGGCTATTTTTGTAGTGATTTTATATCATATTTATGTTATAATTTTCGAATAAATAATTATATATATATATATATATATATATATATATATATATATTTATATATCTATATATATTGTGTATATTTAGGCAGCATATTTTCATTCAGACAGGTTTGGTTAAATAATTTAGACATTAGTCCATTAGTTTTCGTTGTGATGCATTCAAGTTCGCGGGTTTATTTATTGGTAGATTTAGAAAATTGAGTAAGAAAAATACCAAAATTTTCTTTCGAATACTTTTTATTTTCCCAAGTCTCAGATGAGATTGAAAATAATGACGATTGTCGTTGCATTTAAAGTTTTGATGACTGTGTCTGGCAGGGAAGCACGAAACCGGATGATAATTCTACAGGATAGAAGATTCCGCTATATTCAGGTAGACGTCACGCTATAGTAGCATTTCGTCCATAGTATGAGGTCTACCTCAATATAGCGTGAGGTCTACCTCCCGTTTCGTGTATAAGGTGAGGTCTACCTCAATATAGCGTGAGGTCTACCTCAATATAGCTTGGGGTCTACCTCTATATAGCGTGAGGTCTGCCCTCCGTTTCGTCTATAACGTAAGGTCTACCTCAATATAGCGTGAGGTCTATCTCAATATCGCGTGAGGTCTACCTCCCGTTTCGTCTATAGCGTGAGGTCTACCGCAGCATCGAACTATAATATAACATTGTATGTGTATACATATTTAGATAAACCTTATATTATCATTTATATATCTATATACTACTATTTATATTTATATTAAAGGCAGAGAGGTAAAAATAATCACGCTGTCAAATACAATACACACATTCATTTTAGCGACAAACACTTCGTATAACTTCTAGGAATGACATGAATAGATCATTGGAATTTTTTCTCATCATCTTCCAGCAAAAATGATCAAAATTTGACAGGAACTACTGACTACCAACACCTCGCACGGTAGACCTCCACGCTGCACCTGGGTAGATGACATGTTGAGGTAGACCTCACGCTATAGCAACAATCTTTCACGCTTTCGTGAGGTAGACCTCAATAGCACCAACTCAGTTTTCTTGATGTCGATTGTCAACCCAATCATTACAAAACAACGTAAATAGTACACATATTTTAGTCTGCTTTACTGGTGTCCGTGTTAAATGATGACAGATTCATTTACGTTTTCAGCGTAGTAGATGTTGTAGTCGTCTTAGATACCGTCGTTCATAGATTTGTTTGCCGTTCTTCCTAAAAAAAAAAAAAGGAGAAGTTTATGCCATCTGCACTGGCGTTTTATCCGTTCGCCTTTTCCTCAATGTATCTACAACGATTGTTTCGGCGACGATCGACCGGGCTTCCAATAACCATGTTAGGATAACTTAAAGCTCCCGTCGGCGAATGTGACCCGTCAGAGAGACATCACCCACCCAAACCCCACGCAACAGCAACTGGTTTCCACTTATTGCGGGTGAGCAAGCCGAATATCTTGTTGATACTTGACGTACAGTGATTAAAGAACCAGGAAAGATTGCAGGATCGGTTTTCATCGATTTCAATTTGCTGATGGCATCCGAATGTTCCTTAGTTGAGTAAGAATGACTGACGCAACCCGCCTGGGCATCTTACTCTCGCAAATAAGAGGAAGAATTGAACAAATAAGGAATTTAGATTAAAGTTAATAGATATAAATGGCAATAAGAAAACACTATTAATTGCTGACGCGTTTCGTTCAATGTGGACTTTCTCAAAGCAGAAAACGAAATGAATTTAATAAAAGGAAATTTATAAAAACAAAAGACAGAGTTCTGAGCAACTGGAATGTAGGGAATGCTATTTACATATTGTTAACTGAAAATAACGTCAGTTAATGTCACGTGTGGAGAATATTATCTGTGTTGGCGGATTTAACCATTTTCTTTTGAATTTATTATATTGTTGTGTACGTTTGTTTGTGAGAGCAGTAATTTTGTTAAGAAAGGTGAAATAGGGAAAAAGCCTTGGCGTAGATTAATATTTGGGTAATGTTCTATGGCGGCACTCTCTAGAAATTTTCTTCTGTGTGAGTTATTTTCTTTTTTTATAAGTATAGCATTTTTAAAATCAAAATTATGGTTGAATTTATTCCTATGTATTACTAGTGTATTAGCTAAGTTGTTTATTGTAAGGTCTCTTTTGTGTTCATAGATGCGTTTTTTAAAAATTTCTACTTGTTTCTCCAATATATTGGGAGCAACAGTTTTGGCAATTTATTTCATAAATGCCTGCTTCAGAAATATTATTGCTATTGTTGTTTGAAGATCTTAGTATCTCCATAATTGTTTTGGAAGTATTTGTGACTATTTTAAGATTATTTAGATGTTAATAAAAGCAAAAGACAGAGTGTTTTCCTATTGTCATTTATATTTGTAAAGATTGTCTTATCTACAGGTTAACTCTGAGAAATTTTCACATTAAAGTTAATTTATATCTTCCTTTATGTATCGTGTCTCTTCAAGACGTGGCCGATCGTGGCTCTCCACACCATCCTGCTCTTTGTAGATTTAAGCAGTGCCTATCAGCTAATCCTCACTCCCAATCACCTCTCTGTCAACCATTTACACGAGCTCATTAGGTCGTCCTGGGCATGACGATAAACTACATCCAGAAGCAATGATCAGGAGGTTTTGAGAAGCGTGGAACCACCTCTTAATTGCTGTTGTTCCAGGTCGACACTGATCCAGGGTGGTAGTACCTGTTAGGATCCCAGCTTTGGGCAAATAGTTAACCCCCAAACTGGCGTCAAAACATGAAAATACAAAAATACGTTAGGAAAAATTAGATTTTTGGAAAAAAAAACCCAAAGCTCACAAGATATTAAAATTGTGGCATTAAATGACCCATAATATGCAGTCAAACAAACAAACCAAACCAAGCTCCCACCTATTACTCTTGCCTTCAGTATACCTACGAATGTCAAATTCTCTAAGCCTTCTTTCCTCATTATGTGTTCCTTAAATTTCATCTCTTTCTGATTTTAAGTATATGTCTCCTTTTCGTTCTTATTTTTACTTATCCCTTCCTCGTTGCTCACATGGCCCGTCTATGAGATTCTCAGTATCTTTCTGTAGAACCCTATTTCTGTAGCCTCATGTCTCCACTTGCTCTGTAAAAAGATTGTTCAGTATAAAGGCACTGATACTGCGTAGCGCTATTTCATTATTCCGACTATTGTCCTCATCTTTGTTGTCATATTTATCGCAGCGTTTCGGCCGTTGTACGCTCTGGCCTTCTTCAGGTGGTTGGAACGTCGAACTGAACCCTGGAGTAGACTGTTCTAGTTAACAGGAGATAACTAACAACTGACATCCATTAAAACATGGCACGTGGAACTAGAACAGTCTACCACAGTGAGCGAAATAAAGGGTTCAGTTCGACATTCCAACCACCTGAAGAAGGCCGGAGCGTACAGCGGCCGAAACGTTGTAATAAATATGGCGGCAAAGATGAGGACAATAGTCCGAATAATGTAAACAGTGTACATGGTACCTCATCTCAGAACTATAGACAGATTCCAAAGGGTATTTGCACGTAAATGAATGTAATGGATTCGACTGGAATTCGAACTCGGCTCTCCGATTCCTCAATCTGAGCCTCTGCCACTACCCCATCGTGCCTCCTTGAAGAGCTTTGAACTCTTACAACCTGAAAAGAGCATCGTATTTAAGATGTTCTTGAAAAAGTCATACCTCCATCTCTTCTCTCAGTCATGGATTAAATAGCAATGTAGACTAAGCTGCCAAGCCTTGGGTGGCAACCAGTCTAATAGAAGTCCAGAAGAGAGACTGATCTGAATACAAAATTGTGGAGAAGGCAACGAGAAACCTCTCCACTGTCTTTCTCAAGATGACTTAGCAATTCACAAATAATAAAAACAAGGAAGGTGTGGAGTGTCATGATCTTTTATATACTGAAGTGACTTAGCACCAAAAAAAAAGAAAAAAACATAGACTTAAGATCAATTCAATTAGTGAAAAAAAAGAGAGGGAAAAAAAAAGAAAAATATTGTCGAATTGCATTTTTGTTTAGCGAAAAAGGAAACGGAGATTTAGGAGTCAGATTACTAGCCTGTGTTCAGCTGAAGCTTCGTTTGGGAACAGGTGGGAAGACAAGAATTTATGGCCTACTTGAAAGGGTTACATTGTTTTTACACGTGTTGATCGAATTGAAATTTCTTAAGGGATCATTAACTTTGGGAGGATAGCGGGAATTGACAGATACAAGCTAAAACGCAATTCATTACGAACATTCTCGGCCCATTTACCTATGAGAAAAACGAGACTGTATCGCTCTTCCCGCCTCTCTCTCTCTCAGTCTGTATCTATCTTTGTGTATATATTAAATAAGTTTATGGAATATGTGTGTGTCAGTGCGGTTTTGTAGAGCGATGGTTTATCATGCAAATGCTTAACCATAAGAATTTGTGACACTGTACGGATCTGCGTGTCTGGGCCTGATCCCTTCTCACATAAACGCATGGTTTCTTTAAAAGGACATTTTGATCGATATCCGTCTTTCTTTTCTGCATACACCTTTTGCGTTTTCTACGTTTATTTCTCTCTCTCTATTTCTGTATTTCTCTCTTTCACACAGGTGATTGGAAACGACACAGGTGTGGAAAATGAATTGATTGCTACGAAGGTGTTAACGTTTGTTTTCTTTGCATTACAAAAGGTATTATCGACTCGTGAAAAAAAGTAGAAGAGTCAGAAGAGAAGGAAAATAAAAGGAGGACAACGAAAAGAAAAGAAGAAGAAGAAGAAGAGAAGGAAAAATAGAGTCTAGGAAGGAAGGAAGGAAGGAAGGAAGGAGGAAGGAAGGAAGGAAGGAAAAAGAGACTGATGAGCAGGAAAGCAAAATTACGTAGAAAGAAAGAGGAAGAAAAAGAAGAGAAGGAAAATAAGAGAAGGAAAATAAGAGAATAACCATAAATGAAGAAGAAGAGAAGGAAAATTAGAGTCTAGGATGGAAGGAAGGAAGGAAAGAAGGAAGGAAGGGAGGAAAGAAGGAAGGAAGGGAGGAAGGAAGGAAGGAAGGGAGGAAGGAAGGAAGGAAGGAAAAAGAGACTGATGAGAAAGAAAGCAAGACTACGTAGAAAGAAAGAGGAAGAAAAAGAAGAGAAGGAAAATAAGAGAATGGCTATAAATAAGGAAGAAGAAAAGTCGGGAAATAAGGAAAATAGGAGAAGGACTATGAAAGAAGAAGAAGAAGAAGAAGAAGAAGAAGAAGAAGAAGAAGAAGAAGAAGAAGAAGAAGAAGAAGAAAGGTGGAAGAAAGAAGAAACAAATAAGGTGAAGAAGTTTGGCAGAAGAAAGACAAAGAGAAGAAGAAGAAGAAGAAGAAGAAGAAGAAGAAGAAGAAGAAGAAGAAGAAGAAGAAGAAGAAGAAGGATGGAAGAAAGAAGAAATAAATAAGGTGAAGAAGAAGTTTGGCAGAAGAAAGACAAAGAGAAAAAGAAGAAGAAGAAGAAGAAGAAGAAGAAGAAGAAGAAGAAGAAGAAGAAGAAGAAGACTTTGAGAGAGATTATGTTGATTAGAAGACAAAGGAAGTCCGAAGGAGAATCGGTGAAATCCGCTCAAAAAAAGAACGCTCTCCAGAGATATCTCCACACCGTCTCCGTTTCGTTTTCAATTTTTTTAAAGAATCAGTATGAAAAAAACTACAAGCAACGTGTCAATCAATTTCCACTCGGGGCACAGATTTCAAGCACCAAGGACAGGCGCGTTTCATTTAGGATTTGACGTAATTGTTTTCTATTTGTCAGAGAATTTAGATCTTGTTGCCATAATCCAACGCAATTAGGATAAATTACGATTGCATTTAAATATATTTAATTGTGAGTGGTCTGCGTCGCAAAAGCTGATACACGACAGCAAGAGGGGCGTTGCTTACAGGAAGGAAGTGATTATAAAGTTTTTTTTTTTATGGGACCAATGGTCAGTCATAAGATATAAAACGAAAAAAAAAGAAAACGAAGCTAATGAAACATCATAAACAACTTGAGCAATTTGAAATTTTCTAAAAGAAAACAACTACACATGCGAATATACACGAGATGTGACATTTAATTCCCGGAATCTAAAGTGCCTTTCCTGGTCAATGTTAGCCGTAGTCACCGTCGAAGTACTCCCCCGCCACCTTATGAAGCTATGTAACTCTTGAAACGATAGTGCCATTGCTGGAAACATTCTTGGAATTTGTTTTCTGAAATACTACCTCAGTGATGTACTCGCGTGCTGCAGCGAATCATTGTCCTTTTCGGGGCATTTTTAAATTTGGGAAATGGCGAAAAATGATAGAGGGCCGAGTTTGGGGAATAATTTGGATGCGCCTTTTTTGTAATGTGCTCATTGCCGGAAATTAATTACCACAATATATATATATATATATATATATATATATATATATATATATATACAAGTATAGGATTGGTGTATACGGAATAAATTCCAATAACCAACAATTACTATTCTTAAAAGAGTGCTCAATACAGAGCAGATATAATTATTTATTTAAATATTATAACATAAATATGTATTAAAATCACTACAAAAATAGTCATTTTGTTTCAACACCTCTGGTGTCTTATCAAGTTATGATGTTGAATGTAGAATAAAGGGTTTTAAAAGTTTCAAATTAATTAACGATGCCTCGTAAGTGGAAAACGCTGTTACATAAGCTGTGTGTATATATTGTCTTACGTAAGATATCAGCACCCCACTCCTACACTTGGAATTAAAATGTATCCACGTTGTCATGAAGTTAAGACCAGTCGATCTTAACGTCTATTCTAACGTAATTTCAAAGAAAACAAAATAAATTGAATAACATATGTATTTTTTTCTTTTCTCATCAGCAATTTTATAATTTAAAAATAATAGAGATTAAATTTAGATTTTAAAATTAGTATGTTTTTTTTTTTTAAATTTGAAATTTTATCATATAATTTAATACTTATTGGTTAGAATAAATTCTACTTTAGTATAACCCCAAATTTAAAGCATTTCATAGCTATTATAACCTTACTTCGTTGTCAAGTTTTTTGAATTCTCGTATACTTGTATTTTGATTGGTCATTCCAGCTTATGTAACAGCGTTTTGCACTTACGAGGGATCGTTAATTAATTTGAAACTTTTAAAACCCTTTATTCTACATTCAACATCATCACTTGATAAGACACCAGAGGTGTCAAAACAAAATGTCTATTTTTGTAGTGATTTTATATAATATTTATGTTATAATTTTTAAATAAATAATTATATATATATATATATATATATATATATATATATATATATATATATAGGTGTCCATAAAGTTCGTGTGCACTTTAAAAAATTTATAACTTTATTTGTATTTGCGATAGAAATAATCTGTAAAAAATGTTATGAAATTTAATGTACCTAGTTTTAAGTATAGCTAAAATTAACTAATGTGATTTCAGGCATTACTGTAAATCAGTTGGCAAATGTTTTCCGTGAACTGCAAAATCGTATTACCCTTTGTATTGCTAATGATGAAGGACATGTGGAAACTTAAATAAAATTTCAATAAAACCTTGAAAAATATAGATTTACTTCTTTCTAATCCTTTTTTACAAATTATTTCTATCGCAAATACAAATAAAGTTATAAATTTTATAAATTTCACACGAAATTTATGGACACCCTCTCTCTCTCTCTCTCTCTCTCTCTCTCTATATATATATATATATATATATATATATATATATAACATCCACGGCGGTATATTTGAGGGAAGGGCCAGTGCAAGTGTCTCCTGCCCAGACTTCGCTCGGAATCTATGACACGGGTCCCCAATCTATGATACGCCGCGAACATACGATACGGTCCCCGAATCTATTGTCCGCCCCGAATCTACGATACGGCTCCCAATCTATGATACGCCCCCAATGTATGATACAGGCCCCCAATCTATGATACACACTGAATCTATGATACAGGATCCCCTCTATTGAGGGGTCTCACCTTAATACACAGATGGACTCACCCAAGGTATACATATACTACTCCCAGTGAATACTCGGACAGTCAGTAATAGTACGTTGAGTCAAGTCGGACAGTATTAGTAGTAGAACGTTGAGTCGGTCGAGTAGTAATAGAGGAGGGTAGCACAAGAGTCACAGTAACAAGCACGTAGACTCAGTAATACAGCGATACGACGATACCAAAGAATATATTTTTTTTTCTACTAACCCCGCATTCCTTAACTACTCACCTGTATTACCAGTTTGTATTATTACGTTGATACATTTATATTCCTATATGCATTCTTGTTGTTTGTTATTATTTGATACCGGATTTCATCCCGGAATCCACAACAGCCTCTCTACGATATCTTAATTTTCACAAGGCAGTAGTAATATAAAATACAAATTTTACTGTAACTAAATAATGTACAATTGCAACATCTCGATCTATCAATCGTTTTTAACAAATAATCGTTATTGTTTATTATTCAAAGCTTTCTTTAGTGACGGGCGACTGGTTCGAACTCGACATCCAGTTGGAAATGAGCCGATCTGAGTTTCGTGTCGGCAAAGTATTCGAGGTTTAAATCAATGCTTAAGTGGTTATGCATCTAACCTCTCACGACCTAGTCTCTGATAAACAATATAGATTCTTTTTTACGTGCTTACGGACATCACTGAATATGTATATCAAACTCTTGATAATAACGGTGAATCTCGAGCTGTGGCTATAGATATCTCAAAGGCGTTTGACAGGGTTTGGCATGTTGGTTTCCTACGTAATGTTCAGAGCTACAGTATTACATGACGATTGATTCAATTTAATCTTTCCTACCAAATTGTGAAATGAAGGTCGTTCTGAACAGGCTCGCTTCCAGATCCTTTCATGCGAATGTAGGTGTCCCCCAAGGCTCTATCCTGGGTTCTGCGCTGTTTCTGATCTTCATCAACGATCTTCCTGGTTATCATTTCACAAGTAGGCATTTATGCAGATGACACTACCATTTACTCCTGTCTCAATAGCATATCCGTCAGAGCTGACAGTTAACCTAGCCGCTGCTCATGTAAAGGAAACCTCCAGTCAGTGGTTAACTGGGGACAGGAAATGGCTTGTAAATTTGAATGCTTTCAAAACTAAACTGCTCTCACTTAACCACCACAGAGAAACTTCCCTGCCAGAAATCAGCATGGCTGATGCTAGACTTCTGGAGAGCGTTTCACTGCCTCTTCTTGGCCTCGCGATTTCGACTGACTTGAAGTGAAAGAACTACATTGAATCAATAGCTGCATCATCTACTGCACAGAAAGTTGGTTCATCGTGTCGTGCCAGAATGTTTTCTCGTCAGAGACCATCTTGTACATTTACAAATCTGCCATTCGTCTGCGCATGAAAATACTGTTGTCACATCTGGTCTGGTGGCCCTGCTATTCATCTTGAGGATCTTGAGAAAATTCAAAGAAAGATCTGCAATTTAATCCATCCTGATTTGGCATGTCGACTTCAGTCACTTTCTCATCGACGTGATGTGGCTTCCCTCTGCCTTTTCTACAAATAATTTTTAGATATTTTCAAGCTCGGGCTGTGGATGTAGATATCTCAAAGGCGTTTAACAGGGTTTGGCATGTTTGTTTTCTTCGCAATGTTCAAGGCTACAATATTACAGGACGATTGTTTGATTCAATCTAATCATTTCTATCAAATTGTGAAATGAAGGTCGTTCTGAACAGGCTCGCTTCCAGATCCTTTCACATAAACGCGGGTGTCCCCAAAGGGTTCCTACGCTGTTTCTGATCTTCATTAATTATCTTCCTTATATCAAGTAGGCATTTATGCAGATGACACCATCATTTACTCCTGTCTCAATAGCAAATCTGTCAGAGGTAACAAACGTAACCTGGCCGCTACTCTTGAAAAGGACCTCGAACCAGTGGTTAAATGGGGCAGGAAAGGTCTTGTAAATTTGAATGCCTCCAACATTAAACTTCATGCTTCACACTCCCGTCGACTGTACTATTTGCTTTAGTCTGAGTTTTGCTCTCTCTCAATTGGGAAATCAGGGCGCCCAAAGTACGTCCCAAGATCTGTTATCTTCGCCCGTTTGAAGACCGTCTAGGATATACTAATGCCTAGACAAATCGACCGGGAAAAATATGAATCCATCACTTCTCACCGGGTATGAATTAATTAGTAAGTCTTATCACTAAAGCATTAATATCTAAAAAAGTACTTACAAACAAAAAGCAGTTTCTGGCTTTAAATAACCTGAAGCGTGTTGATAAGCCGTAAAAAAACAAATCAATCAATTAATTAGAAAGAGGTTACATTCAGACAGCTTCGCGTCCTGGGTATGACGATAAACTACATCCACCTTCTGGGTAAGACGATAAACTACATCCGCCTTCTGAGAAAGACGATAAACTACATCCGCCTTCTGGGTAAGACGATAAACTACATCCGCCTTCTGGGTAAGACCATAAACTACATCCGCCTTCTGGGTAAGACGATAAACTACATCCAGCTTCTGGGTAAGACGATAAACTACATCAACCTCTTGCATAAGACGATAAACTACATCCACCTCCTGGGTAAGACGATAAGCTAAATCCACCTTCTGGGTAAGACGATAAACTACATCCACCTTCTGGGTAAGACGATAAACTACATCCACCTCCTGGGTAAGATGATAAAATACATCCACCTTCTGGGTAAGACGATAAACTACATGCCCTCATAATCTGACAATCTTACTCCCCTCCTCTGACGTTCATACAACAACGTCATTCACTGCTCGTCTACATTGAGTGGCTCTGAGGCGCTGTATTGTGTGAAAAATTAGTAAAAGAAGAATCAATGATTTCACCGCAGGTTGAATCCTTATTCAATTCACTTCCAGAGTAAGAAGATCTAAGGTAAAGAGTTTTTCATCTCAAGATGGCTAACTCATGTAAAGCCATCATTAATTTCACTATCTCACTCCTATCTTGAAATCTTAACAATTTCTGTTCGATGTTTCTGGAAAGACGAATTATCGTTATTTACGATATCCACAAAGCGGTTTGAAAGTCTTGTCACCCCTACATAATATATTTTTCTATTTAAACGCTTTGCGGGGTCATTATCAAGGAGAGAGTTTCACATGAACTATACCAGAATACTCATCAGCTGAAGGACGCCGTTCGGAAAGCCTTTACAACAATCAACAACGCACAGCTTCGTAAAATATCACAGAGGACATGGCACCGCATTATTTTGTGCCACGAAAATGATGGTGTTCATACAGACCTTCTCATTTGTGACATCGTCAATGAAAGGGAATAAACTGAATCCAGTACATCAGCACATATGCTAGGCCACAAAAATCTCCTGAGCTGACCAAGCATAGAAATGAATATAATATGGGAACCAGTAATAAGGAGTGTCAGAGAAAAGCGATAATAACAATAAAGTTACAATATGAGCTCTGGTAAAAACATGTTGATACCAGCAAAAATTGCAATATGAGCACTGGTAAAAATGGTTACTGAAGACATTGAGTTTAGAAGCCCCAGAAATTCAAGGACACATGGCACAATGGATAAAGGCGTTGTTTAGATCCAGTGACAGGACCCAAAGAGTGTGAGTTCAATACCCGGTTAAGGCAGTGGAGAACTTTCTGAGTGAAAAATTAACAGGAGATAACTGATAAACATGGCACGTGATACTAGAACAGTCTACCCCAATGAGCGAAATAAAGGGTACGGTTCGACATTCCAACCATCTGAAGAAGGCCGGAGAGTACAACGGCCGAAACGTTGTAATAAATATGGCGACAAAGATGAGGACTATAGTCCGAATAATGTACATAATACCTCATCTCAGAAATATAGACAAGTACATGTGCTTTGTATTACTTGTTCTATTACTCTCGTTACTTTTGGGTAGGGTTGACAAAACTTTCGGACCACATTTGAACTCTTGTCTTCATCTTTATTGTTGTTATCACAATGTTGCAGACGTTCTCTCTGGCCCTTTTTTTGCAATAAGCGCATTAAAAATAAATCTAAATTTTATTATCAGGCTACACATTTATTGACTTACCTACCCAAGAAGGCACGCACTAGTGCGTACACACACACACACATATATATAAATATATATTTTAAAACATTATGTTTATACATTCTTTTTTTTTATAGATTTTTATACATTCTTTTTATAAACAGAGCATTTACTTAAATATTTTTATCTATAAAAAGAATGTATAAACATAAAAATGTCTTAAAATAATTGTCGGACTTTGTCCATTTCATAATGTGATATCTATCTATCTATCTATCTCTCTATCTCTCTCTCTCTCTCTCTCTATATATATATATATATATAGATGTATGTATATATATATATATACATATGATAAAATATTGTTTCAAAGGTGTGCTATATTTATGGTATAAAGTGCTCAATATCAGAGATAGAGCGTATGTAAATATAAAAGTGGACTTTGAGGTCAACACCCTGCGGCGACAGTCAATCGATGGCTTGACGATTGCGTTTCGTATGAAAGAGACTGACGCCTCTGAGTCCTGAGTGTTCTCTTTAATACGCACTTTACATATATATATATATATATATATATATATATTAGGTTGGTGCAAAAATAATGTCGTTTTTTGACGTTCAAATTCATGTGTGAAAACGACATTATTTTTGCACCAACCTAATATATATATATATATATATATATATATATATATATATATATATATATATGTATGTATTTGTATGTATTGATGTTCATCCTGTATAAGACCCGTGAGCCACTCGTGGCGTGGTAGAGGGTTACAGAGTAAGAGACAGTTTATGCGGATAGTGGAGGAAGATGATGGTTGACACTAGACTTGAACAAGTTACGATTGTAGTGATCGGGGAAGCATCCTCTTGGGATCCACAAAGCTGCGATTTGCAGAAAGAAGTTATTCGAGTTGAAGTTACATGTCACCAAAGGAATACGAATGGAGTGGGGGCGGTTCGCGTAGCGTGGTGAGTCGCAGAAGTGAAGGTTAGAACATGTGGAACTAAGAAATGTAGTTTGTCTGAACACTTTCCATAGAAATAGCGATAGAGAGTCTGTGAAAAAGGGACTGTAGGTTGGAAAATAATTCATCACCCACAAGGACGCGGAAACGCTTTTGTACTCCATCGAGACTGGATAATGAAGACGGCGCATCTTTCGCTCATATATGGCTACTTCTTCTTCTTTTTTATGTGACATGTCCTTTCAGGACGGAGGCGATCATGGCTCTCCACCTCCCTCTATCCCTTACAGCTCTAAACAAGTTCCTTCCCTCTGCTTCCTCCCCCAGACCACGTTCTGTCATCTACCTGCTCAAGCTCGTCAGGTATGTCGCACTGCTTTTCCCTTGTCTCTCTTTCCCTCTATTCGACCTGTGAGTATCAGATTCTCCAGGCCCTCCTTTCTCATTATGTGTGCCAGAAACGTCAGCTGCCTCTTTCTGGTGTTAAGTATAAGCCTTCTCCTTGTTTGTAACGTCTTTAAGACCTCATCGTTGCTCACATGCTCGGTCCATGATATCCTCAGCATCCTTCTGTAGAACCACATCTCCTTTGCCTCGAGTCTCTTCTTCATCTTTGAGGAAATCGTCCGACTGATCTGGCTCTTGTAAAGACAGAGGATAGGAGGAACCGGGTACTTCCTGGAGCGGTACACTGAAGCGAACGTTTTTCCTGCAACTTTAGCGATGGGTCATATGTACGAGTTCCGCTCACGTCCTGGGCTGAGTTTAAAATCCATTAGGCGCTAAAGATACGGGGCCTCCCCGTGGAAACGCCCGTTCATCATGATTGGTTTAACCTCGTGTATATCTATCTAGGTAAACTATTTACATTATTCGGACTATTGTCCTCATCTTTGTCGCCATATTTATTACAACGTTTCGGCCGTTGTACGCTCCGGCCTTCTTCAGGTGGTTGGAATGTCGAAATGAACCCTTTATTTATCTCACTGTGGTAGACTGTTCTAGTTCCATGTGCCATGTTTAATGGATGTCAGTTATCAGTTATCTCCTGTTAATTCCCCTCACTAAGTTCAGAAATATAGACTGATACCGATTTAGGTAATTTAGCGGTAACACTGAACTAAACCCTTTATTTAATCTACGGCGTTAGATGCTCCAATATACCATTGTCTCATCATCGTAGAGATTCATAAATGATATGCAGATCATTTATGCAAAGTAGAAAGTTGGTCCGAGAAACAGCCTGAGAGAGACGTCTGCGTTGATTGTTACGGCCTCGTAGGACTGGCCCCTGTTTTTAGCGCTGCTTAGGTTTCCCTGATCGATATACACCTGATGAAGGCCGGAGGGTACAACGGCTGAAACGTTGTGATAACTACAACAAAGATGAAGACAATTGCCCGAATGTAAAAATGAATTTTCTTTTCTCTCGATATCTTGTTAACTACGCCATGGCAAACATTGCTTTGTCTCTGTATGATACTATAGTGATTTTCCAAGCGTAGCTCAGATGTGGCACAAGGCCTAAATGATGGAGCTCCCAGTGAGATCGAACTCGTTACTCGGTCGTAACTGATCTGTCGAGACGTCGAAGTGTCCACCAATGAAATATTGTGATTAACTAAATATCGGAAATAGTTACTAATTCCCGTAATTCCTCATGTTTAATACGCCTTCATCCACAATACGCACCCCTAAAATTGGGCTGAAAGTATGGTTCTACTCACGTATAATACGCACCCCTTGTTTGATAATCAAACCCTATAAATTGTACTTCTCCGATTCCATTACGGCCAGCGTTTCCTAAAATCTAAAGAAATGGTTTGAAACATAGAATAATATTATACTAATTTAGTCTTATGATAATTCTTATTTTACTTTACGGCCATTTTTAAAGATCTTTTGTAGCTGTGCATAATACGCACCCCTGATTTTGCTTATTATTTTTTAGAAAAAAATGCGTATTATACATGTGGAATTCCAGTAAATATCGCACGTATACCGCGCACCCCTTTTTTTGTTTATCAAACCCTATAAATTGTACCTCTCCAATTTCATTACGGCCAGCGTTTCCTACTCTTATTTAAAAAAGGTTTTAAACATAAAATAATATTATTCTAATTTAGTTTTATGTTAATTCTTATTTTATTTTACGGCCATTTTTTAAAGATCTTTTGTAGCTGTACATAATACGCACCCCTGATTTTGCTTTTTATTTTTTTTTGGAAAAAATGCGTATTATACATGTGGAATTACGGTAAATATCTCGAAAAGTATACCTAACGCTCTTTGTGTGTGTGTGTATGTGTGTGCGTGTGTGTGTGTGTATAAAACATTCATCAATACAGGCTTTGTTAAAAATTACACCACGCCGTAGTAGCCAATGACTTTTACACTATATACGGATTGTCTTGAATCATTATCTGATTAACTGACAAATCAAGACGACCCAAGTAAATGAAATTTCCCCTTGTGATCTCTACCGCTCTTTGAACATTATTCATAACACGCATTATTCTTTCTAGCTCTGATTCTATGCAATTTACCGTATTTGACGGCATATAAGACGCACGGGTGAGGCACTTCGAGGTGGTGTAATGGTTAGCAAGCTTGTCCCACTAGAACAATTACGACTGACTAGTGAGTTCGATCCTCACTGGCTGTCCCATACTTTCTACTATGTGCCACATGTGAGCTACGCTTGGAAAATCAGTATAAGACGCATCCCAGTTTTAGCAGGGCAAATCAAGAAAAAATTAATAACTAGCGGCGTTGCCCGGGCTTGATTAAAAAATCGTACGACTCATACAGCAATCGCTATCTCTTGACTTAAAATATTTTTGCCCTTCCTTGCCTTTAAAGGAGTGCCCTTTGCCGTGCTGATGTTGCTACATGCCTTACTTCTTGCCTATCTCACACAGCGAATTTTTTCTAAGCTCTATACTAAACATTCAATCTGTTACGAAAAAAGAACTAAACAAAATGAACACAAAACGATCAGCTTTAAAAAAGGACTCGTAACTGGAAAAACCGAATGAAAAAAGAATGTTAACAAATCCTTTTTCACACCCAACCCAGTTCTGCGGAATCAGAATCAACGTTGAGTTTAAGCAAGCGAATGAGCCAATTGGAGTAAAGTGCCATGCAGATTTAAATTTTTCCCATTTGTGACGAATGCAGCTATCGATTTTTTCTCTGCATGCTAGCATGCTATTTAGCATTCGTGTCAGTCAGCTGTTGGCTCTCACGCTGGCCAATAGAATCTTCCTGCCTATTCGTGGCAGCCAGCTATAGGCTCTTACTCTGGCCAGTAGAAAATGGCCGCAAACTACATGAAAACTGCCTTAGAAGCATAAAAAATCGATTATTTCCACTATCGATGGGAGTTGGGAAATGCAAAATCGGTCTTGGCGTTTTTGCTAACTTGGAGCATGTGCATGTAAATTTTGTTGCAAATCCGTCGAAAATTGCGGCCGTGCATTCGTTACACACACACACACACACACACACACACACACACATCCTGCCCTTTTATAGGTAGAGATTAGTAAAATTATTAGTAGATGGTACAGCCTAGGCTATATTTATGAGGTATTATTTTTGTTAAACAAGCCATGATTACAATTAAACGAAAAATAATAGGAAAAAAGAACACAAGCCTATAAAAACTTTATTATATCCAAAGATAAGAAAACAAAATAAAAATCAAGCAATTATTACAATTGAGCAAAACAGTACAATTACCATTAAAATTTTATTCATTTTCAAATCCATAAAATTCGCCGTCTTCGTTATCAAAACTCTGAGACTCATTTTCAATACTACTATCATCGTCGTTAAATAATGCGTCATCTTCCATTCCATTGAGAGCGTTGCTAATGCCACACTTTTTAGAAGATTTCGCAACAATTTCTGGTCTAATATTATCCCAAGCTTGCTTCACCCATTCGCTGACTTGTGCAATGCTGGGTCTTTTTGTTCTTCCTGTAAGTGTAAGGTCGTGATAAGTTATTGCCATCCACGTGTTCCATACTCCATCATGTTTAAGTCTAAGCTCATAGGAATTGCCAGGTAGCGAATTTCGGCCGACTATCGCGAATTTTAAACATTCATGCGGCATGTAAGACGCAGTGGAAATTTAAAAGATATTTTTAGTAAAAAGTGCGCTTTATATGCCGTCAAATGCGGTAATTTACAATTGCACACATCTTAAGAGCGGCATCAAGAGAAAAAACACGAAGAAATAAAACGTTTATAGTATCTATATATATAAAACAGAAGATGTCTGTCTGTCTGTGTGATACATTTTCACACGATTTTCCAACCGATTTTAACCAAACTTGGCCCATACATTGTACAATGTAAGAGATAGGTTCTTAGCGTAAAAATCGATAATTTAAAAAAATCAATAATCCATAAAGCCGATCAAAAATGGATAATTCAACTTTTTCCTTCGATTTCGTTCACTATCGGGATGTAGATTACATATGACGAGCTCAACGATACCTCATTTTTATTTCTACGCCACTGCGTTTAGCGAAAAGCCGCGAAAAACGAAAAATCGATTTTAACACAAATTTTAAACTAAAAACTCCCTCAATTTTCAAGCAATCTAATACAAATTTCACTCAATTCTAAGCCCACAATAAAATTATTATTTAAAAGTCATTTAACTTGTTAACTGAGCCACCCCATATAGTGAAAACCCGCGTAAATAGCGAAAAATGGCGATTTTTACTGGTTTCTTTATTTTTCGTTGATCTTTTAACCAATTTTCATGAAACTTAACAATTGCTTTATAAATGTATCCTCTTTTACATCTATGGTAGCACACTGACAAATTGAATTTCAAAAACTTAAAAATAATTGTGGTCTGAAGTGGGTCTTCATGTTGCCTGTTTGCCCTCTGCTAACTTTGATTGAATAAATACAGACTACTTCTGTTATATCAGTAACTACATTAATTCAAAATGTGTTTTTAATGAAAGTACTTTAAAGTAATTGAAGAAGTTAGACTCTGTTCCATTTAAACCTGATACTGTTTTTGCTCCATTCTAATTGAACGCTTTTTTCTGATCGATCAGCTGAGTATGGCTGTAAGTAACTTAATAAAGATAAGGGATACGTTTCTAAGATTTCTCGTGTTGAGATTTTACTTCTGTTAAGTCTGACTTACGGCGAAATGACGTTGAAATGACGTTGAAATATTGGTTCCCGTACGATCACCGAAGTTAAACAACATCGGACCTGGGCAGTAACTAGATGGGTGACCGTGTGAGAAAACCAGATGCTGTAAGCTTGGATGTGCGGATGGTCTAATGGATAATGGTTGTTAATTAGAGATCCGAGTTCCAGCCGAGTTCCACTTACGAGTAGATGTACCCTTAGGAAATATATGAATCCATCTCTTCTCCCCAAAGCTAAGGATTAATTAGTAAGACTTGTATCATTAAATGATTATTATCTCAAAAAAATTCTTACAATCTAAAAGTTTTTTTTTGCTTTAAATAACTTTCAAAAGGGTTGATAAGACGTAAAAAACGAATCAAACCAATAATTTTGTTCGTTCTGCAGAAACGACATTATTTAAGTTCTGCACCCTCTCGAGGAGTAATGGATAGCTGCTTGGACTGAGGAATCGAAGTGCCGAGTTCGAATGCCAGTCGAATGCATTACATTCACTTACGTGCAAATACACTTGGGAAAGGTATGATTCTTCTTCTTCTCCCCAGCTATGGATAAATAGCAGGACAGACCGGGTTCTATAGACTTGGATAGCAACTGGTCTACCGCAGAAAGAAATGGCAACCTAGTGCGGGAAAAAAACT
>OZ038492.1:86489780-86582280 GCA_964036315.1 Acanthosepion esculentum | reverse complement strand
TTGAAAACGCCCTCAGGAGCAAGCAGTACAAGAGAATTTTAAAGTCTTGTCTGCTCCCTTCTGCTGAAAAGGTGCAAATCGGCCCCACCAAGCTCATTTTTATGCAGGATAATGCTCCCTGTCACAAATCAAAATTGATGAAGGAATACTTTCATGAGAAGCAGGTGAGTGTTATGACATGGCCGCCTCGATCTCCTGACCTCACTCCCATAGAAAACTTATGGAGCATTATAAAGTACAGGCTCCCGAGAAAGCAGTTGAGCAACAAAGAGGATTTGATTATGAATTTCATATGCGAATGGAATTCAATGCTTGGAGATGAGATTTGTCAGAAGCTAATCACGTCAATGCCAAAAAGGGTTGAAAAGGTTATTCAAAATAAAGGAGGACCCATAGATTATTAAATATTTCGAACTATATTACCTATTATAAATAAATTATACTTCTATTATTCTTTATTTAAAGCTGTTCGGTTATGTTTCTATTGATTACTAGTTGCAGGAAATAAGTGAGTCACATTTTTGCACAGAGTTTTTCCCTAAATCTCATTTATATCCAAAATTATAATTATCAATAGAATACCTTAGGGTGAGTAAACTTTTTTACTAGGTGGTCGGGAAGGGGGTCTTTATCTTAGTAAGATTAAAAATTAGTTTGACCCCAAAAACAATAGGCGAAAAAATTTTTAAGTAAAAAAAATCAGGTGAGTCACTTTTATCGAACAGCACTGTATATATTTATATGTGTGTTTGTGCGTGTGACTGTTTGTGTGTGTGTGTGTGTGTGTGCGTGTAGTAAATTTGGGTATGTAATCCCGACAGAATTTTAAGTTATTGACATTTGGAAAAACGTTCATGAAAGTATGTTTCAAAAATAATACTCGATAATGCATTTCGCCTATATAGCTTCATCAGATGGATAACGAAAAAATGTGTCGTCTGTGTATGCATTTGTGTGTGTTTAACATAATTAAATCTATTTCTTTTTTCACAAGGTGGCGTGTCACAAGACGAAAAAGAAAAGCAGTGACTTTTTATAAAATCATTTAACATTTTATTTTCTCCGTCTTAAGTATCTAGTATGTAATAGCACACCCAGTAAGGATCGAACCTAGTAAATTAGCGAATTTCTCTCGTTCTCCCTTTACGCACACACGGGCGCACACCCACACAGTCACCCCCCACACACACTAATACACACACAAACATTTATCTATATATATATATATATATATATATATATATATATATATATATATATATATATATATATATGTATATGTATGTATGTATGTATGTATGTATGTATGTATGTATGTATGTATGTATAAGTTATTGTCATTTGGAAAAAATGTTCATGAAAGTATGTTACGAAAATAATATCCGATAATTCATTTCGCCTCTATGGCTTCATCATACGGTAACGAAAAATGTGTAGTGTGTGTATGCTTTTGTGTGTGTTTAAAATAATTAAATCTTATACTATTTTTCTCAAGCTCGAGAATAAAAAAGAGGAAAAATGAATGACCTTCAAAAAATCGTTTAACATTTTGTATTCTTCGCCGTAAGAATTCGAGTTGTGAGTTGGAAATCCTTCAGAATGGATAAGAAATAGATGAAAGAATTGTTTTTATCCATGCGCTTTCCATGTCGAGATAATTTTGGGCATGTACATGACTTGTGGGCAACTCGAGGTAGAGGGTTACGTTAATATATATATATATATATATATATATATATATATATATATATATATATATATGTATGTATAAGTTATTGACATTTGGAAAAATGTTCATGAAATATGCTTAAAAATAATAACCGATTCATATATATATATATATATATATATATATATATATATATATATATATATGTATATATATATATATATATATATATATATATATGTATATATATATATATATATGTATATATATATATATATGTGTGTGTGTGTGTGTGTGTGTATTATATGAATCATTCATACAAAAAGCAGATTAGTAAAACATATTTCGATTCGCATTTAATCTTTCGTGTCCCACTACTACCTGGATTTACTAAAAAACAAATTAATTTCCATGCCTGAGGACGGCTGTATGAACAGCTGAAGGTACTAGCAGTATAAAAAAGACCTTATACAACTTGTATATATATATATATATATATATATATATATATATATATATATATATATATATATATATAATAAAAACACCGATCAAAATAAAAATAAATAAATATATAAGATGAAAAATAAAATTAAATAAAAACAAGCAAAATATTTTGACACAAATAAATAAATAAACAAATAAACGACTTCTGGTAAAATATCCGCCAAAATAGACTACCCACAATGCACCACTGACCCGTATGTATAAATAGGCGAGAAAAATAACACCACTCGTGGCCTGACGATTGCATCTAGCATGAAACAGACTATAGCCTCTAAGTGTTGACTTCTATGTTCACTTTATGTATATATATATATATACATATATATAGATAATTGGCAAATGTTTGTTTAAAAAATTTTGACTAAAAATATTGACCCTGAAGATGAACAATGATGTTGGAAAGCGCTAGGTCATCGTATACATATTTCGAAATCATTTTCAAATAAAAAGTCTCATTAGAGAATCTGAGAAAATTCAAAAGAAAATATGCAAGACTATGTTGTCTTTAACATTCAATACTACATGTTTAAAAGAAAAGTTGCTGCCAAATTACACACACACACACACACACACACACACACACACACACACACACACACACACATATATATATATATATATATATATATATATATATATATATATATATATATATATATATATACAAGTGTGGGTTTGTAAACAGTGACTATTAAAGCTGATATAGCGTGACTCTTCGGTAAAAGTGAATTGACTCCTGTCGGTCACTGTGGGTTTATCTAAAAATAAATACGCTTAAATTCACCTTCATCTCTTCCGTGCGCCGACGGCTTAATGGTAGAATTTCCGACTGACGCCAATTCAGTCGGGTTTCGATTCTAGCTAAAGACAACCGGACGTCTAGCCACACAGATGAGCTGCGAAACAGAGAAACAGTCTGTCTGTGGATGACAATAATATATATATATATATATATATATATATATATATATATATATATATATATATATATATATATTTGTGTAATAGGCAGCAAATTTAGGTATGTCTGAATAAATTAGACATTACATCTGCTAGATTTTCAACTATAAATACTGCAATAATGTTCTGAAATGCCTATAAATGAACAGTCTTTTCACGCCTTAATGCGCCTATGACCATGACATTATAACATAAAAAAATACATAAAGGATAATTTTTCACGTTCTAGTGAACACTCAGCACATTGTCAACCGTTTTGCATTTAAAAGCATAATGAAAAAAATACGGTAATAGATAACAATATATATTAATGAACAACATATAGTTTTGTACTACTTGCACCCCTGAAGATGATCTTGGAAAAAGATTAAAAGTACTTGGTAAATGAAAATAAAATAAATTTAAACATCTACAGCACATTTCTCTTATCTTTTAACATGAATACACGGAAGGTTATTCGTGAATATAAACGGATTTTGTTAAAATTTTGCAGACATAATGCCTGTAATTTATTCAATCAGACATGCCTATAAGAGAATTTGCTGCCTATATATATGATATATATAAAATATATATTTTTATATATAAAATTTAGCTAGATTCTGTGTGTCTCGTCTTATCTATAGGTCGCTTTATACATGAATATATATATATATATATATATATATATATATATATATATATATATATATTAAATTTGTGTATTTAGGCTGAAAATTCTCTTTTAGGCATGTATGATTGAATAAATTACAGACATAGATTTGTACCACTTGCACTTCTGAAGATGATCTTAGAAATAGATCGAAAGTACTTGGAGAATAAAAATAAACGAAATTTAAACAGCTATAGCACATTTCTCTCATCCTTTAACATCAATACACGGAAGGTTATTTGAGAGTCCAAATTACAATAGGCTAACCTCTTTTCCTCTATCTATTTATCCTATATTCTAGTTAAATAAGTTAAAAAATAAATAAAAAAAGAATGATAAAAGTATCGTTAGTAACGCTATACTCGTTTCTTAAACGCGTACAGCCATAAACAACCGAACGAAAAACAGCTAAACATCTTATAAACGTAAACTATGGAGAAGACGCATATTCGCTATGTTTGTATTTTATAATACGATACTAATATGCGAATATTACATGCATTGTTATTGGATACAGTTAAGTTAAAAAAATCATTTTTTATTAAAATCATGTTTATTGTAAATAGAGCTGTAATTCTGGACTAAAATAAATGGATTTATAGTTTGGTCAACGGCGTAGCTAGATCCAGCAGAACAAACGCTTATATTATATCTCGTGTATGATGGGACGCGCTTAAAATTAGCTTCAAAAGTCACATGGTACGCGAATATATACGGTAAAAAAATATAAGTTTTTGTTAAAGCTCGCGAATTTGAAAATTTAATAAAAAATTAGATAGAACATGCCAATTTTATTCAACCAGACATGTTTGAAAGAATTCTTCCTGCCTAAATAGATACACCTTACGTATGTATGTGTTTACGTGTTTATGCAACCATCTTTTATTTTTACCTCTCTTTTTCTCACTCTATTGCGTGTGAATGATTTTGTTTGTTTTTAAACAGCCATAGTAAATATTAAAGACGTTATATCTGTTGATGTCTCAGTGAGCGTATAAAGAAGCAACAACATTCATTCAGCGATGATGATGTTGATTTTGCCAATATCGACACTGAAAATAAATCACTTGATTATCGATTAACTAGAGCGTGCTTATTGTTCATGTTACGACAACAACAGGCAACAGACGCGACTTTGTTGGTAATGGCGACGATGACGCCAGCATATTTTTACTCATTTAGTTTTGTTTTCAGATTCGTAACCTGCGTGGCTTTTACCAGCCACATTATAGTTGGCTATCTTTGATACTTTTAATGCACTCGAAATTCAATTGATTGAACGAGAAAAAAAATGGATATAGGAAAAATGATTTATGAAATGGAAAAAAAACATCAAAAGTCTAGTTGAAGATAAATCTTATTGAGATATGATTGGTTATTATTACCCGTCTATCTATTTTCCTGAATAGATCCATATCTAGCTATGTATCTTCGCTATCTAGTTATCAGTCTTTCTGTCTCTCAGTTCATAATAATCTCAGTCGGTTCATATCTATCTATCTATCTATGATCGATTCTGTATCTATCTATCTATCTATCTATATATATATATATATATATATATATATATATATATATATATATATATATATAAATCTGTTCACCTCTATCTATTTATCTATCTATCTCAATCTGTTCATATCTATCTATCTATCTATCTATCTATCTATCTATCTATCTATCTATCTATCTATCTCAATCTGTTCATATCTATCTATCTATCTATCTATCTATCTATCTCAATCTGTTCATATCTATCTATCTCAATCTGTTCTCAGATTGATATGAACAGATTTAGATAGATTGCTATCTAAATCTGTTCATATCAATCTGTTCATATCTATCTATATATCTAACTAAGCCTGTTCACATCTATCTATCTATCTATCTATCCCAATCTGTTCAAATCTATCTATCTCAATCTGTTCATATCTATTTATGTACTTCAGTTTGTTCACATCAATCTATATATCTCAGTCTATTTATCTATCTCAATCTGTTTGTATCAATATTTTCATGTATTTATCTCAATCTGTTCACATCTATCTATCTATCTATCTATCTATCTATCTATCTATCTATCTATCTATCTATCTATCTATCTATCTTAATCTGTTCATATCAATCTGTCCATATCTATCTATCTATCTATCTATCTATCTATCTATCTATCTATCTATCTATCTATCTATCTATCTATCTTAATCTGTTCATATCAATCTGTCCATATCTATCTATCTATCTATCTATCTATCTATCTATCTATTTCAATTCGGTCATTGTCGCCGTTTTATATTTTCAATTTTTCGCAAGTGATTTGTTTTTTTTTGTTTTTTGTTTTTACTTTTGCCGACTTCACAGTACAGCAGGTTCGGTTGAGCACCATGACGCAATTCACTTCACCGGAAATTTGGAAACGACATGTTGTATTGCTTGGCATTTCAGAGTGTTTGGGTGTCAATCTGAGGACAGTGCAAAGGATGTTGTGTCCCCACAAAAATGTACATGATGAAAACCAAATATCCACTCAACATCATGGTGTTTGGAGTGATGACTAGAAATTAGGCATCCATTCATCTTCCCAAGGGCCTCAGACTCAACACAGGGGCCTACATCAAGAGCATTGGTTGAAGAGGGTGGCTACTGGAAGCCCTATGCCAGGACTCTGCACCTTGGCACACAAGCAGGAGAAACCAGTCATGGCTATCAGATTATTTCTGCGGTCACCTTCGCCCTTGTATGGAGTATTGTCGCCATATATGGTCTGGAGCCCCTTCTGTTTGTCTCAAGGTCTTTGATAAAATCCAGAGACGGACATGCAATGTAATTGGCCCTGATCTGGCATCTCGTCTGAAGTCGCTCTCTCACAGACGTGCCGTTGCCTCCCTCTGTAATTTTTACAAATACTTTCACGGTAATTTCTCCGATGAGCTGCTTTCGCTGCTTCCCAGACTTCATGAATTTAAGCTAGGTTGGCATCTCGCTCTCATCCTTTCACTGTCGAAACTGTTAAATGTAGCCGTCTCTTCTACTCCAATAGCTTCATGTCTCGCACCTCTCGCCTGTGGAACTCCCACCCCAGTTCTTGTTTCCCTGATAGCTATAATCTACAACTATTCAAATGTAATGTCAATCGACGTCTCCAGATGCCTTGATCTATCCACTATCCTTCTCTTCACCCTTTCCTCTATCACTCCTATCTGCTCTCGCCCCAAATCTTCTGTAACCCCTTGCGTGCTAGTGGCTTCCCGCCTTTCTTGGGGTGAAATGCTTAAAAAAAAACAAACATTACTCCTTACAACTGGCTAACTAACTCCCCAGACTGCAACCCGCTTGATTAATTATGCGTACGGAACAGTTAAGCGAGAGACCAAAAAAAACCATTATAACAGAAAATATGGATTAAAGGCAAGACTTATGGCAGTATTCACCAACTTAAACAAGGAGACCATCCAGAAGAAATGCAGGAGATTCCGAAGTCGTCTGGAGGCCGTGGTTGAAGCCAATGGCGATTTTATTGAATAAATTTACTCTTCAGTATTTCAGGATATTTTTGCTTAATTTTGGTAAATATATCTGTTAAAATGAGATGTCAGTTTATTTTCATTTTATTTATTTATTTATTTTTTTTTTTTTACATAATTTAGACGACAATTTATCCATCGCACCCTGTACCTACCTACCTATCTATCTATCTATCTATCTATCTATCCAAGTGGACACTGAGATCAACGCTGAGCGTTGATAGTCTGTTTTATACTTGAAATCACTTCAGTCCTGAAGCTCAGTCATAAAACAGATTGTCAACACACAGTTTTGACCACAATGTTCACTTTTATTTCTACATACATGCTATTGAAATTGAGCATTTTTACTCATAAATATAGCATACCTCAAAACTATATTTTTATCATATATATATATATATATATATATTTATATATATATATAGTCATCCACAGACAGACTGTTTCTCTTCAGTGTAGCTAGATGTCTGATTACTTCAAGCTAGAATCGAAAGCCGACAGTTTTGGCATCGGTCAAAGATCCTAAACCTAGGCTTTCGTCGCACAGCAGGGAGAAAGGGGAATTTTAACCTTTTCTATACGAAATACGCCAGTGGCCTGTAGAGCTCAAGTCAGCTGAAGAGCAATGTTTAATAGCAGAAGGAGCCACTCTTTTTAAAATTACCCTTTTCGCAAGAGAGCTCAAACGGATTTCCCAGGAGCATATATATCTTACTGAAAATAAGTAGACAGAACATGTCTAAATTATTCAACGAAACTAAATCTATATATATATATATTGAGACATGTTTCTTTGAATATAACCAATGGAACCTTAAAGTGGTCTGTTTTTTCTTTAAATTATATATATATATATATATATATATATATATATATATATATATTGAGACATGTTTCCTTGAATAATTTAATTTTCAATAAGATACTTTCATATTCGCGTGTAAGCTTTTTGGTGTCATTATATATAGTTATCCACAGACAGACTGTTTTGCTGTATCACAGCTCTTCAGTGTGGTGAGATTTCCGGTTGTTTCAAACCGGGATTGAAACCCGACCGATTTCGTATCAGTCAGAGATTCTCCCCCTAGGCTATCGTCGGGAAGGAGTATTTTAGTGTTTTCTAAAGCGAAATACGATAAATGCCCGGAGAGCTCAATTCAATTCGGTTGAAAAGCAATGCAATAATAGCAGAATCAGCCACTGTTTTTAAAATTACCCTTTTCTCAAGAGAGCTCAATCGGACTTCCCAGGAGCATATATTTTCATCCATAGACTATTTCGCTGTATCACAGATCTTCCGTGTGGCGAGACGTCCAATTGCTTCAAGCCGAGATCGAAACCCGACCGATTCAGTCGGAATGTTTTGAAAAATAAAAAAAATATTAAAAAATTAAAATTTTCAGACACACTGGGTTGTATATTAATATTTTTTTGTTTTATTATTTCAATTATATTCCTCGACTAATTTCGGCCAGCATAGCCACCGTCAGGAGAAAATCCTGCTTGCTAGTAGCAGTGAACTACAGGATTGAATGACAGTCTCTAAAGAAAGTGAACTTTATCGGTAGTTTTCATTTGTTTTTTTTTATCATTAATTTTGTTCAGTCCTTGTAATGGTTAAATGGCCTCTTTGAAGTTGCTTTTAAAATAGGGGCTGGGAGTTTCCTGAATCTAAGAATTCCCTCGTTGGTTATTTTGACAATTTTATTGGTTGCTGGGAAGGGTATGTGTTTGTTAAGTGTATGCTATCTTTTATTTTTGGGGGAGTTTGTGTGATGTGTGTATGTGTAAATATTTGTGTGAATATATTTATATGTGTGAGACGTCAACAACTCTGCAAGCATGTCTGTCTTGTGTGGGTGAAAAATGGGGGTAGGGTTTGATTTATCGAATTATATATTAATTCAGTTTTGTTAAAATTCTGGTTAAGCCCATCTGGACGAAGGGTTTTGAGGCACAAAATCCATTTGTCTTCATGTTCCTCTAGAATTCTTCTAAGGTTATCTTTTCTGTCTATTTCTATTTTTTCAATTATAGTGAATTTGGCATGGCTTTTAAAATCATGTTATTTTCTAGGCGGAAATGTTGCTCTACAGGTAACAATCTTTCGTGGAGAGCCAACTTGATCCGATTCTGGTAATTATTAATTCTGAAGTGATAGGGCGGCCATTCAGATTTTTCCTTACTCCTATGGCATCATTCTGGAAGTGTCTTCACACGAAAATTGACTTTTCCAGACACCATAGCTCGGAACTCAGGGTTGGACATTGATGATCTCGGGCCAGCAATGCAGGATCCAACAGTGTGGAAAGGGATTGTCAATGGAGTTCCGATCAACCATAGGGAGGTTGAAGGATGATGATGATTATGATGATGATTATATTTACATACGCTCTATACCTTGTACTGAGAACAGTAACCCATAAATATCGTACCTTATATATATATATATATATATATATATATATATATATATATATATAGTTTACGAAAACCTAGGTAATCCGATTGGGTAGACCCATATATATATCCGATAGAAATTAGGAAGATTTGAGATAATTATAAGTAAGTAATTCATCGAGTCTAGAAGAAACCTCAACAGAATGCAGAAAGCACTGGACGGCCATTTCGTCCTATATTTGGGACTCATCAGCAGTGCGCATCCACTACCGAGAATTGAAACCCGGGCAGTTACGTCATCAGACAAACGTCATACCAACTGTTCTAACGGGCCTCGGTGACGAAGAGGTAGCAAATCAGACTCGATATAGCGCTGCTCGATCACATATTCCGTGGTGGAACTCATCCAAGTTTTTGTTTCACCCATAGGATTTTGGGCCCACGAGCTACGACAACTATCACCAAGCCGCTCCATCCAGAGCATTAGAAGCCGGTTCAAGCAAGTATGTACAAATGATAGAAATTAGGAAGATTTGAGATAATTATAATTAAGTAACTCATAAAGTCTAGATGAAACCTCAACAGAATGCAGAAAGCACTGGACGGCCGTTTCGTCCCATATTTGGGACTCATCAGCAGTGCGCCTAATTGAAACCGAGAATTGAAACCCGGACAGTTACGTTATTATCAGGCAAACGCCATACCAACTGTCTCAACGGGCCTCGGTGACGAAGAGGTAGCGAATCAGACTCGATATAGCGCCGCTCGATCACATATTCCGTGGTGGAACTCATCCAAGTTTCTCTTTACCCATAGGACTGTGCCCCCGAGTCTGCATTCTGTTGCGGTTTCTTCTAGACTCGATGAATTACTTAATTATAACACACACACACACACACACACACACACATATATATATATATATACATATATATATATATATATATATATATATATATATATATATATATATATATATACAAAAATGTCTTCGAAGTAATCGCCATCGGCATCCAGCATCTTCTGCCAACGTGTCTCCAGCTGTTCAATGCCCTTGCGGTAGAACTCGGGGGGGGGGGTTGACGCAAAGAAGTCCGTGAGGGTTTTGCGCAAGTCTGCTTCATTGGTGAAGGATTTCCCACGAAGATGATTATCCAGGGAGTGGAAGAGGTGGTAATCGGATGGCGCAAGGTCAGGTGAATAAGGTGGATGGCACAAAGTCTCCCACTCAAGTTGCTGTATGGTATCCCTGACCACTCGCGCGACATGCGGCCTGGCGTTGTCATGGAGGAAAAGCACACCTTTGCGATTCACCAGTGCTGGCTCCTTCTGGCGCAATGCCCGTTGCCCACGTTTCAATTGCTGCGAGTATAGGTCTCCAGTGACCGTTTGGCCCGTTGGTAGCAGTTCATAATGAACCACTTGACGACCTGTCCACCAGACACAAAGCATAATCTTGCGTGGATGCATAGGCGGTCTTGCGGTGTGAGGGATAGCATCCTGAGGAAACAACCAATGTCTGGAACGCTTGGGAGTTTCGTACAGAACCCACATTTCATCACTGGTAAGCACTATATATATATATATATATATATATATATATATATATATATATATATATATATAATTATTTATTCCCTTACACGAAAAATGCATAACATTTTATATGATATAAAAAGATTAAAATATATTTTACATTCATTATTATTATTTTATATTTATATATTATATTATATATTATATTTATATATTAATTAAAATGTAAAAAAATGTAGACGTTTTTATATGATATTAAAAAAGCCGAAATGGTTTAATCATAACAAATCATCTAGAATAATCAGCTTGTATATTATAATTCTATTCGATTAATCAAAGAATAGGTTTTGTAAGATATTACCTTTTATTACCAATATTATTACTTTATTATTTTATTACTAACAAAAGATATTACTAATAGTTAATATTTGGTTTTATGTGGATTCACGATGTTTTTTTTAGAAATATGTAATTTATTTTTCTTGCCATATCTCTTTTACTTCCTCAGATCAAATTCCAATATTTTACATTTATTTTAATATTGTCCTATCTACAAATCACAAGGTTTTCTTTGCAGATATTCATTTTAATCACATTATTTTTGTTTTTCATTTTTATTAACAGTTAAATTTTCAAAACGTTTCAAATTAAACATAGCGTTTCTGGGTTGCCACTTATTATATTTATTTTAACTTTTCTGGTGATGTTTTTAACTGATCGAAACGTTAGCAACAAAAATAAATATCCAACTGCTTATTACACATTCCATTTTACATGCAGACACACACACACATAGATAGATAGATAGATAGATAGATAGATAGATAGA
The DNA here is from genome assembly GCA_964036315.1 of Acanthosepion esculentum. Taxonomy (NCBI): domain Eukaryota; kingdom Metazoa; phylum Mollusca; class Cephalopoda; order Sepiida; family Sepiidae; genus Acanthosepion; species Acanthosepion esculentum. The sequence continues at coordinate 86,570,200 of OZ038492.1, read as the reverse complement.
TAGATAGATAGATAGATAGATAGAAAATGAAACGACTGAAATAGATAGATAGATAGATAGATAGATAGATAGATAGATAGATAGATAGATAGAAAATGAAAAGACTGAAATAGATAGATAGATAGATAGATAGATAGATAGATAGATAGATAGATAGATAGATAGATACCGGGTGGATTAGATAGATAGATAGATAGATAGATAGATAGATAGATAGATAGATAGATAGATAGATAGATAGATAGATACCGGGTGGATTAGATAGATAGATAGATACCGGGTGGATTAGATAGATAGATAGATAGATAGATAGATAGATAGATAGATAGATAGATAGATAGATAGATAGATAGATAGAAAATGAAAAGACTGAAATAGATAGATAGATAGATAGAAAATGAAAAGACTGAAATAGATAGATAGATAGATAGATAGAAAATGAAAAGACTGAAATAGATAGATAGATAGAAAAGGAAAAGACTGAAATCGATAGATAGATAGATAGAAAATGAAAAGACTGAAATAGATAGATAGATAGATAGATAGAACATGAAAAGACTGAAATAGATAGATAGATAGATAGATAGATAGATAGATAGATAGAAAATGAAAAGACTGAAATAGATAGATAGCTAGATAGATAGATACCTGGTGGATTAGATAAATAGATAGATAGATAGATAGATAGATAGATAGATAGATAGATAGATAGATAGATAGATAGATACCGGGTGGTTTAGATAGATAGATAGATAGATAGATAGACAGACACCGGGATATTAGATAGATAGATAGATAGATAGATAGATAGATAGATAGATAGATAGATAGATAGATAGATAGATAGATAGATACCAATTGGATTAATGGATAGTGGCTTGGATTGAGGAATCTGATATTCATTACATTCCCTTATGTGCTAAGGTCCCTGGGAAAAGTCTAACTCCACCTCTAATCCCCTCCAAGCTATGGGTAAAATAGCATGACAAACTGGGTCCTATAATCTTGTTTGGCAACTTGTCTAGGAGAAGGACAGATCTGAATTCAAAAGCGAAAAAGGATCGTTTGAGGGCTTTGTGTCATGCTGTGCACCAGTTCTCTGTATTCCAAAAAGTGAGGGCGGTCCTGCACTGGCCTTCGCCATTATAATCAGATCACATGTGAGGGCAGCCTGGCTGTTTGCTTCTAAGAACTAGACTGCCGAACCCTCATACGTCGAATAGTAGTAGTAATTCTAAGCTGTATTGTACTTTTATGTTGGCATAACTTCAAAGCACCCTTAAGGAGTCCAAGCTCTTTTCAAAGCAATGCATTTCACTCCTTGACCCTAGCAAAAGTGTAAGACTCACTATATACTATAGAAAATTAAAAACTCCTAACGAAATAATTCCCGATAATAAAATGCTTATGAAATCTAAACTTCAGACCACCAATGCAATTTATCGATTTTATTTCCCCGTACAAACAGTGATTCTTGTAATAAAGAAAAAAAATATATACATTAGACACACGAAAACTTCGCTAAGTAGAAGACTAACAACAGCCTTGCGGGATCTTAGTTCAATAAGGAAACCCTTAAATATCAAGTCATCCCATAAGTTCTGTCCGAATTTTGCATAAAGAAAACAAGTGACCAAATGTTACATTTAATTACAGATTCAATCAACAATGTATTTTCCCTGAATATCTATGACTTCCTTCCATCTATTAACAAGCTTACTAATTCCATTACTGTAAAATTCTTTTGGCTTTGATTCGAAGAACTCACAAATGTCAGTTTTAACCTCTTCCTGTGTTACAAAAGCTGTTTCTTCCAAATGATTCTGTAAGCTACGAAACAAATGGTAGTCTGAAGGAGCAACGTCGGGAGAATAAGGTGGATGAGGAATTTTCTCCCAACCAAGTTCTTCGATCTTTTGTGACGTGATTCTTGCTGTGTGTGGTCGCGCATTGTCCTGATGAAACATCTCCCGTTTTCGATTCACTTGAGCAGGTCTTTTTTCCTCAAAGCTTGGTTCAAACGCTCTAATTTCTGACAGTATATTTGAGCATTAATTGTTGCATTAGGTGGTAAGAATTCAAAGTGGATTATTCCTTGGCAATCCCACCAGATTGAAAGAAGGACCTTTTGCCAATGAAGTTCCCTTCTCGGCTGTGGCTGGGGTCCTTCCCCTTTACCAAGCCACTGTCTACGACGCTTAACATTTCAATAAAAGATCCATTTTTCGTCGCCAGTCACAAGTCTATCCAAAAAAGTTGAAACAAGTTGACGAAAATGGAGAGAAGAGCAGATGTCAACTCGGGATTTGAGGTTGTTTTCAGACAATTCATGAGGCACCCATTTTCCAAGTTTAGGAACTTTTCCAAGTTGTTGAAAATGACGATGAACAGTTGTATGGTTTGAAATAAGAACCACTGCCAATTTCTCAACTGATAAAGCAGGATTTTCTTCAAGGGCTGCTTCAAGAAGCTTTTCATCAAACTCAACTGGACGTCCGGTTCAATCTTCATCTTCAAGGGTGAAATCTCCACCTCTGAATTTTGCAAACCATCTTCTGCAAGTTCTTTCATTCACACATTCCTCTCTATAAACTGAGTGAATGTTTCTAGCCGCTTCGGCTGCTGACTTTCCTTTCTTGAACTCATAAAGCATTATGTGCCTCAAATGATTCTTGGGTACTTCCATGTTAGCAGGGTTTTAATCAAACAAAATTTTATTTTATCGTTCTCTGAAATAAAATTTGATCGGTTTAAATGCATCTAAACATAGAAATAATGTTCAGCTCCATTAGACATTATAAAATACTCTTTAAATTTCGTTCATTTTAACAAAAAGTTAAAATTCGGACAGAACTTATGCGATGACCTAATACATACACAACTCCCTACAGCTGTGAGAAAAGTCTTGTGGGTGACTCTCTCATTCTAAAAACATCTAATTGTAAAAGACATTTAAGATAATGGAAACACTTTTTTATAAAGTGGTTTAACAGAACACTCAATATTATTTGCTTGGAAATGAGCCGAAACTCATTAAGGGTGTTTTGAAAGGAAACGAATTCGGATAATGAATTACAACTACTTCTATAAAAAACAGCTTACAACGTAGATGAAAATATATATATATATATATATATATATATATATATATATATATATATATATATATATATATATATATATATATATATATCAATGTCTGGATTTCCTCAAACAATTTAAATTTAAAAGAATAGAAATGTTACATCTAACTCAATCATATCTCTCTCTCCCCCCCCCACTGACTTCCTCACTTCGTTAATTTACATATACTTAGTACTGTCCGTCATAAATGTTTCTTTTCATTTTTCGTTTCAACCTTTGGAAGTAAAATCTGATGATCCGCTGTCCTTTAAAAGGGCTGTGGTGAAATAATTTATTATATGGAACCTTAAAGTGGTCTGTTTTTATTTAAATTATTAGCTCTGGATTTACATTGAGCTCTCTGGATTTTATCCTCCTTGGCTCTACCCATACGGATTACCTAGGTTTTCGTAAACTAAATATATATATATATATATATATATATATATATATATATGTGTGTGTGTGTGTGTGTGTGTGTGTGTATGTGTGTATGTGTGTATAAGGAATTTGTTCAATTATTAATGTCTTTCTATATATGTATGAGAGAAACATGGAGAATAGAAAGTTGAATATATGCAAGTATATATATATATATATATATATATATATATATATATATATATATATATATATATATATGAAGAAATATAGTCTTAAAGTGTGCTATATTTATGGGATATAGTGCTCAATATCAGAGATAGAGCGTGTGTAAATATAAAAGTGGACATGGAAGTCAGCACTTAGGGGCGACAGTCTGTTTCATGCTAGTGCAATCGTCAGGCAACTAGTGCTGTTATTTTTCTCGGCTATTGATATATAAGGGTCAGTGGTGCATTGTGGGTAGTCTCATTTTGGCGGTTACTTTTACCGGAAGTCGCTTATTTGTTTATTTATTTATGTCAAATTATTTTGCTTGTTTTTTTTTGTTTGTTTTTTTTTAAATTTTATTTTTATTTTTTATCTTATATATTTATTTATTTATTTTTTATTTTGATCGGTGTTTTTATAAACGTAGTAAAAATTTGTTTATGTAGCTTATTGTTGGTAGTTTATTATGGCGGTCATTTACCGGAAGTCGGATATTTGCTTATTTATTTGGGTCAAATTGGTTTGCTTGTTTTTATTTATTTTCATTTTTATTTTTTATCTTATATATTTGTTTATTTGTCATTGATTAAATCTATTTGTTGAATTTTGGGGTGGGATGTTGTGGTTTGTTCTTACTATTATTTTGGTCGGATATATATATATATATATATATATATATATATATATATATATATATATAAGGTATGCTATATTTATTGGGTTAAATTGCACAATATCAGTGATAGAGCAAATGTAAATATAAAATTATACATTGAAGTCAAAATCTGATTGCGTTTAGCACGAAACCGACTGTCGCCTCTGAGTGTTATCTATGTTTGTTTATCTATCTTCCTTATCTACGTATGTCTGTTCATTATCTGTCTACCTATATATTTTATTATTATTATAATTATATTATTTAAGTCTATTTATCTTCATTATTTAATTCTACCTATCAATCTATCTATCTATCTTCATTATTTAAGACTATCTATCTTCATTATTTAAGTCTTTCTATCTATCTGTCTATTTTCATTATTTAAGTCTATCTATCTATCTAGGTATCTAGCTATCTTCATTATTTAAGTCTATCTATCTTCATTGTTTAATCTATCTATCTATCTTAATTATTTAAGTCTATCTATCTTCATTATTTAAGTCTATCTATCTGTCTATTTTCATTATTTAAGTCTATCTATCTATCTATCTTCATTATTTAAGTCTATCTATCTATCTATCTATCTATCTATCTATCTATCTATCTTCATTATTTAAGTCTATCTATCTGTCTATCGTCACCGTGTATGTTTGTTCACTATCTATGTATCTATCTATGCTTGTTCAACGTCTCTCTATCTCTCTCAGTCTTTTCTCTATCATAAAGTCCATTTCTCCCCTACGTTGACTTTGTGCCTCTACTCACTCCTGCCTTCTTTACACTTTGATCCGCCTTATTTCCCATTATCAGGTCCAGAATCATCGATACCAAGAATCTAAATCGATTACAAATCCACCAACCTTTTTTTCTGACTGCTTAAGTTACCTTCAGTGGACACTACCTTGCCGAACTTGAACATCGGACCCTTCTGTTGTACAATTCCCCTCTATGCTCGTCATGTCCTCGTCACCCAAACTGTTTCGCTTAATTTTCCTTCCGTGCTACAAATATAAATGTTGATCCAAATCCACAAATGGCTTTATCGATTCAGTAAGACGGAAAGAAAAATCAAAAATAAAAAACCAATTTCAACTCTTCTTCTTCAATTTCCGTTTCATTTTTCTTCTTCTCCGCCTCCAAACAAAATGCACTCGGCCACTGCCCATTTTTCCCCGCCTCTGCGCATAGACTGCCACATGAAACAAACTGGTGTGATTTACTCAATCAAAACAACCTCAGAGCGCCGCACAAAATGGCCACGGTGCACAAAATGGATGCTTCTCCGCGCTGTAAAGCAAAAGTGCCCGATGCGTCGAGCGATTGCCGGGGATAAAGGAGACGGCTTTGCTTGTTTACAAAGGCGGGAAATCCCAGCGACCGAAATGAGGACTGCACGTGAATTCAACATCTTTTTTTTTTAATCGTTTCTCAGAACAAGGCTCAAGAGCCAGTGACAGGATCCAAAGAGTGAGAGTTCAATACCCGGTTAAGGCAGTGGAGAACTTTCAGAGGGGAATTAACAGGAGATAACTGATAACTGACATCCATTAGACATGGCACGTGGAACTAGAATAGTCTACCCCAGTGAGCGAAATAAAGGGTTCAGTTGGACATTCCAACCACCTGAAGAAGGCCGGAGCGTACAACGACCGAAACGTTGTGATAAATATGGCGACAAAGATGAGGATGATAGTCCGAGCAATACATAATTCCTCATATAGGCAGGCACTGAGAGCTTTCAATTGGGTTAAATCAAACACATCATTCTTTTCTCCTTTTCTGGCCTTTTTTTTTTTTTAGTAACCATTTTCAGTCGTGCGTTTAGAACAAAAAATAGCCTGCTGAGAAATATTCAATTCCGAAAACGATGAATAATACTTGTGTATCTAAAGGATTTTAAGTCCGAAAAGCTTTCTCTATTAAACGATAGGAATAGAATAATCTCTCTCTCTGTCTCTTTCCCTCTCTGTTGTATCTTCATATAAAGTGCTGTTCGATAAAAGTGACTCACCTTATCCTTTGAATTGAAGTTTTATTTTTAAGTGTTACACTTTGCCTGGACATTTGAATGCGATGTTTTCTTATGTATGCGTATATGCTGTTCGATAAAAGTGACTCACCTGATTTTTTTTTTTACTTAAATTTTTTCGCCTATTGTTTTTGGGTTCAAAATAATTTTTAATCTTACTAATATATAAGACCCCTAACCGACCACATAGTAAAAAAGTTTACTCACCCTCAGGTATTCTATTGATAATTATAATTTTGGATATAAATAAGAATTGAATTTACCTCAACTTTCCTTTCATTATATTTACATATATATATTTTAGTTATATTTTAATAGTACAGTGACTCACCTTATCCTTTGAATTTAGCCCAACTTTCGTTTCATCGAGGAAGAGAACATTCTTCCAGTCTTCTGCGGTGAAATCTTTGTAATAGTGAGCCCATTCAAGTCTCTTGGCTTTGTTGGCTTTGCTTATTAGCGGCTTAAACATTCGTGTACAAGATTTGTAACCTTGTTTTAACAGCTACCGACGGACTGTTGAAGAGGCAAGACTAACATCTTGCTCTTCGCTTAGACTGGCTGCAATTTCTTGGCTAGTTAAAGTCCTATTCTTCGCAACTTCTCTCTTGATTACCCTGCCAGTTCTATCATCAATCTTTTTCTTTCGTCACCTTGTTTCCTTCCGTGGAGCAGAAGTGGCATCATTGATGCATGTTTCATTATATAATATAGACAAGTGTTGTCTATTCATTTTATGTAAATTCTTTTCATATAATGTCTGATAAGCTTAATAACATTATCATTAAACGAAGAAAGAAAATCACAATATTGATACATATTTTTCAATCCTTCTCTAAATCTTTCGGCTTACATAAGCCATTATCAAAGATGACAATTGCAGTACAACATATTAAGCAATACACGGACAAGACAGTGATGATAGTCTGTTTCTGTTTACATGGAAGATTTCCAAGCAACGACAAACTCGTGCATATAAGATGCTGGAAGCGAAAATCGCACCGCAGCTCATGACGTCACACATGACCACGCAAGAGTGAATTTGAGAAGTATTAAGTATGGGAAGCCGTTGGTATAAACCGATGGCTTCTGTTACCAATTATAGGTATTTAAGAATATTTGTGGAGATTTCATAGTTTATTTTGTTCAGGTTAAGTTTCATCTGTTTTATGTATATAGCTTCAAGAATTTTTAGTTTTTGTTTATTGTTTTCATGTTTAAGTATAGTTGTGTTTCCAACAAGGATTTTCCGGAATTGTGTACGCGGCCAGGCATGTTGTTTTAAATGTCTAAAAATGTTAGAGCTATCATTCAAATGTAGTGTCAAGCGTCGTGAAAGCGTGTTTGTGGTGTGACTAACATAAATATTATTTAATTCGTTGGAGATACAATCTCTCAAAGGGCACTTGAATTTGTAATCGCTAACTGGGGGTGAAGAATCATTGCGAATAATTGAGTTGGATATACTAGATTTAGTGTAGTATATGATTAACTTAATTTTTTTGCTAGGATCTGTTGTAGATATATTAGTATTTACTGAATTTTAGTATATTTTCAGCTTGTTTAAAATTAGTATGCATTTGATTACGATATGGGAGATTAATATGTTTGAGATTAGTAGAAGCAGTATTATGTACTATTTGCTTAGTATTGAGATTTCTAAGAAAGCATCTTATTTGTTCATCAACTATTTATTTTAAGTAAATTCCTTTCATATTGTCTGATAAGCTTAATAACATTATCATTGTAAGATGAAAGAAAATCACTATATTGATACATGTTTTTTTTAATTCTATCTAAACGTTCGGCTTATATAAGCCATTATCAAAGATGAGAATTGCATTACAATATATTAAACAATACACGAAAAAACGTATAGTTGTGTTTTCAACGAGGATTTTCTGGAATTGTGTATGCGGCGAGGCATGTTGTTTTAAGTGCATATGATTCCAGGATTATTTTACAGCTTATTCAAGATGATATTCACCCTTTCTAACCTTCGGTCCTGGAGTAACAAGGTGCTGCATACGTTTCACGTACGATTTCATTTCAAGTCTTTTTTCACTGCTCTTTTAGCTGTCATTGCCGACTCTCCTCTCTCACGTGCCAAACATCTTGAGTGGGATCTTTTTTTAATTGATCTCTTTAACTCTAAGTTGAAATGAGGATCCCTCTTTCCGTTGTGACTTCCTGATCCGGTTTCCCTCTCTACTGGTCCCTCTTATTTAAACGCATTCACCTTTCTCTTGATTGTTTCTTGAATGGACTTTGAAGATGGAAGACGAGTATGAATGTTGGTATCATTACTGAAGGCTTCAATGACCTTTTTCCTCTCACCATTACTCACTTGGAAAGACAGTGGTTGGTTCTGACACAGAACGATTTAACCTGTTCTTTTTCTAGTTGAAACGGGTTTCTCAGTAATTCTTACGACAAATGGTGTCCTGCTATTTACGCATAGCTGTAGTGGGGGAGAAGGATTCATACCTTTCCCAAGGATATTAGCACGTAAGTGAATGTAATGGAATGGAATTCGACTGGAATTCGAACTCGGCTCTCCGATTCCTCAATCCAAGTCGCTAACCATTACTCCGCCGTGCCTCCTCAGTTAACCAAAAATAGGTAGAATAGGCTGATAATTGAAAGGCTCGGACAGTTCACCTGAATTCTTAAAAACTTGAACAACAGATGAGGACTTCCAACGGACAAGAAAGCAAGAGGCATTTATTATACAGTTTAGAGAGAACAGGAGCCAGTTTGGGGGCACACTTCTCTCCGATTCCTCAATCCTAGTCGCTATCCATTACTCCACCGTGCCTCCTGGTAAACTTTAGTTTATTATTACTACTACTACTACAATAATAATAATAATAATAATAATAATAATAATAATAATAATAATAAAAAACAAAAAAAACATGTTGTATACATTCACTCATGCCCCTAACGATTAAAAAAGCCGAACGTTTTAGGGACAAATTCTGGTAATTATCTCATAAATTCCCCATGGTGCTTAAAATGATATAAGTGTCAAGTTAAAGAGACGCATATGTGTGCATATTTGCATGTGTTTGATTGTGTGCTTTATTATCGGGGGGTGGGGGGTCATTCCAGAAATCAAATATGAAATGCGACCAATGGATGGGCATTCTGTATAAAGTTTGTCTGCCGGATCGTCGACTAAAAGAAAACATTTAAGCCTATCAGACATAGGCTAAAAATAAAATAAAATGGAAATAAAAACGGATATAGTCAGCCATAAAATCGTATTCGAGCGCTAGCAGGAATTAATATTCATATCAATGAAAGTATTTGTAAGTAGTGAAAGCAAAGAAGAAAAAAATGGCAGTGGATGGAGAAGCGGCGAGAATGTGTGAATAAAACACAGGAAAAGGCGTTTGGAAATGAAAGAGAAATGGGCGAGTTAAAAGAAAAGACAGAGAGAGAGAGAGAGAGAGAGAGAGAGAGAAAGAAGTAGGGGAAAAAAAAGGGAGTACTTGATTGGTTGCTGCCAAACACACGCCATGAAACCCTATCGGTAAAACGAGAGTGTGTTTCATGTTTATTTGTTATCGTTACAGAGAAAAGAGATAATGGAATCCGAACGAAGAACGTAAACGAAACAGAATTGAAAGAAATATGAGAGCCGATAGGAAACAATATATAAAAAAAAGATAATAAAGCGAGAATAGAACGGGAAATTGAAATGATTGGTAACTAAGTAAAGGAAAAATAAAAGACACTCTTTGTTCAAATGATGACAGAGAAATTAAAAAAAAACTCTCCAAAGACAAAAGGAAAATAACGTTTATTGACTACAAGTCTCTCTCCCTCTTTCCATATATATATATATATATATATATATATATATATATATATATATATATATGTTTTTTTCTATCGGTTTGTCTGTCTCGTATAAACAAAAGCGCAAATAACATCTGCTCGTCAGTTCCTTCCCTTGCTTCTTGTCAAAAGGCACCTGTAAAAAAAAAAAAAAAAAGGAGAAAAGATACTCTATAAATAAACGTGTTTAATAACAATAGACGTGTTCTGTAACGAACTGAAGCCGAGCAAAATTACCAGACATTATATGAAATTAATTTGAACACGTGATGCCTTGCATGAACGTGGAAAGTTATGCGGTGTTTGTTTTGTTTTTTTACCAGAAAACGAGATTGTGTCGAATATAATAACATTTATGAAGTCCAGGGTGCGGCAGAAATACCTCCCACATATACCTCCTAGAAATAACCCCACTTTAAGTGTCAGACATTAATGGTGACTATACATTCATCTAGCTAAAGTCTTACCATTATGTGGGAATACTTCTGGGAGGTAATTCTGCCGCACCCTGTATTATTTATTTATTATTTGATTATTATTATTTTTCAAGCATTTCACCGCAAGCAAGGCAATAAAGCCACTAAGATGCAAAGGATTACTGATTGTGAAAGAATATGAGAAAAAAACATTAAGCATAGAGAACAATGAAACAACAGAATTAAGAAGACAAAAGATAACGATTGACGTTGCATTTAAATATTTGATGATCAAAGCAGACTAGAAAGCAAGAAGCCGGGAGAGAGTTCCACAAGAGAAAAGACCGATCGAAGAAACTGCTAACATAGAACCTACGGTTACATCTGGCCGTTGCAACTGTAAAATTGCCGCTAATCTAGTACTGCGCCTAAATTTATAAAGTCTAGGTATGACAGAGGAAACAGAACAATTATTATGAAAGTATTTGTAGAAAAGGCAGAAGGGAGCCACATTACGGCGGTGGGATAGTGACTGAAGACGAGATGCCAGGTCAGGATCAATAACATTGCTGATTCTTCTTTGGATTTTATCAAGAATCCCTTAAAGCATAACAGAAGCGCCAGACTATATGTGATAGCCACAGTCAACAGAATGTACGAATGGTAGATTTATAAATGTGTAATTCTGTCGGGAAAAATTGTCTAGCACGACACATGTATTTATATATCGATGTGTGTGAGATCCGCACGCCAACAAAGTTACCTTGGATTGCATATATCCGAAGCCAAATTGCCCATCATGACACCCAGTCTGATACACGCATGACAAACATGCACGATTTTGTGACTTTTTTTGGTATAAGCCGCGCATGACCTGTTGAAGATGGCGTCCAGTTAGAAATACAGTAGAAGCTCTCAAATCCGGAATGTCCGGAATCCCGCATATCCAGACATGATTTTGATGTGTATATTTAAAGAACTATTTAGGTGATATGTAACTGATCTGAAATTTCTGTTTTCCAGGAAATTTACTTTGGATAATTGCTTATGCTTATTTCACCCTAATGGCTTGTATTTGGCGCAAAAGATGATGGGAATAAGAGGAAAGGATGACAACGAGAATATCTGAAACAAGATAGCGATGAGATGCATGATTGTGATGAAACCTGGACTGAAAGTGAAAAAGCTATTGAAAAAGTTATCAGTTTTATGGAAAGAAAGCCATCATTCAACTATGACGATTGGAATAACGCACGCAAAATTAAAAAGTGTCTTTCGTTTCAAAAATTTCAAGAACAAAAGCAAAACGAAATGTGGAAAAAGTTGAGAATGACATTAGAAGAGACAGCAACATCATGCAAGAGCGATTAAAAAATCCTCGTTATATTATTTGTTTTGCATACGTGGCATACTTAATTTAATGAATTTTCATTAACATTACATAATTTATTTCTTTTTTCTTAAAATCAATTCCGTTATATTTCACTCACCATTATCTTATTTTGTTTACTATAAAACATTGAAAATAAATGTTGAACCTGATTTCACTTTTATTTTAATCTAAATATAACCTCTCATATCCGGACTTTGTAACCAATTCCTCATATCCGGAAGGCCTTCGTAGTCCGGTTGTCAGGGATTCTACTGTATTAAGAAAATACAACGAAAACAAAGCTTAACCATACAGACCATGTTTTGATACCACTGACATCAAAATGATTCGATGCGTTGAGTCGCCGAAATTAATTCTTCCCTGATTACCATGCCGTCCTGGATAAGACGTTAAACTACATCCGCGTCCTGGGTAAGACGATAAACTAAATCCAGCAGCAAGGTCTCTGATCAGGATGTTTTAAGGAGCGTGGAATCACCTCTTATTGTCTGGTGTTCCCAGGTCCACCCTGGCCCAGGGTGGTAGCACCTGTAAGGGTCCCAGCTATGGGCAAATAGTTAACTATTGCCAGCAATACTTTTTTTGAGAAAAATTGTTACCAGCAATACAATTTTGAAGATAATATATTGCCAGGAACAGGTTTTTGACAAAACAAGGTATTTTCAGCAATAAAAGATTTTGTCGGCATTGGATAGCCCATTCAGATTCATGTGCCGTAAAACAAAACAAACCAAAACAAACTGATTACCGTGCAATTCCATTTTCGCCTGTCGAGGTCCGAAATGAAGTTTTTTTTTAAGAATTCAATGGTACTGTTATACTGACGAGTAACGTGATTACTGTAAAGTCATGTGACTACTTTCATAAACATTACACTTCTACCAATCCTGTCTCACTTTAACCTCGATGGTATGTGATTTTTAAATGGTATATTATCTATTTATTCACACATGTATACGAACGTTACGTTAATAAGAAGATGAAATAAAAGATTTCGTTTGGTTGTTTTTATTTTAGCGGCATATCAACATCTCTATGGGTTATTTAATGCCGAAATCTAAATAATTTGACCACAATTTTATGGATTCAACTAAATATATTTTGAACGCAGTTGTATGCTTTCAACTACAGAGAAAATGTATTGTTAGTTACTTTGCTTTAAAAATATATTGTTGGTGTTTTTAGATATACCTTCATTGTTTTATTATGTCAGTATTGTAAAACATGTTTAATGTAGTTTGAATGTAGAAATCCGACGTAGGAAGTAATTTGTTCAATGTAACAGCACCAATGTCTAGTAGCAGCTATTCAGGAATTCTTAATGTTTTCCATATCAGAGGTTGGCAGTGGATATTCGGAGAGAGTAGGAAAGCGTAGTCTGCAGGTCTTTTCATCTGTCAGGTTAGCAGCGGATATTCCGACAAGAAAAGAAAACAAAATGGCCGCCTTTATACACATCGGATCGAATATTTCAAGTCTTCTGATTGGTTAACCTTCTCTTGGTAAACTATAAAATGTGCCAGCTCATTTTGGTTTGCTCACTAGTATATTATGTACTCAGAACAAGTATATTTTCTGATACGAACTTAATATTCGATAATTCGTGCATAGATAGCAGTCGCAACCATCAGCCTTGGGTATCATGCAATTATCTTCAGCCTCTAAATGTTCATCACTTCGTGGACTATTCTTGCCGTTCATAACAGGCTTCTTTTCTGCACTGGGCGATGTGACGTCAAGTTTCTTTAAACATGTCTCTATTTTGACAGTCACAGTACTAAGTACACCAGTGATGATAGGTATGAATGTGACCTTCAACTTCCAAAGCTTTGCGAGTTCAAAGTTCAACGAATCATAATTGGTTATTTTCTCTTCTTCCTTTTCTTCTGTCGTTGTATCAAAAGGATAAGATGGATCAGTGATTAAACCTTCTTTTTTTTACGATATCTTCCACCAATATATCCGGTTTGATCATCATTATATTTCGATTTCTACTATGGTCACACTACCTACCAAGTCCGTGGAAAGACCTAAGGCAGGTAGTTGTGTGTTGTCATGGCTACATTTCATGAGTTTTTTTTTCTAACTTCCATAGCATCACTAGCGTTATATGGACAAAGTTCTTCTTAGTGTATGGGCTGTACTTTTTTTTTATATTTCTCTTAAGCTGGGATTTTTTTTCAATGTGTTGTTTTGTTCCTTTTTTTATCATTCCAAGTGCACCTTCCAAGTGATTTGTACTATTCTTGATTTCAAGTTCCACATTTTTTCTACTTCGATTTTCAGGTCTTTGGACTTCGATAGTTTTTCAAATTCCTTGGTTGCTATGTTACACTCTACTGGACAAGTCGTATCAATTAGCAGGCAAGCTTTTCCTTTTCTTTTCGGTTTTTGACAATTATATCCGGCCTATTTGCTTCAATCTTCCTGTCTGTAAAGATGGTGCAATCCCACAGAATTGTGAAATCTTCTATTTCTGTAACCGCTGCTGGGTGATGTTTATACCAGTTTTTATTAACATCTTTTCTAAAGTGTTTGCACATTGTCCAGTGTAAATATTACACTACTTTATCGTGACGATTGATATATTCATTTGGCGCTATTGCTGCTGTTATTGTTGTTGTTGTTATTATTACTGTTGTTGTTATTACTACTACTACTACTACTACTACTACTACTACTACTACTATTATTATTATTATTATTATTGGAGAATAGTCATTTAATTGATAGCAATTTTCTTATATGGGATGTTCCTAGTCTGGCGATCTTCAGGGCAACTCGTATGTTGATGTCACCCGTGACACTGTTAGTCAAATTGTCCAGAGCTCCGATTACTATTGGTACAGTCTCAGTCTTCATTCCCCACATCCTGTTTATCTCGATCTGCAGGTCCTTGTATTTCGACAATTTCTTGATAATTTTCATGGAGGTGTTTTTCTCAGATGATATTATTATTATTATTATTATTATTATTATTATTGCAAATTGCTATTATAAATTGTTTTTACTCTTTAATTTACCCTT
Source organism: Acanthosepion esculentum (assembly GCA_964036315.1). Classification (NCBI taxonomy): domain Eukaryota; kingdom Metazoa; phylum Mollusca; class Cephalopoda; order Sepiida; family Sepiidae; genus Acanthosepion; species Acanthosepion esculentum. The sequence continues at coordinate 86,555,117 of OZ038492.1, read as the reverse complement.
GTATCATTATAAAAACATATTTTCTTTATTTTCAGAAATTTATTCCAAAGTTCATTTCATAGGTAAATCTAATCACTACGACTCCATTATTATTATTATTATTATTATTATTATTATTATTATTATTATTATTATTATTATTATTATTTGTGCATGTTATGTTTCCTGCTTTGTATCTTGTAGAGCCGGGTCCAAACTATGGTCCTTAGGTCCTATAGGAGAATTGTCATTTAATTAATAGAACATTTCTTAGTATAAGGGATGTTTCCAGCAGGGCGATTTTCTGGGCAACTTGCATGTTGATGTTGCCTGGGACACTGTTAGTAAAATTGTCCATTTCTTTTCTCATGAGGCCCAGTGCTCCGATTACTATTGGTACAGTCTCAGTCTTCATTCCCCACATCCTGTTTATCTCGATCTCCAGGTCGTTGTATTTCGACAATTTCTGGATAATTTTTATGGAGGTGTTTCTCTCAGAGGGTATTGATATGTCAATAAGAATACACTTCGTGAATTTTTTGTCTTTTATTATATCAGGTCTGCTGGCTTTTATTTCCCTGTCAGTTTGAATTGGCATGTCCCAGAGGATAGTTACATCGTTATTTCGGGTAACTGTGTCTGGTTGGTGGTCATACCATCTCTCAGTGGTTTCGATTTTGTGCTTCTTGCATATCTTCGGGTGCACATATGTCGCTACCTTGTTATGTCTGTGGGTATATTCAGTTTTTGCTAATTCAGGACATCTTGAGATAATATGGTCGACAGTTTCATCATATTTTCCGCAGATCCTGCATTTCGGGTTATTTCCATCCGTGATTATGTTACAGTGATAGGATCTGGTTGCGACGATTTGCTCCTGAGCTGTAATAATTAGGCCTTCTGTCTCAGCTTTCAGCCCAATGCTCCTCAGCCACTGATGTGTTTTCAGTTGGTCCACATCTGATTCTTTCGTTCTTTTTAGGTATTTGCCATGCAACTCCTTGTCCTCCCAGCTTCTTTTTTTTTTGTAATTTCATTTGGCCAAGTTGTTTTACTTTCTGTTTTAATCGTTTGGCATAGATGATATTCGCTTCGTTTTTTGTTGATAGGATTTCAGATATATTAAGCTGTTTCTTAAAGAGTGCGACTTATTTGTTGATGGGGTGATTTTGGTGTTTTACTATTTGTAGATTTATGTGAGGTACGCTTCCAATCCGATGGTTGTAGTTTTTAGAGTTAGTTCAAGTTGGATTAGACCTCGGCCTCCTAAAGCTCTTGGTACTTACAGCCTATCAACATCTGATTTCAGGTGGCGCATCTTCATTTGGCTAAGCATTTTTCTGGTCTTGGCATCCAATCTTTTAATGTCATTCAACTTCCATTTAATAATGTTGAAGCTCTATGTTACTACGGGTATAGCTAAGGTGTTGATAGCCGCCATTTTATTGGCTCTATTAAGTTCGCTTTCTTGTATCAATCGCACTCTCCTATAATATTCTTTTCAGGATCATTTTCTTCATCATTGAATGTCCTATTCCGTCCCTTTCATTAATTCCTAAGTATTTGTATGTACCATCTTGGTCTAGTTCTTTATGTTGATATCAAAGTTTAAATCTGTAGTTTATTGTTATTACTGTTTTGACTTTTCTTTGTGCAGTACAAGTTGTCTGCAAGCTTAACCAGAGACTTCTAAAGACAAGTATTTTTTAAATCAGTTCACACCAAGTAAGACGATAACACCACCAAGACGCAAGGGGCTACTAGAAGTGAAAGAGAATGAGAAAACTTTAGAAGGAACCGGAAACCCAATACTAAACAAGAAACAAGGGCTAAATCCTCTACTCCTGCTCAAAGGACAGAGGAGAAGTGTGAATCGGGCAATAGGCGAACCTATCTACTCCTATGAAAGCAAATGAGGTGCTATGCAATCAGAGAGAAAAAATATGTAATCGTGGTCAGTACATGGAGAGACATCTACGCAAGATGTGAGAATATACATGAATATAATTTTTTGGCAATTCATATATTTTGGAGGTACCAGGAACTTTTTTGCTCTTTTTTATATAATTCCCAAAACCAGAAGAACAACAGATAATATTGTTGTCTTGAGATGCCACCTTCTACCGACATCCTTGTGACTAAGTTTGCAAAGTTGGTAAATTATCTCCTTATTATTATTATTATTATTATTATTATTAATTTCTTTATTTGTTTTTATTTTTGTTGTATACTCGTTTCCTTTCGTGTCCCAACCAGCGACCTAAGATCAGAAATGGCATCATGATGTTTTCACTAAACATTTTTTTAAACTAAGAGCACGTTACGGCCTTCTTTCGTGTATATATCAGATATATCACATGGTCTAATGGATAAAATCCTTGATTGAAGTCATCCAGTGGCTTGACGCAAAGTGTTGTGAGTTCAATACCTGGCTACGGCAGAGGTGAATAAGAATTTGGAGAGTTGAGTTACTAAACTGAAACTGAGGTATCAAAAAAAAATGGCATGGCGCGTGGAACTAGAACACTTTACCCCAGTGGATTAAATAAAGGGTTCGGTTCGTAATTCCAACATCTATCACCTGAAGAAGGCCGGAGTGTACAGCGACCGAAACGTCGTGAATATGACAGATGAGGACAATAGTCCAAACAATGTGAATACTGTAAATATTTTTTCTATTTCTCTAAGGCATGTATACGTTTCAGATTTTCCAGCGCATATATTGGCCACTCCGTTATGCTAATACCATGCAACCTGATACAAGATGGTCAGTTTTTTCCGGATATTATTATTATTATTATTATTATTATTATTATTAGGGCACTCTTGCCGTCAAAATTTACGGCAAGAAGGAATGTATTATAAGTAATATGTATTATATTTTAAGTGTTGTGGGGCAGACCCCTTTTACACAATATGGACTCGTCCAAGGTATACTTATACTGACAGAGAGAATACCTGTGGGTGGAGATACGTTGAGTCAGGGTGAGAGATACGGAGACAGTACACAGGGTGTTCACAGAGAGTTATACGAGAGTCCAGCGAGAGAGATAATTACGGCTTCACTTACAGAGACTTGTACATATACTTTCTACTAACCCGCATTCCTGGACTACTAATCTTCACCTCAAGTCTGTATTCTTACGTTTAATACACTTATTTTTCTAACTCAATTACTGGCGTTGTTTATTTATTTGTGCAGGATTCCATTCCCGGAATCCACAACAGTAAGTAAGTTTTGTTTAATCCAAGTTCAATTTTGTAATTTAAAATAGCTGCGAAAACGGCCAGTGCGTTGACGACCTTGCATCGCTGGCTTGGGGGAGTTTCCAAGATTGAAGTCAAGAGCCAAAGTATAAATAAATAAGAGTGGTATAAATGGCCACCTGTCCCATATCAAGGTGAGGCCTCCTGTTGGAGGATAGCCGCTGTGATTTTGTGATATTATTTGTCGCTGCCGCGGTAAAATGGAAGAAAGTTTTGTTAAAACATAAAATCTTACGAACTGAGAGACATTGAAACAAGAAGGGTTAATACTAAAAACCCGCGGGAAGAACTGAGGATTTAATTCACATAAACGACTTGAATTGAAGAGCAGTTTGAACAATGGAAAAGTGACCCAGATTTAGTGGGCAATGGTGATTGACACACAGCTGCCAATGCAAAGGTGTTGTAAGATTACATTTAGTTGCCGTGACCAAGGATCGACCCTGAGGATTACAGTTCAACTGGGGGAGTGATGGGCTCCGCCAGGTTTACTTGACCAAGACACGCTATGCCTGAATGAATGAATGCTTCTCCGACTTTCAGCCCAGATATCTGGAGGGAACTAGTTAGATGATCGGCCGTATAGCGATAAACATGACGATACCCGCTCATGTGGGTGATAATGATGTTGATGTTAAAATGAATTTAGTCCTGGGTATGACGATAAACTACATCCGGCAGTAAAACTTCTGATCGGGAGATTAGAGCATTTGGGGGCGTAAAACCACCTATTAATAACTGTCCTGACCTGCCCTGTTAAGGTCCCAGTTACGGAAAAATAGTACTTTGCTTTTTGCAATATATTTATATATAAAAAATGACCAATTGTCACAAATTTCTATAACAAAATGACAATCAGTACAGCACTAAATTATAAAAAATATATATTTTTATAGTAAAACTACCAAGAAATACATTTTATCATCTACAAACTATACATCTAAAAGACCTACGTTTGCCCAGAAATTATATTCTGTACAAAATATCTGGAGTTGAAGCCATAAAACTGCGTACAAAATAGTTAGATTTCGGCATTAAATAACCCATACAGGTGTTGATATGCCGTTAAACAAAAACAAACAAACAACCAGCTAACAGAAACCACATCACTTGAGGACATTAAACAGATCAACCAACATGTACAACATGCCAAGTTGCACTCACGGTGAAATTTATTTTACCTGAATCTACCAAATTCGCCCCTATATGACAAATATTACAAGGAAACCAATAAGAAAACTATTTGAAAATACTGAAATCGACAACATAATATCCTACATTAAAGACATAGGTATATATCAAAATATATAACAGCTAAAACAGATCAACTACAAACTATATACCTATAAAACATGTTTACGGTAAAAGTTTACAGTTGCGTTCAAAACATCTGCATTTGAAGGCATAAAATTGCGTTCAGATATTTGTTGGAGACTTAAAATTGCGTTCAAAATAACTGTTGTCGAAGGCTGAAAGTTACATTCAAAATACTTGTATTTGAATGCTTAAAATTGCATTCAAAACATCTGCATTTGAAGGCATAAAATTGCGTTCAAAATATCTGTGTGGTTGAAGGCATACAATTGCGTTCAAATTATGTTGTTGAAGGCTTAAAATTGAGTTCAAAATAACTGTCGTTGAAGGCTTGAAGTTACATTTAAATTACTTGTAGTTGAAGGCTTAAAATTGCGTTCAAAACATCTGTACTTGAAGACATAAATTTGTGTTGAAAATATTTGTATTTGAATGAATAAAATTGCATTCAAAACGTTTGTATTTGATGGCATAAAATTGCGTTCTAAATATCTGCAGCAGAAGGCATAAAATTTCGTTCAAAATATGTTGGTGAAGGCTTACAATTGCGTTCAAAATATTTGTACTATAAGGCATAAATCTGAGTTTAAATATCTGTATTTGACTTAATAATATTACGTTCAAAATGTCTATATTTGAAGGCATAAAATTGCGTTCAAAATATCTGTGGTTGAAGGCTTAAAATTGTTTCAAATTATGTCGTTAAAGGCTTAAAATTGCGTTCAATATATTTGTAGTTGTAGCTTTGGACATCTCGAAAACTTTCGACAGAGTTTGGCGTACAGGCCTTCTTCTTAAATTTAAAAGTTATGGCGTCTCCGTTCTAATCTTTTAATTAATCCAATCTTTCTTATCGAACCGTGAAGTGAAAGTTATTCTGATCGACCACTATTCCAGGTACTTTCGCATTAATGAAGGTGTCCCCCAGGGCGTAATCCTTAGTCCTACTTTGTTTTTAATTTTCATTTTTGGTCAATTACTAGAGGCCCTAATCAATGATGAATTGATTTAGCATCTCACATTTTTTCAGGCAAGCAACATGGTTTTCGTTTCTCCAGGTCAATTTCTAATGTACTGATGATAATTGCGTAAAGAGTCTTTATCTTATATCAAGCTTTAGATAAGAATGGAAATTATTATCTGCCGTTGAAAACAAAATTGCGTTCAAAATATCTGCAGTTGTAGACAAAATTGCGCTCAAAATATTTAGATTTTGGCATTAAATAATCCGTAAAGATTGATATGCCGCTAAACGATAACAAGCAAACCACCATTAAAAAAAATCGCTAAATTGACTGTCATACGATGATAGAGATTAGCTTTCGTTAATCCAGTACACCGTACTCAAAATCTTTGTCGTTTGTTACCAGGTGCTGTTAATATCTATTGGATTCAAATACATTCGGCGTTATAAAATGGGCAGAATTATTGTTTCTGTAACACTCGAGAAAACGGCTTACCTCTGGAGATGGGAACGGATTCGCCCGTGTCTCGCATCTAAATTATCCCCAAAAAGAAAATGGCGGCTTCACGAGACGTGTATTTAAAATAGATAGACTTCGAGTCAGATAGACTTTCGCAAGAATCCCTTTTAATGTATGCAAATTTTCACTGCCACTCAATCTATAATAAGGGCTTAAAGACGTGACAGACAGAAATGCAATTACTGTTGCGAACAGGATTTGTTTTTGTTATTTGTTTGTTTGTTTTTTACCTACGTTCATAATGCTACTCTGGTAGAAGAAATCGGATTCTAGATATTTATTAGAAGCCAGAAAAAAAACTGACTGCAATTCAATTCTTTACACTCACTGCCATAAACAAACCGTGCAAGAAAGTGAACTATTTTTGTTTGTTTAGCGGCATGTCAACACCTTGGGGATCATTAAATGTCGAAATGTAATTTTCTTGGGAGCATTAGTAATTTTTCTTACAAAAATATATTGCTAGTAATATTTTTTTGTTCACAAATGTTTTGCTGGTAATTTTTTTACTATGAAAACTTATAGCTTGTATTTTTACTATAAAAATGTATTTTTACACTTTCATATTGTTCTGACACGAGTTTGATGGTGGGGGGAGTTAAATATTAGCCGATAGTTGAGACCCTAACAGGTGCTACCACCCCGGGTTAGAGTGGAGCTGGGAACAGTAGCAATTAAGAGGTGGTTCCCCGCTCCACAAAACCTCCCGATTTGGAGGCCGGATGTCAGTTAGGCAGTTATGTGCCATGCGTGATACATGGCTGACGAGGCAGATTTTTTTCCCCGCAGTAGGTTGCCATTACTTTCTGCGGTAGACCAGTTGCCATCCCAGGCTATAGAACCCGGTCTGAGGCACAGTGGAGTAATGGATAGCGGCTTGGATTAAGGAATCGAAGAGCCGAGTTCGAATTCCAGTCGAATCCATTACATTCACTTATGTGCTAATACCCCTGGGAAAGGTATGAATCCTCTTCTTCTCTCCCTCCCAGCTATGGGTAAATAGCAGGACAGACTGGGTTCTATAGCCTTGGATAGCAACTGATCGGAGGGCTGAGTTCGAATTCCAGTCGAATCCATTACATTCACTTATGTGCTAATACCCTTGGGAAACGTATGAATCCTCTTCTTCTCTCCCACCCAGCTATGGATAAATAGCAAGACAGACCGGGTTCTATAGCCTTGGATGGCAGCTGGTCTACCGCAGAAAGAAACGGCAACGTATTGCGGGAAAAAAATTCTGCCTCGTCAGTCATGTATCGAAAGATACATGATCGACAAAGCGTGTATCACGCATGGCACATAACTGACTGAATAGTAATAATATTAATAATTATAGTAATAATAATTTTTATTGACAAATATCTTGTATTACAATATTACGTTTCTTCCAGGTCAAGGCCATGGGGAGCAGAGCTCTTCAGGCAACTGAATTCACTGCAGCATTTATTTAAGCACACTGGTTAAAACTTTTAATTAACCAGTTTAAGTTAAGTATATGATTAGAAAAATAAAAGAAAGGCATATTTATTCAATAAGATCCCTGTTGGTGATTCTGCTGAGCGAGTTGCTTTATATCTGGTTCCATTGATGTTAATGATAGTCGAAGATCACTTACTGCCGGGTGTAGTTTATCGTCAGGCGCAGAGAACGAACTAACGATATATTTACTGAATAAAGCCTAACCGCGACATCTCAAGTTAGATACCCGTCACAGTATTCCACCTGTAGCAGACTCAGGTGACTCACTTATTTCAGATGGGTACGTGGCCGAGCAGTTAGAACATCCGCTTCCTGAACATGAGACACGAATCTCACCATGACTCATTTATCTGGAAGGGGACTTGTCGGTGTTATCGGCGACTGGAAAGTGCCCGACAGTCCTACTACGGGTTGACCCAAGTCTCGTGAGTGAAATTGCGTAGTCGGAACTATTTGGGAGCCGTCATTGGTTGAGATAACTTGTGGATTTGACCTTACTAGCTTTGTTGATCGTCCCAGAAAATGTAAGTGAGGTCTGCTCAGTATAGATGCAGAAAAACCACAGGGAATCTATGAATGTTAAACAAATAAAAATGTGCCTGAGCAGACGTCTGCAATAGGGATTAGCTAGCCGTCCTAGCAGAGAGCATACTCGGATATGAGCGGTGAGTCACTGATTTCAATTTTTTTCGATCTGGTGGGATTTTAATTAATCGAATATTAAAATATTGACTATGCTGCTTCTCCCTTTGAAATCCGGTCGACGGAATATATATGTGTTTGTGTGTGTGTGTTTGGTGTATATATATATATAAATATTTTTTCTGATTCTAACATTTAAATGGCCATGTAAAAAAGAACTGTTGTTCTGGAGGCTGAGAACAGCGACCTTAAGTGATTGACACTGCGAAGCTTAATCGTAGAGGGAACTGGAGCTGTTAAAAATGGCATGTGTGATTGTATGAAGAGAACTTTTAGAATGAAGACACCTCCACCATTATTGTTGAGAAACCGACATCTCCTTCATCATCAATCTGGTGCCATTTCAAAAACATAGGAGTGTAGATTTCTCAATAGTCTGACTGGTACACCCTTACTTAAAATATAATTGTGAGGTACCATGCCTGTTTTTGAAAGGAATTCGTTTGGAAATTGAACTGCTTGATTTTGGTTAGTAATCGGGCTGGCTTATCAAAGTGTAGTATCTGTTCTTCACCTTTCTGTCGTGTTTCAGTTTTCGAACTACTCACGGAATAGCATTGTGAGATGCCTAGTGCCGGCGATTCCAACGTGGTAGCACCTCCCGCATTGTACCGAAGAAGGAGGGTTGGTGGATAACAAGACCAGTAGTTGCGAGAAGTGGGCAGTTTTTGTCCTTGATCTAATTGCGTGCATATAGGCAACCCTACCTTAAAACGACCTTATGTCACATCCCGAAACCATGAGGAGGTGACTAATTAAAGCGTTACAGCCTAACTACATGCCAGGTTTTGTTGAAATCTACTCATTCCCCACAAAGAATATGGACCTGATGGTGTCTCTGTAAAAGTCCTTAAGAAGTGTGCCCCCGAACTGGCTCCTGTTCTCTCTAAACTGTATAACAAATGCCTCTTGCTTTCTTGTCCGTTGGAAGTCCTCATCTGTTGATCAAGTTTTTAAGAATTCAGGTGAACCGTCCGATTCTTTCAACTATCTACCTATTTCTGGTTAACTGAGGAGGCACGGCGGAGTAATGGTTAGCGGCTTGGATTTAGGAATCGGAGAGCCAAGTTCGAATTACAGTCGAATTCCATTACATTCACTTACATGCTAATAACCTTGGGAAATATATGAATCCTCTTTTTCTCCCCCCAACTACGGGTTTAATAGCAGGACAGACCGGATTCTATAGCCTTGGATATCGCAGAAAGAAATGGCAATCTACTGCGGGAAAAAAATCTGCCCAGTCAATCATGAGGGATACATGATCGCCTATCACGCATGACGCATAACTGAAGGAATCGTCAAAAAAAGACCAAGAGAGCCAGCAGAGAATAGCGTTCTTTATAATTGGCGCCAACATATTCTGGCTAGTGATTGGTTGGTTTGATGCTATTCGTGATTTCACAGAGTGCATTAACCAAGGGCGATAACTCACTTACTTAAGATATATATTTTTCTTGTGCCGTAATTGTGTATTTTGCACAATAAATATCAATATATATTTTTCTTATATTTAAAATTGCCGCAAAACATTTTCGATTTATTGAAGATGAAATGATCTATTATGACACGTCTCTAACATGTATTTTGATACATTGTATTTATTTTCAATTTTTCTGGTTGAATTGTACACCTCTATTGCATATGACCCATTATTATATATAATTAGATTATAGTAAAATTCGTATTTTATTTGAATACCACTTCAGGAAAATTAGGATAATGTAGATGCCTCGTATCATAGATTCGTTGAAGGTCCACGAGATCCTTGCACCGACCCTGGTTACGATAAGGTAAGTTTCCAGTTGTTTAGAGACTTCCTTTATTTTTATGTGCCATGTCCTTTCAGGACGTAGGCGATCATGAATTTCCACCTCCCTCTATCCCTTGCAGCTCTCCATAAGTTCCTTCCCTCTGCCACCTCCTCCAGACCACGTTCTGTCATCCACTTGCTTAAGTCTGCCAGCTATGTCACGCGTTGTTTTCCCTTGTCTCTCTTTCCCTCTATTCAACGCGTGAGTATCAGATACTCCAGGCCCTCCTTCCTCATTACGTGTCCCAACTGCCTCTTCCTGATGTTAAGTATAAGCCTCCTCCTTGTTTGCAACCTAAGATCTCATCGTTGCTCACACGCTCGGCCCATGATATCCTTAGCATCCTTCTATAAAACCCTATTTCTGTCGCCTCGAGTCTCTTCTTCATCTTTGAGGAAATCGTCCAACATTCGCTGCCGTAAAGAAGGACAGATGTCACGTAACAGTTCAGTATTCTTTTCTTTGTTACCAAAGAAAGCCTCCTGTCTCGCAGTACTCTGCCCAGATTTTGGAATGCATCTTTGGCCATCCCAATACGCCTACAGTGTCGCACTTACCGCCCTCTATCAAGATGCTTCTCAGGTGTTTAAACTTCCGTGTCTGCTTGATTTTAGTGTTCCCGCCCTCCAAATCGGATTATGGGTTAATTAGTAAGACTAGTATCACTAAATCATTTTTATACCCAAAAAACAATTCTAACAAACTAAAAATATTTTCTAGCTTACTTTCTTACTCGCAAATACCATTTGCGAAAGATATGAATGCACTTCTTCTCCCCCAGCTATGGATTAATTAGTAAGACTTTTATCACTAAATCATTATTATTTCAGAAAAAATCAAGCAATTTAAAAATATTTTCTAGGTTTAAATAACCTGAAAAAGGGGTGATAAGCCATAAAAAACGTAATAATTAATCATATATTTTTTCTTTGCACAGGGTGTGCATAACGTCTGAACTCGTGGGTAAAATGTACATTTTCAAGAAATGAAATTTTCAACAACATTTTATTGAATTGGAATATTAACAAATAACATTTTTAATATGATTTCCATCATTTATGATGTAAAGCTTGATGCGCTTTGCAAGACTCAACGTAAACTCGATGCAATAACTCCACATTGTCGTCAATTTTAGCGCATTCAGTCTTTTATGCATTCAATGAAGTGTGTTGCATCTGTGATTTTCATTGAGTACACCTTCTCCTTTTGCATATCCCCAGAAAAGGAAGTCACTTCTTTCTTTACACTTTATGCATTAAAACAAGTGTGTTGCATCTGTGATTTTCATTGAGTACACCTTCTCCTTTTGCATATCCCCAGAAAAGGAAGTCACTTCTTTCTTTACACTTTATGCATTAAAACAAGTGTGTTGCATCTGTGATTTTCATTGAGTACACCTTCTCCTTTAGAATACCCCAGAAAAAGATATCAATTCTTTCTTCTTTTGACAAAACCATGTTTAATCTGTGATTGTAAAAAAAAATAGTTAATGAGATTTCCTATGTGTCCAGACTTCATGGAAACCCCCTGTATTTTTATTTATTTCCCCCTTTAAATCTTTCTTTTCTTCTATCATTCTTTTGATCGCTAGCTTCGGTTTTATTTTCTCTCAGTGTCCATGTTGCTTGCCTTCGTAGCCATTGTTTACTATCAGCTATATTTTCATGTTTTTAATGTTTTATTCCACGAAGACGTAGGCGGTCGTGCCTCGCTACAGTTTCCTTTCCTTTATTATTTTTTAAATTAAAATAAAATAAACGGTATTTAATCAAGTAGGTTGGATTTTATCAAAAACCTAAAATAAAATAAAATGTAATATTATTATAGTAGAAAACTAATGAAAAAGCAATTTATTAACTTGTAACTTTTCTCCCTTAATTTCTGAAATTTATTTTGTTCTGTCAGTGAGTTGCACGATGAGTTGGCTAGTAAACTGAACGCCATGCATAATTCAGTCGAAAATCTTATACTTTGTTAGCAAGTGGCAAATAATTTTATCCCCCAAAAGGCGTGCATTTATGTATTCATATCGAAAATGATTGAATGCGATAAATAGAGAATCTTTTTTTAATTGTCCGAAATAAATATAAGTAAATATAAAACGCGGTCAGTAGCTAAGGTCAGTGAATTTTCGTGCAATGAAAAATAATCCGTTTGCGAAATACAAAATTTAAAAAAAAAAAAGTTAAAATATTTTAACCACAAATAACAAACAAAGACTGAGGAAACGATATATATATATATATTTTATGCCTACAAATATTTTATATATATATATATATATATATATAAAAGAAATATTTGTAGGCATAAAATAAGTTCACTGTTAAAAATCTCACAAAAAAGAAAGAATAAATAACAATAAAAACAAACAAACAGACAATGAATTTAAAAAAAAATGTCGAACTCTGTAAAGATACAATCGTTCTCACATTTCACAGATAGACAATTTGAAGTTGAAAAACATTGAAGGTGAAAAGATAAAGTAGAAAAATGAATAAAAAAAGAGGGGGGAGTACATTTCTTGCGTGTGGATAAGATAAACATAAATCAACAATGCTGATCGGATGAATGAAATAAAAAGACCAAGAAAGTAAATTTAACAACAACAAAAGGAAACGTTAGAAAAAAAATAAAACGAAAGAGTCGGTCATGACAATATCGCGTTAAAGCAATGACTCCGCCATTTTATCTCGGCAAGAACATTTTTTTTTATCCTTTTCTTATTGCTTCTTTTCTTTTTTGTTTCTTTCTTTCTTTATTTCCTGCCGTTCATTTTTTTCAATCATTCATTTTTCGCTTCTTTATTTAAATCATTCAATGTTTTATTTTACTTCTTTCGTTTTTTCATTATTTTCTTCAATAAATCATTCCTTTTTTTTTCTTCCACTTTTGCGTTCACAACGTTTTTTCTTCATTATTTCTTTTTGATTCAGTTTTTCAGTAGTTCATTTGTTTTTTTACTGATCGCTTCCATTTCGAAATCTATCTATCTATCTATCTATCTATCTATCTATCTATCTATCTATCTATCTATCTATCTATCTATCTATCCCACTGTTCTTATCTATCTATCTATCTATCTATCTATCTATCTATCTATCTATCTATCCCACTGTTCTTATCTATCTATCTATCTATCTATCTATCTATCTATCTATCTATCTATCTATCTATCTATCTATCACAGTTTGTTCACAGTTTGTTCACATATATCAATTTCAATCTGTTCAAATCTCAGCCTGTTCAAATCTATTCGAATCTGTTCAAATCTATCTGTCTCTGTCTCTCTGTCTCCCTCTCCCTCTCTCTCTCTCTCTCTCTCTCTCTCTCTATATATATATATATATATATATATATATTTCCGTCTGTTCATATCTATCTCAATCTGTATAAATCTATCTCAGTCTGTTCTAATCTATCTATCTATCTAGCTCAGTCTGTTCAAATCTATCTATATTAGTTTGTGCATATCTATCTACCTACCTACCTACCTATCTATCTATCTATCTATCTATCTATCTATCTATCTATCTATCTATCTATCTAAGACTGTTCCTACTTATATATCTTTTCTTTTATTAATATAATAATTGTATATATATACACACACACACACACACACACACACACACACACACACACACACACACACATATATATATATATATATATATATATATATATATATATATATATATATATATATATATGTACGTATTTCCTGACGATTAAGACGTGCGGTATACATTTGAAAAAGACAGGGGGCATGTAGACTGGAAGTTTGTGGTAAAAAAAAAAAATAAAGGTGGGTCCCATAATTCGAAATAATCATTGAATTCGATAAATACGGTTTAGCAAAAATTCACAATAGACTATTCTTCAAGCGCTTTGCACCAGTTCCCACCTATCTTCCACCCGTCAAAAAACTTCTAATTTTTTTTTTTTAATGTTAGGGTGGAAGAATTAATGACAAATGAGTCAGTTATTGTTACAGCTCTTCATCGACTCTCAACGGAAATCGTCGACCTCAGAATTTAAAAAAATAATTGGCATCAAACTCGAAACGTTTGATTATCATTATTATTATTATTATTATTGCTGCTGCTGCTACTACTACTACTACTACTACTACTACATCTAAAACAAACATACCCTTGATAGCTTGGCCTTTCTTTTGACCTGGGCAGTCGATCAGAAGCTAATCAAAGTATTTGCCGTCCGAGTTGGCCTGGCTAAAGAGAAAAGAATCAGGTTTCTGTTAAATCTCAGCGAAAAATTAGTCCAATACACATATATCTATCTCACTATATGTATGTGCGTGTGTGCTTATGTATTTTACTCATATATTTGTTATACATACATAAAGACGATAGAAAAAGGAACTTCATCTATCGTCGAAGAAGCAAAGCGTTTAAAAGTCTTCAATTTTGCTGACATACTTCTTTCTTTCTTTCGCTTTTTTCCCTTCCTCTCTTTTTTCTTTCTTTCATTCTTTCTCTCTTTGTTCTTTCTTTCTTTCTTTTTATGTTTCTTTCATTTTCTCTTTTCTTTCTGTCTTTTTTAATTGTTTCTTTCTTATTTTTCTTTCTCTTTTTCCTTTTTTCTTTCTTCTTTCTTTTTCTCTCTTGTTCTTTTTCCTTCCTTTACTTTCTTTCTTTTTTCATCCATTTTAGTTTGTCTCTTTCCTTTTATCTTTTTATCTTCTTCTTCTATTTTATTTTTCTTTTCCTTCTTTGTTTCTTTCTTTCTTTTCCTATTTCATTGTTTCTTTCTCTTTTCTTTCTTTCTTTCTTTCTTTCTTTTTCGTTTGTTTCTTTCCTTTTTGTTTGTTTGTTTGCTTGTTTGTTTGTTTGTTTGTTTGTTTCTTTCTTTCTTTTTTCTTTCTTTCTTTTTCTTTCTTTCTCTATCTTCCTTTTCTCCAGGTCTTGCCTTCATTTCCCTCTCTCTTTCTTTCTTTTCTTTTGATTTTTTATTTATTTTATTAGGCATTTTCGTTATATTTTTCCCTCATTCGAACACTCTTTTCTTGTTTCTTTCTTTCTTTCTTTCTTTCTTTCTCTCTCTCTCTCTGGTTTTATTTTATTTTATTTTCCATATGTTGCCATTGTTTATTATAAACTATATTTTCATATGCTTAATGCCTTACCGCCAGGATTTAGACGGTCATGACTCTCCACAGTTTCCTTTTCTTTATTATTTGTGAATTGTCATTACATCTTGAGAAAATAGTGGAGTGTTTTTCTGTTGCCTTCTCCACAGTTATGCATTCAGAGCTGCCATCCAAGGTTATAGAGCCCATTCTACTCTACTTTAACCCATAGCTAGGAGGAGAAAAGTTGGATTCATACCTTTGCATTCATGGAAAAGTGGTTGGAACATACTAGGCTGGAATTTGAACTCGGCTCGCAGATTCCATGCCGATAACTGTTACTCTAGCCCCCCCCCCATCTTACGGCTAAAATATACGGTATTTCCCCTCATATTTTACCGAGTTGCCAAATTATATGTCTAGAAAATATACATCTTATGCTTTAAGTGTTATCTGATAGATGGTTTTGAATTCAGTCTAGTACTGGTCACCAGCTAAGTCTAGGGAGTCAGTCTACCCTACTATTTAACACATTGCTGTGAGAAAGGGGAAAAAGAGCCTCATGCCTTTCGCAAAGGAATTTGGGTGAAAGCAAATGCAATAATCTGGAGAGGAATTAACACTTTTATTCATCTTTAGAATTTACTGTCCGATTTTGAGCCACATGAAAAAAAAGAACTTGAAGCAAAAAATTGGAAGGAAGTTGTGGTGAGCCATGATCTCCTACTGACCAGAGATTATGGAGTTTTTTTGTTTTGTTTTTTTAAGCGTTTCACCCCAAGCAAGGCGGGAAGCCACTAGCACGCAATGGGTTACAGAGCGTTGGAGCGAGAGCAAATAGGAGTGATAGAGGAAAGGATGAAGAGAAGGATAGGGGATAGATCAGGGCATCTGGAGACGTCGATTGCCATTACATTTGAATAGATGGAGATTTTAGCTACCAGGGAAACAAGAAAAGGGGAGGGAGTTCCACAGGTGAGAGGTGCGAGACATGAAGCTATTGGAGTAGAAGAGACGGCTACATTTAACAGTTTCGACAGTGAAAGGGTGAGAGCGAGATGCCAGCCTAGTAGAACGCTTAAATTCACGAAGTCTGGGAACCAGCGAAAGCAGCTCATCGGAGCAATTACCGTGAAAGTATTTTTTAAAAAGACAGAGGGAAGCGACGACACGTCTGTGAGAGAGCGACTACAGACGAGATGCCAGATCAGGACCAATTACATTGCATATCCGTCCCTGGATCTTATCAAGAACCTTGAGACAAACAGAAGGGGCTCCAGACCATATATGGCAGCAATAGTCCATGCAAGGGCGAATGGTTGATTTTTAGATTTGAAGGATCAACACCGGCGATAAAAATTTCCGGGCGCGGCACAGGGAGCCAACTTTCCTTGCTGTGGACGAAGCTATTGACTCAATGTATTTGTTCCATCTCAGGTCAGCAGTCAATGTGAGACCGAGTTGTCGCAAAGAGGAACTCTCGAGAAGTTGAGCGTCAGACATTCTAATGGGGGGGCAGGGATGGTTCTCTGTGATGAATAATAGAGAGCACTTTTGTTTTTGAGGCGTTAAAGTTAACTAGCCAATTCACAACCGATTGGAGGTCTTTTTTGAGCTTATAGATGAGAGAGGATATGTTCATTTTTTTTTTCATCTAGCTATAGCTAGAGGTCCCCAGTTAAATTCTTGCTCGTTTTATTTCAGTTGGCGGGAACGATTCACGAACAGAATGACTTCAAAGAGACACCCGAGTCGACTGCGACGGTAGGTGACACAATGAAAAATCTAGGTGCTGTCTATTCACAGTTGGGATGTTTTGCTGTACCCTGGGGAAGAATTTATAAAATCTACCCATGCGGCAACAGCTGTAAATATGTATAGTGTAGTGGGTTAGAGCTCCACATAAAAATAGTAATTGCATACATGATTAGCTTTGTAAGAACCCAGCTTTCAACATTGTATTTTGGTTAGGGTACACCCCCTTGTGCAAATTAATTGAAACAACCACTTTAGGTTTCTTTCTCTCACCATACGGTCAGTTTTAAAGCCACCCGAGTGAGAGGGTGTAATCGATTTCTATTTCTTCCTCAGATTACGTCATTTGCTGTGGTGTGCAGTAATATGGATCTATTTCCCAGGTGCATGATGAAATTTGTTTGGCCTTGAAAAATATTGCGTCATCCGTGATTACATCAGATTTTTAACACGCACATACACTATTGTCTCGATTGTCAATTAGTTGTCCTACGGCCATTGTCTGCGATGGACGTTAATTCAAGGGAGCGTACGAAAATTGTAACGCTGCACGAACACACTGGCAAGTCTTACAAGTGAGCAAATCAAAGTACTATAGACTGGCTTGGAAACTCTCCTGATTTAAATCCAATCGAGAATCTGTTGTCAATCTGCAAGGAAAGATTTGGAATGGACATACGAAGTACTAACATGTACACTGGGTTAGCTTTGTAAGAACCCAGCTTGCAACATTGTATTTTGGTTAGCGTACACCCCCTTGTGCAAATTAATTGAAACAACCACTTTAGGTTTCTTTCTCTCACCATACGGTTAGTTTTAAAGCCACCGGAGTGACAGGGTGAAATCGATTTCTATTTCTTCCTCAGATTAGGTCATTTGCAGTGGTTGGCAGTAATATGGAGCTATTTCCCAGGTGTATGATGAAATTTGTTTGGCCTCGGACATACGAAGTACTAACATGTACACTGGGTTATGTTTCATTGGAAAAATCCGAAAAAAAAATAACAGAATTATTCGTTCTTTTTCAATTAATTTGCAAAAGGGTGTATGTGACTTTGTGTTGACGTTACTACAGTTCGACTATTTTCCTCACCCCCCACCCCAAAGTAGCCCATTATTCCCAACGTTGCCCCCCCCCGTTATGGTAACGTATCGAAGCGCTGTAGCTGAAACTGGTCTAACGCTAGAATATTTTCTCTTCGCTTAACAACAGGTGCCTCCATAGATTAGCTAAAAAAACGAGGATATCATGACAAAAAATGACTCAAACTTAGTAAAAACAAAGTTTTATCGTCAAAATCTTTATGGTATTATTAAGAGGAAAGACCAAATTATTTTTTAATTATTAAATTATATTGTTGATCCTTTTTAGAACTTTCGAAATTTTAGTTAAAACTCTTGTTTTTCTTGCGTCAGCGCCGAGACCAAAGAACATATAAGACATTTAAACGTCTTTTTTACGATGAAAAACATATTGTCAGTTTTTCCATTTCAATGCACACAATTCTAATTTAGTCAATAAACGTTATTTTGAGAACTCAATCTATCTAAGAGGGTCATTCAATAAATAAGTTGAATTTTTCGGTATAAGGACTTCTAATACACATAGAAGCTTACTCGTTTTTATTTTTTATTTTTTTGTTTTACCTCTTTTTCATATGGATTTAATTTCTTTTGCAGTTTAAAAAAAACTTTGAGAGTTTTGGCGATTAACAAAGATGTCCGACCAAGAAGCATGCTCCAGGATTGAACAGCGGTCAGTTATCAAGTTTTTGTTTGCTGAAGGGTGCAAACCAGTTGAAATTCATAGGAGAATGTCAACTGTGTATGGTGCCACATGTTTCAGCCAAAAAATGTCTACAAGTGGGCTAAATTTCTTAAAGAAGGACGGAGCAATGTTGAAGATGAAGACAGGCCTGGGAGGCCTACAGAAGTGAGGTCTCCTGAGGTGATCGAATCAGTCAATGACCTCATTCAGTCTGACAGAAGGGTGACAGTGGATGACATTGCAAGGACTTTGAGCTTATCTGTTGGGATCATCAGTCAGAAGGAGTCATCTTGCATCATGACAACGCAAGGCCTCACACAGCAGCCCAAATGGTGCAGACCATCAACGAGCCGGGCTGGGAACTGCTCCCTCATCCCCCTTACAGCCCAGACCTTGCCCCTTCAGACATTCACCTGTTTGGTCCCTTGAAAGCCTTCATGAGAGGCACGAAGTTTAAAAGTGACGATGAAGTCAAAAGTGTTGTGAGCGACTGGCTGAGACATCAGTCCAAAGATTTTTACGCTGAGGGAATACGGAAGCTTGTGCACAGATGGGAAAAGTGTGTGACAGTGCTGGGAGACTACGTTGAAAAAATAGTAATCTTCTATCTGTATTAGAAGTCCTTATACCGAAAATTTCACCTTATTTATTGAATGACCCTCGTATCTATCTATCTATCTATCTATCTATCTATCTATCTATCTATCTATCTATCTATGTCATTCTGATTATCTATCTATCTATCTATCTATCTATGTCATTCTGATTATCTATCTATCTATCTATCTATCTATCTATCTATCTATCTATCTGTTGTAACCTAGGAAATGTTACTGGATGGGGAATAACCAAAACGGAGGTTGGAAATGAAATGGTACTCTTTATAGCATCAACAAAACACAATACTCGTCAGCGGTGTGAAGTAGGTAAACCACTACTAGTGTAGGACTACTTAGACAGCATATTAACCCCACTTACAATAGTGTCCAACGTATTTATGAGGATTGGTACATTAGTGTTCATAAGTATGGTATATCTATCTATCTATCTATCTATCTATCTATCTATCTATCACTGTCCCTTCTTATCTATCTATCTATCTATCTAACTATCTATCTATCTCATTCTAATTATCTATCTCATTATTTTCGTCTATGTACATCCAATGATCATACCGCGATGAAAAATGACTCAAACTTAATAAAAACTAAGTTGTATCGTCAAAACCTTTATGTTACTATTCAGAGAAAAGACCAAATTATTTTTTAATTATTAAATTATATTTTTGATCCTTTTTAGAGAGTTTTGTTTTTCTTGCTTCAGCGGAGGATACAAAGATTATTATAGGATTTGTTTTCGTTTCTTATTTGCAGTTATAATTACATATAATTGGAAATTCTTGCGAAATTCAAATAATAATAAACTTCCAGGACTTATTCACAGATAAATTAAATTATTTTAGAAATGTCCATGACATTATCAGAAAATTAAAGCGATAACTATAAGTTTAAAGCCAAAGTAAATAAAATTCAATAAAATATTAGATTGCGGAGAATATTTTGTTAATTTGTTAGGATTATTCACTAGTTAAAAATGTTATTAAAAAACGCTTACGTTCTATTCTTCAAGTAATTTTTACAGATATATCCACAGTAGAAAAAATAGATATACTTGCGTCTGTCAATCAAGCTATCAACACCTTAAATAAACACCTAGCCGCTTGTTAAAAATGCATTTCTGCGATAATTTAAACTAAAAGTAAGTAATATTTACTTCAAATCAGATTAATAAAGCATTAAATCGTCTAATATTCCTCAAATACATTTACAGAAAAGTATATTTTATTTTCGAAAGATTTTTCAATAAAGAGAATTACATTGCGATGACGTATGGATAAAAATGCTACTAAAATGCACAAATTCAAAATAAAAACTACTTCCAGTCGATTTAAATTAGTTTTGGAATACAGCAAATAATTCTGCTTATTGGATATATTAAATTAAATCTATTAGTTTGAAATTAAAACTAAAATAAAAGCTTCAAGAAAAATTATTCATTTTTCAAAATTTATGTTAAACCATAGGTCACGCGAATCTGTGAGGTACTGTTCCAAATATAAACCAGCTCCCACAACTCTCACTTACGCTGCCCCCTCTTTTGTGTAATGAGACTGGGGGTACTGATGCGGCCAGCTGTTTCCCGGGATCAATAATATTTTGAGTTGCGCTTTTTTCGAAGACAGAAACATAACAGAGAGATGAATTATAGTTTATCGGTCCGAGAGCAGGTATCATACCTTGATACCAACCAAAACGCCTAAAAGCGATGTTTATTTAAATAATATAAAAACATTATTTTGTGGAACAAGGCCGAAGGGTAAGTGGGGAGAGGCTGGGCTACATTGTCTAAGCTACACCTAGCTAATCCGACCCGCAACCCATTCACTCTAACAATTTTCTCAATCACCACATCCTTCACTACTCAATCCAACATACACCATAATACAACATATTCGCCGGGGTCCTAAAAAACACCCACAATCTACAAATATATATATATATATATATATATATATATATAAAAGTGAATATAGAAGTCAACACTTAGAGGCGACAGTCTGTTTCATGCTAGACGCAATCGTCAGGCCACGAGTGCTGCTATTTTTCTCGCCTATTTATATATACGGGTCGGTGGTGCATTGTGGGTAGTCTATTTTGGCGGTTATTTTACCGGAAGTCGTTTATTTGTTCATTTATTTATTTGGGTTATATTATTTTGCTTGATTTTATTTATTTTTATTTTTATTTCTTATCTTATATATTTATTTTTATTAGTTGGTGTTTTTATTAACGTAATTGTTGAGTCTTGACTCAATGTTGAATCTCGCCTAATGCATGGAATAATAATGCAACACAAAATGTACTTAGAACAAGAATGTATTATAACAAGAAAGTGTACACAATAAGTACATATAGTATTTCTGTATATTTCTGGGAAGACGTTCCTGGAGAATGTGTTGACTAGTCGCGGTCGATCAGAGTCTCTAGTTGGATCTCGTGATTCCCCTTCGTCTTCCGGTACCAACCACTATTTATATAGTTGGTAGTCACCTATGCAGATTAGGTGGATCCCACCACAACACTTAGGTTGAAGGTAACATCTAGAAAATCTACTTCGTTTAGGTTAGTTTTTATATCTATGAATCCGTTATTTTGAAAATCTTTATTATTGCTTTTCTAATTTTGTCTGTGTTTTGTTTGTTACAGTTTCTTAAGATTATGAAACCGTCGTCCTTGTGTCATTTATGTCTATTATTTTGCTTAGTTCATGTAGTAAGTAAATACCTATGATTTCGCATGTCTCTTGCACCGTCAAAGCTTCCCATTGCGGGTCCAACACAATTCATTCACTAATTCCCGACCCAATGCCTTCCTATGCGATGAAATATCAGAGTAACGCGCAAGGCCTGACGACACACAGATCTCTCTGCGTACCCACGGCTTGCGTCCTTCCCTTACAAGTGGGAGAAGAGCAACTTTCTCAAGCGCCTCCAAACGTTCCTTCGAGAAAGAGAATACACACAATGAGTAAAGGATGAAGGGAAAAGATGTGCATGTAGCAAACTTTGTCTCTCAGCCTTTAATGACAACCACATTCGGAGTCAAGTCGGGACCGCCACTCCTACCTATGTCTGCACCTTTTCTCCAGCTGAAGATCCGGCCCAAACCACAACCCCAAAATGCGGATGAGACCGTCAGTACAACTGAAGGTCTTCGGAGGAGCAACACCCTTCCAAGCACCTAGCCAGAAAAATTGTTGCAGTTAACCTTGGACCCCGTGACCTTTTCTTACCGTTCAAGCGTCTCCAGCACCACCTCAATGTAGCTGCAGTGTGACACAAAAATGTATACGTCATCGCCCTATTCGGAAACCCCTGCCCGAACTCCTACAGTGAGACTGATTTCGCTAAGGACCGGTTCGCACGCCCTGTCCCTCAGTCGGCGCAAGAGAGGCCCCATCGCCAAAGCGTAAAGTAACGGCGACAGCGGACAACACTTACGAAACGACCACTTTCCGTTCACCGGTACCATACCACCGAAGGAGTGATACAGCAAGTCGATCCACTTTCTGAAGTCGCGTTGGAATCTGGCGGCTTGCAGGACAGCCGTCAGATGGTCGACTCTGTCAAATGCCTTGAACTGACCAAAAATTGATCATCGCGGCTTTTTCATGGTTTCTACGCCCTCTGCGATCGTGGGTATCAAATTCCGATTGCTCTGAATTATTCGGCGATTCACAGCGCATGTCAGGACTTGGACCTAAATCTTTGATTCTGTGTTTAGCAGAGTTATGGGCCTGTAGTCGTCTAATTCTATCCAACCAGATTTGCCCTATTTCAACAGCTTGATCATACCCCTGGATATCTGATCCAAAACGGATACCCTGTCTGAACCAGTTGTTGCACACCACCGTCAAAATTGGCATAAAGATATATGACAGCCTCAAGTACAGTTCGTAGAGTAGGCTATCCACGAGACTTGCCACTGTAGACTCTCTTCAATTCCTTGTGGACTTCGCTTACTGTGATTACCCCCTCGCAGCAAGCAAATCTAGATCAATCGACGAGATTGGAGCAAAGTCAGCTAAATAGCTGTGAATCTTTTGCTCACAGAGACCAGGCTCCTTGGTAAATCGGCTCGGGAAATGCTGCCGAAATGCCTCGCATATGCTGGTCGACCGTAAGCTGCGCCCATTCGGGGTGTCGATCTGACAAATTCAGCGATCGAAACCTCGACGTATTTCCTGCTTGCACAATTCTGCCCATATGTTCACAGCTTTGTTGGACGTTTTGGTTAGTCTGTGCCTAAATACCTTGACCTGGTAACGCTCGCTAGAGGAATGTTCCAGGGCCGGCCTAGCTAAGCCTATCTCCAGGGGACCCTCAGCCACCGTCTGGACCAAACTATTCCTTAAATGCCTTCACCATCTTTAGCTTATCTGCGGCGAGTCGTTGGCTATGTTCTCCCATCACTTATTCTCACTGCACAAATCTAGTCATCTGTAACCAGAAGTACTCCTTGTACAATAAGTACACGTTGAACTTCCTGTGTCCAGCCATTCTGAGCCTAGTGTTTATCACTATCTGGACACAAACGAGGCTGTGCCCCGAATAGCCTAATTAATGAAAGGCGGGTTGATCTAGCAAATCTAGATCGACTTTTCTAACATTCTATCCAGATAGGTGACAATCTGGTTAGAAGGCCAATTAAGTGCCCACGTCCATACCCCCGCCCAGCGTAAACGACCTCTGTTGTCTCCCTGCTTTGTTGAGGCTTTTCAGAGCTTCATCTATTGTCTCCCTCCTATGTTGAGGATTTGAGAGCTTCCTGCATTGTCTTTCTGCTATTTTGAAGCTTTTGAGAGCTACCTCTATTGTCTCCCTGCCACGTAGAGGCTTTTCAGTGCTTCCTCCGTTGACTCCCTGCTATGTTCAGGCTTTTAAGAGCCTTCTCCGTTGTCTCCATTCTAGGCTGAGGCTTTTGAGAACATCATTGTCTCCTTGCTACGTTGAAGCTTTTGAGAGCTTCCTCTATTGTCGCCCTGCTATGTTGAGGCTTTTGAGAGCTTCCTCCATTGTCTCCCTGCTATGTTGAGGCTTTTGAGAGCTTCCTCCGTTGTCTCTTTGCTATGTTGAGGCTTTTGAGAGCTTCCTCTATTGTCGCCCTGATATGTTGAGACTTTTGAATGCTTTCTTCGATGTCTCCCTGCTATTTTGAGGCTTTTGAGAGCTTCCTCCATTGTCTCTCTCTGCTATGTTGAGGCTTTTGAGAGCTTCCTCCATTGTCTCCCTGGTATGTTGAAGTTTTTGAGAGCTTCCTCCGTTGTCCCTTTGCTATGTTGAGGCTTTTGAGAGCTTCCTCCATTGTCTCCCTGATTATGTTGGGGCTTTTGAGAGCTTCCTCTATTGTCGCCCTGATATGTTGAGGCTTTTGAGAGCTTCCTCCGTTGTCTCTATGCTATGTTGAGGCTTTTGAGAGCTTCCTCCATTGTCTCCCTGCTATGTTGAGGCTTTTGAGAGCTTCCTCCATTGTCTCCCTGGTATGTTGAGGCTTTTGAGAGCTTCCTCCATTGTCTACCTGATAAAACCAAACAACGTACGGGCTTCCTATTTATCAGGTATATTGTTCTGCTGGCCTCCGATTCCAGTGTGGATGACGCCGTTAATAGTTCATTTCCCGAGATGAACTCTCGGCATTTGTCTTGCTGAACATCCTTATTTCATTGGTCAGCAGAGGTCCAAGATGAACGATGGCTTAACAGGACGCGTGTCTTCCCTGTTGCTCTCAATCCTGGTGTGACGTCGCCATGTCAGCCGAGATCACCATACAAATACATCCCATACAATCCGAAATAAAATTATGTCCAACGTAAAAAAACTACAAAAAATTAAAATGCTATAAATATGCTTGCTGGGTTTTACGTATGCTGAGGAAAAAATCCTTTAGTGTAGGTACTTCTACAGAAACGCGTTGAGATTGAATTTAATCCGAATACCTGGTTATTCAAAAATATTAAAATATAAAGCATCCGGACTGGACTGTATAATAATCGTTTAAGGTACAATTTATTCACAAGTTGGTAAATCCTTCAGAGCATGGTCAAAGTTGATAATCAGAACAGTTAATACACTTTGATCTTAGCCAAAAAGACCGAGAAGTGAGGAGACCGTGGTAAAAGTGACATTTTTCAGACTCACGGTAACTGAGAAAAGCAATCCCTAAAAATCCAAATAAAATTATAAATAAAATAACATTGTCTACTGAATTATTTTAAAATTATTATTTAGAGAAATGTTCGTAAGACAGAAATTTGGTTAGGAAGGAAGGAAGGAAGGAAGGAAGGAAGGAAGGTAGAATATTATTTAACGTCTCCTGCCAATACCTCATATATGTATTATTTTGTTTTGATTGGGTAGAAAACAAAACACATATCAGCTTTTGTTTTAGCGAGAAAAAGAAAGAAAGAAGGGAAGTTAAAACTGTTTACAGGATGTTTTCGTGAAATGGAAAAAGTCGTCAATTTTAAATCATTTCATTCTTACCCCCGTTTACTTCTTTTAAATAACGACCGACATTCATATTTATGATTTTTATTGCAATATTTTGTTAAAGTTGTTAAGCTCAAATATTAAACGATGCAATAGGGGAATATCTACGAATTTTTTGTATTGTCGTATAGTTTACCACAAGCTTATTCAATCATTAACTAAATAATTTAGATTCACCAGAAATCTCAAATAGGTGAACCGTGAAATTTTCGCGGGTTTTTCTAATAATAATAATAGTAATAATAATAATAATAACAATAACATTCTTCCACTGGAAGAGAAGGGATGCAGGAGGGGTTCATATGGTTGCAAAGATCAACCACTGATAAACAAAATGATCCTGAAAAATTGCAAGAGACGATATAGAAATCTTTGAACAGTATGGATTGATTACCGTAAAGCCTTTGACAGTATGCCGCACACTTGGATTTTTAAGACTTTGGAAATGTACAAAGATTTCCCTGTGGTAGTAAATTTCCTTAAGCACAGCATGGAATATTTAGGTATAGTGTGGAACACCACACTATACCTAAATCACACCAGAGGCACTGCCATCTCCAACCGCCTGAATATCCGACGTGAAATATTTCAAGGAGACTCCCTGTCACCTCTTCTGTTTTGTTTGTCCTTAATCCCCCTTACGCATGAACTAATTAACAGTAGCTATGGTTACAAACTAAACAAAAAGTATTCGATCACCTACTCTACATGGATGATCTCAGACTCTTTGCCAAAGACAACAATGAGTTACAGGGCCTCCTCAATAACGTAAAATGTTTCAGTGACGATATAGGTATGAATTTCGGATTATACGAATATGCAAAAGTAAAATTCAAGAAAGGCAGAATTAAAGAAACACAGTCAATAGATTTATATTTTGTTACAAAGATTAGGGAAGTGGAACAAAATGAAGCCTATGAGTACCTAGGAATTTAGGAAGATGGCATACAGTGTACCCAAATGAAGGAGAAGGGAAGAATGACGTAACACAAGCGTAGGCATCTGGTACTGAATTCCGAGCTGAATTCAAAAAACAGAACATCAGCCATAAACACCTTGGCTGTCTCTGTGATGCACTACAATTTCAGCATCTTTAAATGGACCATAGCTGACATTAAGCGAATAGACGCCAAAACGAGAAAACTTCTCACTTGCGACAGCATGCATCATCCCAAAGCTGAATTTGATCGTCTGTATGTGCCAGGATCCGGAGGAGGCAGAGGATTAATTCAACTAGAACTGTCTTACAAAACTACAACAATTGGCTTTCAAAGATATCTGGAAACTACAGAATACTGGATGATGATATGTGTAAAAACACATGAAAGTAGTAAGCGACGATTCTGTAATAAAGGAATGGAGTTTCAAATTGGTGTAGAAATACAATACACCGACTGAAACTGCAAAATACTTAAAAAATAATGGAAAAGAAAATGCAACCGACCAGATGCAGAAACAATGGCAAGATAAACCGCTTCACGTATATTCTGCCCGTACCAAACAAGCTGATGTAGACAAACCCCGTATCCATCAGTGGCTACGTAGTGCAGGGTTGAAAGCTGAAACCGAAGATTTTATCCTTGCTGCACAGGACCAATGCTTGTTAACTAGAAATTATCAAGCACACATACTAAAATACTGTGTTAACCCAAAATGCAAATTCTGTGATAAATATCCAGAAATAATTGACCATCTTTTATCAGGTTGCAAAGTGTTGGCACCCACTGAATATAAAACACGTCATGACAGAGTTGGCCAATATCTGCACTGGAAAATCTGCAACTTCTACAGGAAGTGAACTGAAAGAAATTGGTATGAACACCACCCAGACCCGGTTACGCAGATAGGACTTGTAAAAGTTTTATGGGACTATACAATACACAGACAGAACAATCAAAGCTAATCGCCCAGACATGGCTATTAGAGACCGCAAACAAAAAAAATTGTCTCCTGCAAACTGCAATGTATCTTTGAAGATCTTCAAAAAGCTATCAAAATACAAGGACCTTGAAATCGAAATCTGAAAAATGTGGCACATGAGAACATCAACAATTGCTGTTGTAGTTGGAGCCCTCGGATTAATTGGAAAAAATCCAATAGACTCATTGAAGGGAAACCTGGAAGCCCATGCCTTAAAGAAATACAAAACACTGTTCTCACGAGTACAGCCCACATCTTACGAATGGCTTTATCTGTCTATATTTCTGAGATGAGGTATTACACTATTTACATTATTGGGGCTATTGTCCTCATCTTTGTCACCATATTTATTATAACGTTTCGGCCGTTGTACGCTATGGCCTTCTTCAGAGGGTTGGAATGTCGAACTGAACCCTTTATTTCGCTCACTGGGGTAGACACGTGCCATGTTTAATGGATGTCAGTTATCAGTTATCTCCAGTTAATTCCCCTCTCACAGTTCTCCACTACCTTGACCAGGTATTGAACTTACACTCTTTGGGTTCTCTCACTGGATCTAACAAACGTCTTTATCCACATGTGTCCTTAAGGCAGTGGAGAACTTGGAGAGGGAAATTAACAGGAGATAACCGATAACTGACATCCATTAAACATGGCACGTGGAACTAGAACAGTCTACTCCAGTGAGCGAAATAAAGGGTTCAGTTTGACATTCCAAGCACCTGAAGAAGGCTGGAGCGCACAACGGCCGAAACGTTGTAATAAATATGGCGACAAAGATGAGGACAATAGTCCGAATAATGTAAATAGTGAATGGCCTTATCTGTGTAAAACGCGTGTGTGCGTGTGTTTTATTAATTGGTCAGTGGAAAATGTCATGATGCCATTTCTGACCTTAGGTCTCTGGGCGGGACCCGGAAAGAAATGTGTACACACCAGAAATCAAAGGAAATAAAAATAATAATAGAAATAATCATAATAATAATAATAATAATAATAATAATAATAATAATAATTGTTTCATCTGCTTCAATTTGTGCAGAAAATATATACATAACTATAGTGGAGACGCAAATTCACAAGTTCATCCAATGGCGTCGGATATTTCTTTTTTTCATCGCTTGAGGGCAATATGAAAGGACATCTTTCTTTAAAAGAAAGCCTCGGCTATAGTTCTGGTAGTTTTGATCTTATTTCTTTCACACGGAATATTATTGCATTATCTGTGTTTCGACTTGTTTCCTTCGCACTGCTATATATATGGCTGGATGCTTCCCATCGACGCTGGCGTGTTGCACATGCGCAAACAAAGATGCTTGTAGGACAGACATACCGTTTTGGAAATATAATTGCTTCGTAGGCAAAATCCGCCTCGCTGTGTAATTTTCAGTTTGCGGGTGGATACAGGTGTGTATCTTTCTATACCTACAATGTGCATATGTGTTTATGTTGCCATATAACTATTTGTTCTAGTGGTACCAGTGAAAATGTCATGGTTCTTCTATTTGAATTTGGCCCTGTCAGCTGGGGCTTCAGAATACATCGACTGCACCTTTGAAGACGGGTAAGACCCCCAATGAGGCATCCTGGTTTATACGATAAACTACATCCGTGTCCCGGGTAAGACGATAAACTACGTCCAACAGCAAGGCCTCTGATGAGGAGGTTTTGAGGACTGTGGGACTACCTCTTAATTGCTGGTGTTCCCAGATCCACCATGACCCGGGTGGTAGTTATGGGTGAATAGTTGACCCCCAAATAGGGGTCAAAACGCTGTGGAGGTGTAAAAATAGGTATTAATACCAGCAATATATTTTGAAGGAAAAATTCCAACCAACTGAAGAAGGCCGGAGCATACAACGGCTGAAACGTTGTGATAAATATGGCAACAAAGAGGAAGAAAATAGTCGGAATAATGTAAACAGTGTACATATTAACTCATCTCAGAAATATAGATAGATACTGAAGGATCGGGTAAATATGGCCACAAAGATGAGGACATTAGTCCGAATAATGTAATTAGTGTACATAATACCTCATCTCAGAAATATAGACAGATACTCAAGGATCGGATAAATACGGCGACAAAGATGAGGATAATAGTCCGAATAATGTAAATAGTGTTCATAATACCTCATCTCAGAAATATTGACAGATACTGAAGAAGGCCGGAGCGTATAACTGCCGAAACATTGTAATATGGCGACAAATATGAGGACAATAGTCCGAATAATGTAAATAGTGTACATAACTCATCTCAGAAATATAGACATATACTGGGAGACTCAGTTCTAGGAGAGAAGTTAGTCAGGGATTTTTCAGCTGAGTGAAGAGGAGAAGAGAATTTACGGGAAAAGCATTCAGCTTAATCAGCAAAGGGTGACCACACCTCTTATTGACTGAAGAGGGGAGGGATAGAGACCTTGCACTTATTTAATGCCCTATTACACAGCCGCCAGTATTCACGAGAGTCAAAGTTGTTAGACGCTATGCAGTGCCTCATTCTCTCGGCATTTGCTCCTTCGAGGACTCGCTTCCTTTTATTGCGAGCAGTAACGAATAGACGCCTTTTGTGATGAGAGACGTCACGCTGGTATAGCTGAGAATAGTGTTTCCTGTGTGCTATAGCGACCGAGCATGCTGGTGGAACCATGGAGAGGAGTGACGTTTCACCTGGTGTTTCCGAAAAGAGATGAAAGTGCACCTGCCGGCTTTGGTCCAACAATAAACCTCAGTGGCGCAGTTTTCAATTGGGAGTTTAAAGACGTCAGTCCAAGTGGCGTCACGGAGAAAATCCCGAAGTGATTAACACTCAGCATGCTGGTAACTGAAAGTGGTACTTTGGATAGAGGGGTTCCTGTTTAATAGAGGATTGGAAGGAAATATGAACAGCTACCACAGTGTGGTCAGAATGATCAAGAGGGATAGGCTGCGAAGCTCATCAAGAGCTAGGAAAAGAGGTAAGAAATAAATCAAGTAAAGAAGCATGCGACTCGGTTTCGCTAGGGAAACGAGTGGGGAAGTCCGCTATTATATGCTTAGTTATTGTTGTTAATCTCATATAATGTTCTAATAAGATCTGCGGTAAAAACGAATCTTCTATCCATCACATAACTCTTATTACACTATTTACATTATTTGGACTATTGTCCTCATCTTTGTCGCCATATTTATTACAACCATTTTGGCCGTTGTACGCTCCGGCCTTCTTCAGGTGGTCGGAATCTCGTTCCACGTGCCATGTTTAATGGATGTCAGCCATCAGTTATCTCCTGTTAATTCGCCTCTCCAGGTATTGAACTCACACGCTTTGGGTCCTGTCACGGGATCTAACCAACGCCCTTATCCACTACGCCATGTGTCCTTGAGGACCCAAAGAGTGTGAGTTCAATACTTGCAGAGGCGAATTAACGACAACACCTCTTATTGTACACTACTTACCTTATTCGGACTATTTTCTTCCTATTAGATAACTAATAACTGACATCCATTAAACATGGCACGTGGAACTAGATTCCAACCACCTGAAGAAGGCCGAAGCGTACAACGGCCGAAACGTTGTAATAAATATGGCGAGAGAGATGCGGGCAATAGTCCGAATAATATAAATAGTGTACATAATACCTCATCTCAGAAATATAGACAGATACTGAATGATCGGATAAATATGGCGACAAAGATGAGGACAATAGTCCGAATAATGTAAATCGTGTACATAATACCTCATCTCAGAAATATAGACAGAAACTCTTATTACAGTCTATTGGGATAATTGTTCTATTTTATCATTAGTTAATTTCTTACTATGCCTTATATGATCTATGGTAAGAACGAATCTTCTATCCATCCCATAACTCTTATTACAGTATATTGTTATAATTGTTCTATTTTGTTATTAGTTATTGGGAATCTCTTATAGAACTTAATATGACTAACTTAGTGAGCAACGAATAAACAAGTCGAATTATAAGATTTTGATCTTCGGCTAAGACATTAAATCTTTTGTTAGGCACCTAGAAACACGCGTCTTCTGTTTGCGTGGGCCAATACGCACCCTATATACCCGAATGACCAACCACCCGTTAAAGATTTCTATTCTTGAAGATTGAACTTTGCAACAATGAGGCATAACCTGATTTTCAAGAAGCCATGTTTATCGAGTACTCTTTGCGGAAGAGTGCTGTTCAACCGCACCCAAGCGACGTAGGCGAGAAGAGACGCAGACCATTTGAGAAACTTGTGGGCGTGGTTACCCTGGCAACTAGAGAAGGGATGTCAAGGCGGCTTGCACAGTCCGGGTAGCAATGACAACGATGATCATTATAATGATGAAGGCTTGAATCGGAACAACAAGGAGCCCATCAATAAGCAAGAGGGAAAAACGAGCATTCAATTCTAGAAACATGTATACGATTAGACACACACTCACACACACATAACCTCACTCTCTAACACACTCATATACAGGTATACACTAACGCACTCACACACATAATCTCTCTCTTACACACACATACACGAGCATACAGGTATATTCTCTCTTACTCACACACACACATTCTCAAAAAAAAAAAAGACACATACACTCTCAAGCAAATGAAACAACACGAATAAATTCGTTATTGTTTACTTTTTTCGTTTTTTTTCAATGAAAAAAAGCCTAAAGGATAATCTGGACCTGGTCCCTAGGCTGCAGCCTGTACTAGGGTAAAGGATAACCTGACCCTGGTCCCTCGGCTGCAGCCTATACTAGGCTAAAGGATAACCTGGCCCTGGTTCCTAGGCTGCAGCCTGTACTAGGCTAAAAGATAACCTGGCCCTGTTCCCTAGGCTGCAGCCTATACTAGCCCAAAGGATAACCTGGCCCTGGTTCCTAGGCTGCAGCCTGTACTAGGCTAAAAGATAACCTGGCCCTGTTCCCTAGGCTGCAGCCTATACTAGCCTAAAGGATAACCTGGTCCTGTTCCCTAGGCTGCAGCCTATACTAGCCTAAAAGATAACCTGGCCCTGTTCCCTAGACTGCAGCCTATACTAGCCTAAAAGATAACCTGGCCCTGTTCCCTAGGCTGCAGCCTATACTAGCCCAAAGGATAACCTGGCCCTGGTTCCTAGGCTGCAGCCTGTACTAGGCTAAAAGATAACCTGACCCTGTTCCCTAGGCTGCAGCCTATACTAGCCTAAAGGATAACCTGGTCCTGTTCCCTAGGCTGCAGCCTATACTAGCCTAAAAGATAACCTGGCCCTGTTCCCTAGACTGCAGCCTATACTAGCCTAAAAGATAACCTGGCCCTGTTCCCTAGACTGCAGCCTATACTAGCCTAAATGATAACCTGGCCCTGTTCCCTAGACTGCAGCCTATACTATCCCAAAGGATAACCTGGCCCTGTTCCCTAGGCTCCAGTCTATACTAGCCCAAAGGATAATCTATCCCTGGTCCCTGGGTCTAGCCTAAACTAGTCTAATGGATAATCTGGCTTGGGTACCTATGCTGCAGCCTATACTAGCCTAAAGGATAACCTGGCCCTGTTCGTTATACTAGCCCAAAAGATAATCTAGCCCTGGTCCCCGGGTCTAGCCTAAACTAGTCTAAAGGATAATCTGGCTCTGGTCCCTAGGCTGCAGCCTATACTACCCCCAAAGATAATCTATTCCTGGTCCCTGGGCTGGAGCCTATAATAGTCTAACGGATAATCTAGCTCTGGTCCCTGGGCTGAAGCCTATACTAGCCTAAAGTATAATCTGACCCTGTGTACAGGGAATTTATTTGCCGTCATTGTATTTAGACTGGAAGAAAACTTAAAATCATTTTAATTATTTAGTTTTATCATTTTAACATGTAAAAACCTTTTGGTTACATTTGATAATTTCGTTTTTTTCACTATATCCTGTGAGTGTCATATTCTCTAAGCCTCCTTTCCCCATTATGCGTGCAAGAAATTTCTATCTCTCTTGGATAGTAAATATAAATATAAATATATATCCTTGTTTTCCCTATTTTCCTTTAAACCTCTTTGCTTACAAGCTGTTCCCTGTCTATGTCATTCGCAACAGCCTTCTGTAGAACTACATCTGTGTTTCTAACAACATTTTCCTATTTTTTTTAATACTCTGTTTAGTTTCGGGAATGTATTGTTCTCCGTTCCAATAAAGTATTAAGAATAAAACTATATATGACTGAGAATATATACTGTTTTGTAAATACAGTGGAACGTCGGTTTACGAAATTAATTCGTTCCTGAAGCCCGTTCGTAACCCGAAATGTTCGTTAACCGAAACTATTTTTCCAATAGGAATCACTGTAAAAGGGATTAATCCGTTCTTGGTCTTAAGATGATTGCTTATTTAAACTTTTACAACAGTATTTTGTGCACAAGTTTATACACAAAACGAATGAAAATCATTAAATCTAAGGAAAAATAAATAAACCCAATACTTTTAATTTTACTTTATTTTAATTTTACCGTATCTGTATCTAGGAGGGTTGATGTCGGAAGTGGAAGGGGAAGGAAAGAGATGTTACTGTTTGGAAAAGGGAAGGAAATATATGATCGTCTGTTTATTTATAAGAATAGTATAGATCGTTGATTTTGCCATATGAAACTAAATAGGAAGAGATATTATCATCAAGAATTGTTTTTCTTTTAACTTTTCTTTTTCCTTTACCAGTATCACTGCCAGCTTTCTATGGAGCCATGGCTGAGTACAAATGAAGAGAAAAAAAGACACAGTATAATAAAATTGGAAAAGAAAAGCACAGCACAACAGATGAATGTATACAAAATGGCGGTTGACAAAGAAATGATTCCGTTCGGGTTAACTCGGTTAGGCTCGGCTCGGTTCGGCTCGGTTCGTCAATGTGGTTCGAGAACCGAGGCATTTTCATCTCGAATATTCTGTTTGAAAAACCGATTTGTTCGACATGGGAGACGTTCTGAAACACCGTATCCTCACCCCACTGGACCCAAATTGGCTGTAGGTTAGACACAAGTCTCCGGTTCCCAACGTCATTCCGAAGCCACCCGTTGGTCCACCTGCGAGTTCGTCGGGTGAGAATCGGGTTAGCAGAAAAAAAAAAATAACCAAGTCGATTCGAATTTCAAAGGACAAAAGTTATATATATATATATATATATATATATATATATATATATATATATATATAAGCAAACACACACACAAAAAAAATTCTTGTTGAAAAAGATGAATGTTTCTCGTATGTGAACAATAACTAAACAAACACAATACTTCGAATAATTTCAGTAAGGAGAGATGTGGTCTTCGTTTTAACCCTTTTTGTTCTGTTCTTAGCGCACCTACTACAACCTTCGATGTTCCCGTACTCAGTAGACGTTATAGCAGTGGTAGTATTTGTAGTAGCAGGATTAGCGGTACCTAGATGTTTCTAATTCTAACAGTTAAAATATAATCCTTGAAAATGGTTAAATGTATTGCCGAAAGCGCTCGGATAAAATGAACATTCGGACATGGTTTTATATAATTTATCACCCGAAAAGAAAAACATTATTAGATCGCATGAGAAATTGTATAAAAAACTAAATAAAAGTACCTTGTCAGTCGTTTTTAATGAAATGTGCATGAAATCTGCCTAAATACACAAATATATATATATATAAAAATTCAGAATTGTCCTTCTCCTAGACTAGTTGCCATCCAAGGCTATAGAACCCAGTCTGTCTGCTACTTACCCATAGCTGGAGGGAGAAGAAGATGGTTCATACCTTTCCCAAGGGTATTAGCACGTAAGTGAATGTAATGGATTCGACTGGAATTCGAACTCGGCTCTGCGATCCCTCAATCCAAGCCGCTATCCATATATATATATATATATATATATATATATATATATATATATATATATATATATATATATATATATATATATATATATATATATATATATATATCAACAGGAAGTAGCAGTTGAAATTTCACGAGCACGTAATGAGGAAGGAGGGCTTGGAAAATATGATACTCACAGGACCTATAGAGAGAAAGAGGTACAGAGGAAAACAGTGCGTGACGTACTTGATGGGCTTGAGCAAATGGATGGCAGAACAGGGTTTGAGAGAAATAACAAATACTCAAAACTTATTAAGTGCTAAACGGGACAGGGAATATACGGAGGGCCATGATCGCCTATGTCCTGAAGGGACACATCACATAAATGCAGAAGATATTGACTTATTTGTTTCACTCTGTTGTTACGGCGTTACTTTTATAGATAGCAGATTCTTTCAACTCAGCCTAAGACCACGTACTGACGTTTTGGGAGCGCCTTCATCAAACCTGAGGTTGGCAGCGGTGGCGGCGATGAGTGGAGAGATCGTCGCTGCGTCACTGGCGTTGATCTTGTGCTGGAGGCGAAAAGCAGAAGGGGGTTGAGGTGGTTTCTTCTCGGGGCATATTTTGTTTCATGTCATATGTTCAGTTGTTTGTTGACTGGTTGGTTTGATTTGCAAAGACACCTCCCTCTTTCTTTATTTTCATATATATATATATATATATATATATATATATATATGGTATCGGATTTGTTTTTTTTTCTCTGTTGGATATAGCTTCCAGATTTTCTCAGATGTTGGTGACACTTGAACTAAGTAATCCGAGATGGTATTTTCATATATACAAGAAAACAGTTATGGTCTATTAGTACGTGGTGGTTTTTTTTTTTTATTATTTTGACTTATGGAATACAAAGATGTGGTGACCCTCTTAGCTTCACAATTTAACGTTTACTTTACATTTATAAGTGTTCATCCATGAAAAAAAAAAGATAAAATCAGATTATGACTGAAAAGTTGGAATATTTCGTTTTCTATTCAGGTGAGTCTCATTAGCAATTTATGTAAGTGACCTAATGGGGGAGTATTTTCTATGATGACATCGACAGAATTGCTTTAACTAGTAAAATTGTTTAATATATACGCACCAGGAAAACTTAAATTCGGCTGTACACACTTGGAAGATAAGCAATGACTACTACTAATATTACAAGTCTCTTCCCTGTAAGTAAGTACGTAAAAATTCGCCTTTCATTCAACCGATGGCTTAGCGCGGAAAATCTCCAACTAATGTCAAATCAGTCGGGTTTCGATCCCGTAATGAAGCGATCGAATGTCTAACCACACAAATGAGCTGTGATACAGCGAAACAGGCTTATATATCGATGACTATATATATATATATATATATATATATATATATATATATATATATATTATAATTTTATCATATAGACAAAACCATTTTACTGACTACAAAGATGCAACTTGGTTTCAGTGCATTTCAACTGCACTTCGACGGCTGAGAGTCGAAAATGGTTTTGTCTATATGATAAAATTATAATAAATGAATAATTATCGCTCTACTATCGGTATCGAGCCCTCTTTTGGATTAATGCTGTGAACCTTGGAATTTATATATTACTTTCGTTCTCATCGAATCGGATATATATATATATATATGTCGGTTGGGTTGAACCAGATTATGTTTCTTTTTCGATTGTGTTTGGTTCATTTTCCTTTGTGTACTTTCTAATAAACGTTATTAATTAAAGCTTGTTTGTATGTATTTCTCTTTCCTTAGATATTTTTATGTTACTGGAATTTGTTGATATTTGTTTTTTGTTTATCGATATGGGTATGTGACCCAGTGTTTGATCGTGCTGGACTTGTTCAGATTGTTGATTACGCCAGATAACACGCTTCTCTCCCAGAAACTGTAACTAACGTCTCCCTAGCACACACACACACACACACACACATACACACACACACACACATACACACACACACACACACATATATATATATATATATATATATATATATATATATATATGTATTTGTCATTCACAGATAGACTGTTTCGCTGATTCACAGCTCATCAGTGTGGCTAGACGTCCGGTTGCCTCTAGCTAGGATCGAAACCCGACTGAAATTGCGTCAGTCGGAACTTCTCCCACTAAGCCGTCGGCGCACGGCAGGTAATGAAGGTGAATTTTACCGTGTTTATTTTTAGATTTAGATAAACACACAGTGACTGACAGTGACTCAATTCTGCCGAAGAGTATGTTTCTTATCTGCACTGTCTTTAGATTAACACCGACACACTCTGAAATGTTCTTATTGTAGCTTCCGGTGCGAATGCCAAGCAGTAGTGCATACCATTTCCAAATTTCTGGCGCAGTCAGTTGCGTCATGGTGCTCTTTTTCTCACAGTTGGTACTCAACTGACTTTACTAAACTCTGCAGTCGACAAAATCAAAAACAAACAGCGCGCATGCGCGAAATTAAAAATATAAAATGGTAACAATATACCCAACACATCTTGTATGCATATATATGTGAGAGAGGAAGATTGATTGATTGATTTGGTTTTACGGCTTATCAAGCATTTGCAGTTTATTTTATGCCATAAAATATTTTTAATTTATAAGAATTTGGGGGAGATATTAATGATTAACTGATACAATTTAAACTAATTAACCTATAGCTGGAGGAGAAAGGGTGAATTCGTACTTTTTCCCCCAAGGGTATTTGCGCGTAAGTGAATATAACGAACCCAACTGGAATTGGAACTCGGTACTCCGATTAACAATTTCGATCCATTATCCATTACACCAACCGCACATCCAAGCTTACATCACCTGGTATTCCCAAGTGCTCACCCACCTAAGTACTGAACTGCTTGACTTCAGGGGTCCTACGAGAACCGGTGTTTCAACGTGATATGTCAATGATACCAATTGTTTCTCTCTTTCTTTTCTTTTTTTTTTTCTGAGACCGACGATTTCCGTTTAGAGTCAACGAAGAACTGCAACAATAATAACTGATTCATTTGTCATTTATTCTTCTCCCCTAGATTTAGAGAAGAAAAAATTGTAGGTTTTCGTGGGGGGGGGGCGTGGTGGAGGTCAGATAGGATCTGACGAAACGCGCTTGAAGAGTACTCTATTGTGAATTTCTGCTAAAGCGTATTTATCGTATCCATTGATTATTTCCGATTATGGGTCTCACCTTTTTTTTACCAGAAACTTCCAGTCTATATGTCGCCCCCCCCTGTCAATTTCAAATGGATACCGCACGTATTAATCGTCAGGAAATACGTATATATGATTCTGTCTCTCTCTCTCTTTCTCTCTCTCTCTCTCTCTATATATATATATATATATATATCTATATATATATATATATATATATATATATATATATATATATATATATATCCTCATATATATATAAATATACATATATCTTATTGTTCTTTCTTTTTATTTATATATACATATAAATATACATATATATAATTACACATTTATGTGTATTTACATATATACATATATATAAATACACATATATATATGAATATATATATATGTATTTTTATTTATATACATACATATATATATATATATATATGTATGTATGTATGTATTTGTGTATTTAGGCAGCAATTCTTCTTTCATGCACATTTCATTGAATACGACAGACAAAGTACTTTTATTTAGGTTTTTAGACAATTTCTCATGCGATTTAATAATTTTTTTTCTTTTCGGATGATAAATTATATAAAAACTATCCGAATGCTCTTTTTATCGGAGTGCTTTCGGCTATACATTTAGCCATTTTCAAGGATTAAATATTTTAACTGTTAAATAAGAAATAGTTTGTTGTATGTATGTTTTATAAAATGTTTTCATTTTTCAAAACACGGTCAAAATATTGTGTCCATTTTCAAAGTTAATATTTTTAAGTGTTGTTTTTTTGTTTTTATTAATAAGGCTTCCATTATTTTTAGCAATTTTTTGCATGTAGATGATGCTATTTGTGTTAAATTAATTGAATTGAAACCCTGAGAGTTAGGTTATCAAGCAAACGTCATACCAACTGTTCCAACGGGCCTCAGCGACGAGGAGATAGCAAATCAGACTCAATATAGCGCCGCTCGCTCACATATTCCGTGGTGGAACTCTACTGAGATTCTCTCTAACCATAGGACTGTGCCCCCCTAGAGCCACGACTACTAGCACCATGCCGCTCACTCTAGAGCATTAGAAGCCGGTTCAAGCAATGATATACACATGATAGAAATTATTAGGAGAATTTTATAATTATATTTAAGTAATTCATCGAGTCTGAAACCTCAACAGAATGCAGTAAGCACCGGACATCCGTTTCGTCCTATATTTGGGATTCATCAGCAGTGCGCATCCACTGAAAATTGAGAATTGAAACCCGGACAGTTACGATATCAGGCAAACGTCATACCAACTGTTTCAACGGGCCTCGGTGACGAAGAGGTAGCGAATCAGATTCGATATAGCGCCGTTCGATCAATGGTTAAAGAGGAACATAGATAGCTGTATAGATAGATAAGTAGGTTAGCTATAGCCGTAGTAACATACAGCTTCAAATTTTTTAAGTGGAAGTTGAATGACATTAAAAGATTGGACGCCAAGACCAGAATAATGCTTAGCCAAATGAAGATGCGCCACCAGAAATCAGATGTTGATAGGCTGCACGTACCAAGAGCTTCAGGAGGCCGAGGTCTAATCCAACTTGAACTAACTCTAAAATCTACAACCATCGGATTGGAAGCCTACATCACAAAAACCAATGACCCTCTCCTACAAACAGTAAAACACCAAATGCACTTCATCAACAAAGAATCTTCTCTCTTCAAGAAACAGCTTAATATTCCTGAAATCCTATCAACAAAAAATCATATATATGCCTGGTGTTAGATTGGTGTGTCATGATGGGTACATTGGGCGTTGTATATTTCTATCCCAGTATCACTTTGTTGTCGTGCTGTTTTTTTCATTCAACAACAGCAACAACAACTACTATAATAATAATAATAATAATAATAATAATAATAATAATAATAATAATAATAATAATAATTTAGGATGGAGTTTAGAATCAACAAATGTGCCAAAGTCAACTTCAAAGGCAGTAAACTAACGAAAACTACAGATTTAGACCTTGATATCAACAACAAGATTAAGGAACTAGACCAAGATGGTACATACAAATACTTAGGAATTAATGAAAGGGACGGAATAGGACATTCAATGATGAAGAAAATCATCCTGAAAAGAATATTATAGGAGAGTGCGATTGATACAAGAAAGCGAACTTAATGGAGCCAATAAAATGGCGGCTATCAACACCTTAGCTATACGCGTAGTAACATAGAGCTTCAACATTATTAAATGGAAGTTGAATGACATTAAAAGATTGGATGCCAAGACCAGAAAAATGCTTAGCCAAATGAGAATGCGCCTCCTAAAATCAGATGTTGATAGGCTATATGTATCAAGAGTTTTAGGAGGCCGAGGTCTAATCCAACTTGAACTAACTCTAAAAACTACAACCATCGGATTGGAAGCCAACATAAAAAAAACAATGAATCTCTCCTAAAATCAGTAAATTTCTAAATCCACTACATCAACAATGAAGCTGCACTCTTCAAGAAACAGTTTAATATACCTGAAACCCTATCAACAAAAAATGAAGCGAATACTATCTATGCCAAACGAGTAAAGCAGAAAGCAAAACAATTTGGCCAACAAAACTGGGAAATCAAAAGAACGAAACAAGCAGATGTGGACCAAGAGAAAGCACATGAGTGGCTGAGGAACACTGGGTTGACAGATGAGATAGAAGGCCGAATTATTACAGCTCAGGACCAAATACTCGCAACCAGATCCTATCACTGTCAAATAATCAAGGATGGAACTTATCCGATATGCAGGATCTGCGGAAAATATGATGAAACTGTCGACATTATTATCTCAGGATTTTCGAAATTGGTAAAAAACGAATATATCCACAAATATAACAAGGTAGCGACATATGTGCACTGGAAGATATTCAAGAAGCACAAAATCGAAACCACTATGAGATGGTATGAGCACCAACCAGACACATTTACTCAAAATAACGATGTAATTATACTCTGGGACATGCAATTTTATATTGATAGGGAAATAAAAGCCAGCAGACCTGATATTATCATAAAACACAAAAATTCACGAAGTGTATGCTTATTGACATGTGTACCACCTGAGAGAAACACCTTGTAAATAGTAATCGGAGTTCTGAGCCGCGTGAGAAAAGGAAAATACAATTTTATTAACAGTGTCCCAGGTAACATCAACATACAAGTTGCCTGGAAAATCGCCCTACTAGGAACATCCCATTTACTAAGAAAAGTGCTATGATTTAAATGACAATTCTCCTATAGGCTCTAAGGGCCATAGTTTGAACCCGGCTCTACAGGATACAAAGCAGGAAACATAACATATACAAATAATAATAATAATAATAATCTGTTTTGAATATCTTTCTTCGACTGGATGCCATGATGAATATGTTGGCCTTGTATATTTGTAACTTAGTGTCACTTTATTCGCGTGTTGTTCTCTCAATAAATAACAAAATTGCTTTGTCACATATACTAAGAAAAGTGATATCATTTAAATGATAATTCTCCTATAGGGCCTAGGAACCATAGTTTGAACCCGGCTCTACCGGATACAAAGCAGGAAACATTACATAAACAAATAATAATAATAATAATAATAATGATAGAGAAGAGCACGATATAAAAAAATAAAAAAGTAAAGACAGTGTTTGAAAATGTTCAACAACATTTCGTCAGTCTGTCTTCAAATTATGCTTAAATATTGGTTACAAGTATAAAAACATTTAAAAATTCTACAAAAAGTTATAATTTTTCATATCTTTTTAAAAATATCGTGTTAAAAAATATGGGGAAATTTATGTCAATCATTTTCTTCAATAATAATAATAATAATAATAATAATAATAATAATAATAATGAAATAATATGAATACCATCCAGTGGTCGTTGTAGAAAATGGCAGTCACGTTGTGATTTCACGTTCCAGACAGATTATGTCCCTGAAGCTGGAAGATTTGAATTTATTGTTAAAGAGAAGTAGAATGGCAGGCGTCAAATTATTGACTTTGCTATTTCATATGAAAGAAGAATGATCTCCAAAGAAACTGAAAAGATAGAAAAAAATACAAGAATCAGGTTAAGGAATTGAAAAACCTATGGAACATGGCTGTTAAAGTAATTCCTTCGAGCACCATATCATATAAAAAAGTTTGTGAATTTTGACTCAGGAGCTCAGGCAGAAAGGTTAAAATTGTTCAGGAACGCACGGCTCAAAGAGTTGAGAAATTCGTCTTAACCACATAGGAGGCTGGATAAAAAAAATGTGCATTTCAATTACCCCCCACCGATACTTTTATAATACACTTGTAGACTATTTACATTATTCGGACTATTGTCCTCATCTTTGTCGCCATATTTATTACAACGTTTCGGCCGTTGTACGCTACGGACTTCTTCCGTATCTGTCTATATTTTTGAGATGAGGTATTATGTAGACTATTTACATTATTCGGACTATTGTCCTCATCTTTGTCGCCATATTTATTACAACATTTCGGCCGTTGTACGCTACGGACTTCGTCAGAATCTGTCTATATTTTTGAGATGAGGTATTATGAACACTGTTTACATTATTCGGACTATTGTCCTCATCTTTGCCGCCATATTTATTACAACATTTCGGCCGTTGTACGCTACGGACTTCGTCAGAATCTGTCTATATTTTTGAGATGAGGTATTATGAACACTGTTTACATTATTCGGACTATTGTCCTCATCTTTGCCGCCATATTTATTACAACGTTTCAGCCGTTGTACGCTCCGGTCTTCTTCAGGTAGTTGGAATGTCAAACTGAACCCTTCATTTCGCTCACTGGAGTAAACTGTTCTAGTTCTACTTGCCATGTTTAATAGATGTCAGTTATCAGTTATCTTCTTTTAATTTCCCTCTCCAAGTTCTCCACTACCTTAACCGGGTATTGAACTCACACTCTTTGGGTCCACTCACTGGATCTA
The DNA here is from genome assembly GCA_964036315.1 of Acanthosepion esculentum. Classification (NCBI taxonomy): domain Eukaryota; kingdom Metazoa; phylum Mollusca; class Cephalopoda; order Sepiida; family Sepiidae; genus Acanthosepion; species Acanthosepion esculentum. Next base: position 86,511,467 of record OZ038492.1, on the reverse strand, counting down.
ACCAACGCCTTTATCCTCTGCGGACAAGGACACGTGGTACAGAGACAGGGCCCAAAGAGTGTGAGTTAGTAGCATCGTTATTTAACACCTGATGAAACGTAAAAAATATTTTTAACATTGAAACAAGATGTACAGTTTTGTAGTGGGAATGTGCATGTTCTAATATGACACTATATATATATATATATATATATATATATATTCGGTGAAATTGTGCAGAAAACAACTGTTCCTATTAGATCAATGAAATTTACAGCGTGGTGCCCGGACAGTAGTTAGATGGTCGATCGCTTGGGAAAACGCAGTAAGGTTAACAATGACAGTTCTCATATCTGTGACATGATTTGGGCATTAACTACCCCGGCAGTATGCAGCGCATGTAGTCTTCAATTATCTTGAATGGTCCTTGTCATTGGATCAAGGCTGTCTGATGATGAAAATCAAGCTATGAATGACTAAACGCGGGCGTGCTATCGGGTTCCCGGAAGTTGGCAGGAAAACAACCACATCCGCTGCGGCCTATTTGTAGGCCCCGTTCAACGAGGGGGCAACCATCAAACACACAGACAGTCACACACACACACACACACACACACAGACATATATATATATATATATATATATGTATACACACACACACACACATATATATATTGATAATATTAGTGGTCAATATATATATATATATATGTTCGTGTTTGTGTGTATATATATATATATGTGTGTGTGTATGTGTGTGTGTGTGCGCGTGTGTTTGTGTGTGTGTGTATGTGTGTGTGTATACATATATTGATGCATATAGTTCTTCCAGTCACACACACGCACAGACATTCACACACACTCAATCACAAATCCACATATGTCTATCTCTATCTATAAAAGGCAGTATGTGTGTGTGTGCGTGTGTGTAACGAATGCACGGTCGCAATTTTCGACGGATTTGCACCAAAATTTATATGCACATGCTCCCAATTGTTTAAAAGGCCAAGACCGACGTTGCATTTGCCAACTCCCATCGAAAGTGGAAATAATCGATTTTTTCATGCTTCTAAGGCAGTTTTCATGTAGTTTGCGACCATTTTCTCCTGGCCAGAGTGAGAGCCTATAGCTGGCTGCCACAAATAGGCAGGAAGATTCTATTGGCCAGCGTGAGAACCAACAGCTGAATGACACGAATGTTAACTATCATGCTAGCACGCAAAAAAAAAGCTGCATTCATCAAAAGTGGGAAAAATTTAAATCTTCATGGCACTTTACTCCAATTGGCTAATTCGCTTGCTTAAACTCAACGTTGATTCTGATTCCGCAGAACTGTGTTGGGTGTGAAAAAGTATTTCTTGTTAACATCCTTTTTTCATTCAGTTTTTCCAGTTAGGATTCCTTTTTTAAAGCTGATCGTTTTGTGTTCATTTTCTTTAGTTCTTTTTTCTTAACAGATTTAATGTTTAGTATAGAGCTTAGAAAAAATTCGCAGTGTGAGATAGGCAAGAAGTAAGGCATGTAGCAACATCAGCACGGCAAAGAGCACTCCTTTAAAGGCAAGGAAGGGCAAAAATATTTTAAGTCAAGTGAAAGCGATTTTGTATGAGTCGTACGATTTTTGAATCAAGAACGGGCAACGCCGGGCCATGCTGCTAGTATCAAAATAAATATATCGAGATATATATGAACAAGAATACAATGTCATACGTAATAGTTCGAGTAATTTAAACAGATATTTATTTTCGTTTCTCAAGTTACCCAGCTTTTCCTGTGTCTCGACGACCATTTCACACATCGCTCGACATAATTCCACCAGGAAATAAATATAAAAAAATATATTTTCCCTCAACGCATTGTTTCACGTATTCATGTTACCAGAAAATATCAATAGTATCATGCATGCATATATATATATATATATATATATATATATATATATATATATATATATATATATATATATATATGTGTGTGTGTGTGTGTGTATATTTAAGTAAAAATAAAAACAGACCATTTTAAGGTTCCATGTAATAAATTATTTCACCACAGCCCTTTTAAAGGACCGCGGATCATCAGACTTTACTTCCAAAGGTTGAAACGAAAAAATAAAATCAAAAGGGCTGTGGTGAAACAATTTATTACATGGAACCTTAAAGTGGTTTGTTTTTATTTTTATTTAAATTATTAGCTGCGATTCACATTGAGCTCTCTGGATTTTATCCTCCTTGGATCTACCCATACGGATTACCTAGTTTTTCGTAAACTAAATATATATATATATATATATATATATATATATATATATATATATATATGTTCAGAGAGAGAGAGAGAGAGAGAGAGAGAGAGAAATAGGAAGAGAGAATAAGAATCAATACATGTTCTAAAGACCGCATTGAAGCTTGAAAGTGACATCCACCATACAATGTTGGTTCAATGTCCCTAAATAGCTATAAACTGCGTCTAGAGATTATATGCAAGTTATGAATTGGTATAAAGAGTTGCGTCTTTAATGTTAAAAGTCCTATTATGATGTTGTTTAGATTTTACTCAATATTATTAACTTAGATATATAGTGATAGAGAAAACTATTGTTTTTGGTTGTAAAAAATTTTACTAAGTTAACAAAACAGACTAATTTGACTGTCAGTAATTTATTTGCAACTATTTATTTTGATACTTTTACATTATTATACCTTGTAAAACTAATGTAAAAAATAATATGAAAAGATTTTAGAACAAATTCGTAAATTTCTTAAAGGAAAAACATAAAAAAATATTTATTTTAAAAATAAAAGATATATTAAAAAAAAATAATAAGAACCTCCTAAAATGTATTGCACAAATGCTCCTTTCTTTTCAATAACTCTTAGCAGCCTATTGTCAACATCTGATGTTAGATTTGCAATTTTAGCGGCTGGTAAGTTGTTTGCATCAACTTTAACTGCCTCCCAGAGGTCACACTTGCTGTTGAATTGCCTTTCATTAGAATAAATATCTCTCTTGAGGATGCTCCGCAGGTTCTCAATGGGATTCAAGTCACAGCTATTTGAAGGCCAGTCCATAAGAGAATCTTCAACAAATCCCTTTTCTTTCAACCAGGACTTAGTAAACTTTCATGCATGACTTGTTGCGTTGTCTTGCATAAAGATCATAGATCTACGCTTGCCTAAAGACTGGTTATCAAGCCATTCAAAGAAATATTGCTCTAGAAAATCACAGTAACTTTTGGAATTCATTTTAACCCCGTCTTTCAGTTTAAATGGAACCACGAGCTCGTTACCAATAATCCCAGCCCATATCATGATCCCACCGCCGCCTTGTTGGCGTTTTAAAAAATTTCTTGAGTCATGTTGCTTGCAAACCCATCCTCGAGCCCATCCATCGGACCCATCGAGGGTGATCCTTGATTCGTCTGTAAAAAGAACTTTACTGAAATCAGTTTTCATGTATTTTTTTTGCCCACTGCAATCTTCTTTCCTTATGTTTTTTTTGTTAAAATGGGTTTCTTTATTTGACTTTTTACATCAGCAAACTTCCTTAATGCCTTACACCTTGTTTCCCTTGACACCATAGGAGCTCCAGCGGCATCAAATATGAACGCCCTTGACGCATTTGGGTTTCTTATTAATTCTCTTCGGATATGTGATAGATCTTGCTTTGTTAAATTCCTGAATTCAGCCTGAGACTTTTTTTCCTTGGTTGAATTCCCATTTGACATATTTTCTTGATTGTTCGAGGATCCCTTTTCAAATCCTTAGAAATTTGAAGCGGAGACTTTCCTTTGCTAATTTCTTTGATTATATTGTTCTTTTCATTCATTATTAGTTCTTTTTTACGAGCCATAATACTAAATTCTAATTCTTGTAAATAATCTCTTGACATTGCAAATTGCTATAGTTACTGAAAAAATACTAAATATCAAACTGAAATTGAAAATTGGGACTTAATTGCTTTCATGCTTACTCGCTATACATAATAGTACAAATTATTTCATTGGATAACACATATCTATGAATGTTACATAAAATATTTGACAATACCTCTTTAGCATATAATCTCTAGACGCAGTTTATATATCCTCGATACGCATTCCTCCCACATAACTGAAGTGAAATTTAATTAATATATATATATATATATATATATATATATATATATATATATATATATATAAATATATATATATATATATATATATATATATATTTATATATATATATATATATATATATATATATATATATATATATATTTATATATATATATATATATATATATAAATATATATATATATATATATATATATATAAATATATATATATATATATATATATATATATATATATATATATATATATATATATATATATATTCAGTTGTATGGATATGTGCCTCTAGCCCTGTGTTTCATGCTGTTGCGATCAGACAAGCCGCGCGTATATAAAATATATAGAAATTATATAATATATATATATATATATATATATATATATATATATATATATATATATACGGGCTTCGCACGCTCGCTATCGCTTCGCAAAGTAAGATATAGTCACTACTTGAAATATATGAAAAAAAAATTTTAACTGAATATTTCATTCATAAATTGGCTTGCAAAATAAAGGAACGTTTTACAAAAAGATGCCAACATGTTGAAGGCCAAGTAAAATGCAAATTTCAAAGACTTTTCTGCACTATAGAAGAAAATATCCTAAACAGAACTATTTTTGATATGAAAATCATAACAATTCTCGAACAAATGAACAGTAATGAAGGGCAGCTAGCGCATTTTTATAGCAAAATGCCCAACGACGCATTTTTATAGCAAAATGACCAACAACGCATTTTTATAAGAAAATGACGAACGACGCATTTTTATAGTAAAATGACGAACGACGCATTTTTATAGCAAATTGACCAACAATGCATTTTTACAGCAAATTGACCAATGAAAGATTTTTTATAGCAAAATGACCAACAATGCATTTTTACAGCAAAATGACGAACGAAGCATTTTTTATAGCAAAATGACCAACAACGCATTTTTATAGCAAAATATCCAACGACGCATTTTATAGCATAGTGAACAAAAACACATTTTTATAGCAAAATGAACAACAACACATTTTGAAAATAAAATGACCAACAACGCATATTTATAAAAAAATGACCAACAACACATTTTTATATACAAAATGACCAACCACGCATTTTTATAGCAAAATGACCAACAACACATTTTTATAGCAAGCTGACCAACCACGCATTTTTATAGCAAAATGACCAACAACACATTTTTATAGCAATCTGACCAACAATACATTTTTATAGCAAAATGAAAACAACGCATTTTTATAACTGTTATGGTCCAGGTTAGGACCAAGGAAGTATTACACGAAGACAAGAGGAGAAATAACGAAGATATATTACACGGAATAATAATACAAGATGTGGAAGGTGTTAGTATGACTGTCAGTCATGTTTGGAGTAAACTACTATTGGCTCGACTCGATTCGTCCCTCTCTCTTGAGAGGCGTAGTATACATAGTGTGAGGAAGAGTTCATTCTGTAGTTATAGGTAAGGACCCATAACACCCCCATCCCAAGCTTTTACATCTCAGGGGTCTTTAATATTTTTTCCTTTTCGGATTAATCATCAAAGTCTCTGTAAATTTTCTTTTTCTGCTTGATTTCCTCGGTTCTGAAATTGCTTGAGGCCTTTGCATATTGAATGTGTCAAATATTGTGTCCATTACTTCCTCTTCTTCCTGAGGTAGACCGTTAGAATCTTCTAACAGCCTCTTTCTGATCTGATTTAAGTGCGAGAACATCGGATCCTGAATTATGTGAATCACGTTCCCGATTCGTTTCGCTATTATACCTGGCTCCCAAGAGAATGTGTTGTTTTTGAACATTTAACAAAAAACTTTCTCCCCTGGGTTAAATTTTCTTTTTGGTACAAACGACGTTGGTGATTGCCTTGTCTGTTTCGGCAGTAATTTGTCGAATACCGATCTAATTTTTCAGGAGAACATTACTTCCGCCGGCGATAATGCCGATGGCGTTGTACTGTTCGGTGTAATTCTATACACTTGCAAGAATTGTTGTAAAGTCTTTTATGTTGGTACATCATAAGCTTTCCTTAGTGCTCTTTTTAATGTATCTACAAAGTTCTCCGCTTGCCCGTTTGATCTTGGGTGATATGGCGGGGATTTGATGTTTTTAACCTGAAAAGTTTCACAAAATTCTTGAAAATCCGCAGATGTAAATTGTGTCCCATTATCGGTGACTAAGCAATCAACCACTCTGAAACGAGCAAACAACTCGTGAAGGCAATTTATTGTAGCCTCAGAAGTAGGTTTTCTACAACGAAATACTTCTGGGCATTTGCTGTAACTGTCTACTACAATCAAATAGTAGAAACCATCTAACGGACCTGCGAAATCTACATGGATTCTCGACCACGGTCGATCTGTCTTAGGCCATGGCTTATGGATGATCGGAGCTGCCTTGGCTGCTAAGGTACAGCCCTTACATTTTCCCACCATATGTATAATATCTTGATCCATGTTTGGCCAGTACACGTAACTTCGCATTAAGGATTTCCTCCTGTTCTTTCCTGGGTGGCCCATGTGAAAATCCTTGAGGATTCGCCTTTGTAGCGTTTTCGGGGTTACTACTCTTTCATTATATAGCAGAACATTATCACATAACGAAAAACTGTCTGATATATGCCTATCTTTTCCTACAATTTTTGTTTTCGTTTCCTTTATAAATTCGTCATTCACTGCTTCGTTTCTTATTTCCTGTAATGTGACGGGGAGGTCTCAAATTGTACTACATAATGATGTTCTAATATCTTCCTCATATCGTAGAGCTGCAATTACGGAATCTTCTAATGGCTTCGTTTTCTTTGCTATTAGTCTCGAAAGACCACCTGCATGCCCGATTTAGTTTGATGGAAGATACTCTAATTTAAAGTTTTAGTTTAATAAAATCGTCCCCCATCTTAGCAATCTATTAGCAGTGTAAACCTTTCTTTGATCCAAATATTGTCAATAATGGCTTGTGGTCCGTCTGTAAGGTGAAAAATCTAACGTAAATATATCTGTGGAATCTCGTAACCGCAAAAATAATCCTCAGCACTTATTTTCGATTTGCGAGTAATTCTGTTCGGTTGGTATTAAAGTTCTTGATGCATGCGCGATGGGTTTTAATGTCCCAACTGGTATTTTATGAAGTATATATGCCCCAACACCATAGGCACTAGCGTCACTCGCGACTATTAATTTTCCCAAACTTTTTCCTTCTTCAACAGTTCATTTAGGGGTGCGCGGAATTTGTACATGTTAGGAATCAATTCTTGACAATAATTTACTAAGCCCAAGAAGCTTTGTAACTCGGCTAAATTTTTTGGAGCCGGCATTTTTTTTTATTGCCGTGGCTCTTTCTGAGTCTGGTCTTCTTCCTTCTTCGTCAATAATATTGCCCAGATATTTTATCTCCTTCATAAAGAAGTCACTTTTATTTTCCTTTATCTTAAAACCGTAATTTTGTATCTGCTTGAAAACCTCTTGAACGTGTTCCCAGTGTTGTTCAATATTTTTGCTATTTATCAGGATGTCAGCAAGGTATGCGATCGTGAAATCCAGTCCGCTTAGCATAGTGTCCATTATTTGCTGAAATATCGCCGGCGCGACCTTGATCCCGAATAGTAATCTCTGGAACTTATATAACCCTTTATGTGTGTTTATGCACAACAACCTTGAGCTTTCCTCATCTACTGGTACTTGTAGGTATGCTTCGCTCAAGTCTATCTTTGAGAAAAATTTTCCTCCGTTCATCTTTGTGAAAACTTCCTCTGGACTAGGGAGAGGATAGTGATAATCCTTAATCGCTGCATCCAATCCCGTCGAGAAATCAGCGCATAATCGTATCTCACCCGATTTCTTTTTCACGTAAACCCATGGTGCGGCCCATTGACTATATTCCACCTTTGTCAATATACCGGTTTTCACGAGTCTATCCAACTCTTCGTCTATTTTTTCTAATGATGCGAAAGGCACATTTCTTTTCTTCTTGAAAATGGGTTGTACATTTTCTTTTAGTTCGATTTTGGCCGCCATTTTTTTACACCTCCTGAGGCCGGCTGAAAATACGTCGGGGAAACTCTCCTTTAATTTCTCCTTCAATTTCTCTGCCTCGGTCGATAACCTTTCCACTTTTTGGCAGAACGTATTTATCGGTAAATCCAAGAGGTCAGATTTCTGCATCCAGTCAGTTCCAAGTAAATTTTCCGTATTTTTTAGAACATACATCTTTAATTTCTTTGTCATCCCGTTGAACATCACATTTTTGATAATCTCCCCCTCAAATATGATTTTTCTTCCTGTTACCGGCCTGGCTGTTTTATCTGTTCTCAACATGGTCGATTTGTTTAATTTATTCCACGTCTGTAAGCTAATAATCTGATTTTTTTGTTTAACATTTCTACTTGTACGTATTTTCGTATATTTATCCCATTCGCTTGGTCAGTTCTAGTGACTCTTACTCGGCTTTTGTTTTCTTTCTTTGTTCTACAGTGAGAACTTTTATGTCCCACTTTATTGCACGACAGACAAGTCTTATAGCGGTATGGACAATCTTTGTACCAATGTAAAGTCCCACAGCGATAGCATGGACTGGGTGGTGGTTTCTTCTGAGGTTTCATTTGACTTTTTGTAGTAAAATAATTTGTTTGCTTTGTTTTTGAGGAGGGAGAAAAATGTGTTTGTCGTTGTACTTTTCGTATGTGAGCGACGCCAGACTCTTCGATATCTTTCGAGTCCTTTTTTACGCTTATACATCTCTGACTGTCCTCAGCCAATTTTTGTAGCGTCAATTCTGGTTCACTCTCAAGTTTTGTTAGAATTCTCCGTCTGATCTCCGCATCTTTAGTCGAAACCAGGCCTTGGACAAATATCAAACATTTAAAATTGTCAGGGCTGAGTTCAGATAACTTAAAGTCATCGCAGTGTTTTTTTACTACGAAAGAGAATGTTATATAGTCTTCGCTATAAATTTTTGTTAAATTTAAACATTTCCACCTTTTGTGGAATAGTGAAGTGTTCGGACTAAATAATTCCGTTAAAAGTATCACGGCTTCCTTGAAAGTCAACTCATTCGTTTTCCTCGGTAGGATGTAGTCTACGAATTTAGTGTATTCGCTTGACCCTAGTTTCCTCAGTAGTAGACGTACTTTTTTCGCGTCTGACCAATTCCCGCAAACTCATATGAATCTTCATATCTTCTGAAGTAACAAAATGACCAAAAACATATTTTTATAACAAAATGACATTTTTATGACAAAATGACTAACAACGCATTTTTATAAAAAAAATGACCAACAACACATTTTAATAGCAACATGATCAGCATGACATTTTTGTAGAAAAATGATCAAAAACGCATTTTTATAACAAAATGACCAACAATATATTTTTATAACAAAATGACCAACAACGCATATTAATAGCAAAATGACCAACAACATATATTTATAACAAAATGACCAACAAAAAAATTTTATGAGAAAATGACCAACGACGCATTTCATAAAATGACCAACAACACATTTAAATAACAAAATGACCAACAACACATTTTTATAAAAAAATGACCAACAACGTATTTTTATAGCAAAATGACCAACAACATATATTATAGCAAAATCATCACCAACGCATATTTATAGCAAAATGACCAAAAACGCATTTTTATAGCAAAATGACCAACAACGCATTTTTATAGCAAAATGACCAACAAAACATTTTTATAGCAAAATGATCAACAAATTTTTATAAAAAAATTACCAACAACATATTTTTATAACAAAATGACCAACAATACTTTTTATAACAAAATGACCAACAGCGCATTTTTATAACAAAATGACCAACAACACATTTTTATAGCAAAATGACCAACATCACATTTTATAACAAAAAGACCAACACATTTTTATTAAAAAAATGACCAACAACGCATTTTGGGTCCTCTCACTGGATCTAACCAACGCCTTTATCTACTGTGTCATGTGTCCTCAAGGACACATGGCACAGTGTCAGGACCCAAAGAGTGTGAGTTCAATACCCGGTTAAGACAGTGGAGAACTTGGAGAGGGGAATTAACAGGAGATAACTGATAACTGACATCCATTAAACATGGAACGTGGAACAGTCTACTCCAGTGAGCGAAATAAAGGGTTCAGTTCAACATTCCTACCAACTGAAGAAGGCCGGAGCGTTGTAATAAATATGGCGACAAAGACAAGAACAATAGTCCGAATAATGTAAATAGTGTAATTAGGAAGAATTTCAGCAAGTTCCTTTTCAAATTTATAACAGATATAAAACGACTTATTCAACAAAAGTAGAAACTCACCTCAAAGACTTAACAGATATTACCGGTTTATTCGATTGAATAAATTATGAAAACTAAGGAGTGTTGTATAAACGTACACATACACACACACACACACACACACACATATACACACACACGCACATGTGTATATATATATATATATATATATATATATATATATATATATATATATATATATATATATATATATTGGGGTTGGACAAAATAATTGAAACACTTGTTAAATTCAAAGAAAACTTATTTAATATGGAGTTTGTCCTCCTTTAACCTCACATACAGCTTTAATACGTCTAGGAATGGAATCATACAGCTTCCTGACTTCACCCAGAGGAATTTTCAGCCATTCTTCCATTAACACCTTCTCCAGCTCTTTACTACACGACGGTGGAGGATAGCGGCTCCTAACTTGTCGCTCCAAAATGCACCACAAATGTTCAATAATATCGATATCTGGAGATTGGGGAGGCCACTCCATGTGTTCTAGCTCACTTACATGCTGTTCATACCAATTCTTAACCACTCAAGTGGTATGTATTTGAGCATTATCGTTTGGAAGATGCAGTCACCATCAGGGGATAAAGTCTGGGCCATTGGATGAACATGATCTCCCAAATTGTTCAGGTAATCTTTGCTGTTGATTCTACCATGCAGGGCAACTATTGGACTGAGGCATTTCCATGATATGGCGGCCCAAACTATCACTGATCCACCTCCATGCTTCACTGTTGGAAGAAGGCAGTCACGGTTGTAAGCTGCCTCCACACATAAATTTGAACTGAAGTTCCATGATATCCAGCCTTATGGAGCTCATGGCGAACAGTTTTAGTAGGAACTGGACAATTCAGATAATTATTCAACTCAGTAGTAACTTTGGCCTCAGTAGTCCAATGATTTTTCGCCACATTGCCTTTCAATGCACGTCGGTTTCTGTCAGTATGTTTGCAAGTCCGGCCCAAATTGCTATGCTTGCTAAAGGTTTTACTCTGTTTCTTGAATTGCGTCATAGTTCTTGATATGGTAGCTCTTGAAAAACCAAATAGTTCAGCAACTTTAGTGATGGAGGCTCCTGTCATGCGAGCTCCAACAATTTGCCCTTTTTCGAACTCAGAGAGGTCACGCGCTTAGCTTAAATTTTACTAAATTCTAAAAAGAAATAAGCCAAGACAGTAAATTAGATAAATAAACGTATTTACAATAGATTTAACCTGCAATTACGAAGTTTTAGTTAAAGTTCTTAATATAATAGGTCTTTGAAATATAGAAGTGGAATTTGCACCTCTTCCAATTATTTATCCAACACATATATATATATATATATATATATATATATATATATATATATATATATATATATATATATATATATATATATATATATATATATATATATATATATATATACGGATAGCGGCTTAGATTGAGGCATCGCAGAGCCGAGTTCGAATTCCAGTCGAATCCATTACATTCACTTACGTGCTAATACCCTTGTGAAAGGTATGAACCCTCTTCTTCTCCCTCCAGCTATGGGTAAATAGCAGACAGACTTGGTTCTACAGCAGTGGATGGCAACTAGTCTAGGAGAAGGACAACTCTGAATTCAAAACCTGCGGAGGGTTGTTTGGGGACTGTGGCACGTAGTGGACCATGTCTCTGTATTCGGCCATTCAAAAAGTGTGGATGGTTCTGCACAAAACCTTCACCACTATAATCAAATCCCATGTGCTGGTCTGTCTGGCTGTCGGTTCCTAGGAACTGAACTGTTTGACCCTCATACGTCGAATTCTATATATAATATATATATATATATATATATATATATATATATTATAGCTGGCTACTACCATTCGAGTATACCTGGGGTCGCAGACGCTCGCTCGGGCACATCTGTGTTTACTCAACACCGACATGGCCCAAGAAAGGTGAAATAGGGAAAAAGCCTGGGCGTAGATCAATATTTGGCTTTTTCCCTGTTTCACCTTTCTTAACAGAATTACTACTCTCCCAAACAAATATACAGAACAGTATCAAGTAATCAAAAGAAGATAGTTGAATCCGTGAACACAGCAATAATAACAATATCTCCACACGTGACAGTACTTGACGTAATTTTCAGTTAACAGTATGAAAATAGAGTTCTCTAAATTCTTCCAGTCGCTAAGGACATTTTGTTTTGTTATTATTTTGTTTAAATAAATTAATTTCGTTTTTGCCTTGAAAAAGTCCACATTGGGCGAAACGCGTCGGCTACCATTACAGTTTTCCTATTGTCTTTTACATTTATAACTATTGTATTTTTCTTCAGGTTAACTCTGAGAAATTTTTCATATTTTAGTATACTTGTTCTAAACTGAATTTTTTTTATTGTTACATCTTCTTATAATGTAGTTTTTTTGTTTTGTTTGTTTTTATTTTACAATTTCTACGATATAGTGTTTATGCATTATCTGTAAGGCATTGAAAATTTCATCCCTCGAGAAAATGTTTTTAAAACAAAAGGCCAAATAGTAAGGTTTAGGTTAAGCTCGAATACGTTGCTAGCAGAGTCCACCGTTACTTTTACTACTATCTCTTTCAGTAGGAGTGGTGTAAAAGAAATTTTACTGCTTTCAGAACTGTTCGTAATCGGTACAAGTGACTCTTGAAAAATAATAAAAGTAGCTATGGCCAAGCAGAGGATGAAAATAAAAAAACTTGACTCCTACGAGTTCTAAAAAAATTCAAATACGATTCTCAACGGAGACAAATTGTCAGTCCTCTCCATTATACATAGTCTTGATGTTATATCATCCGCGTCTGATAAGGCAAAGATCTTTCCTATTAACTTTACTACACTAGATTACATGAGACATCCTATATTTCATTGCTTCTCAAACTATCAAATATGGCGGACAGGCATTTTTATCTCAATGTGTTACGTACCTGTAATATTTCGTGGTAATATTAATTTATACCGGAAACGATGTATATATGATATAATGGAATATGCGTACACCAGTGTTCCCCCTCACTGAAATATGATTGGCTGATGTCAGTCATAAATACAGACTGACGGAGAGACCAAGCAGAGGGTGATAACGCCCATTGGACTATGCCTTTGGCTATCCTATTGGTCTACACCTATTGCCTAAGCATAATTCCTGCGACTACGACGAGTTACAGTCGATTACTGCTACCGTGTACTACTTGGTTATAGTAGCCGAAACCACTTAGCTACTTCGATCAAATATATCCCTTTCCGGGACATATCAATATATAATGAATATAATAAAAGTTGACTATTTTTTATCTGCCATTTATTTTGCAAAAAAAAAAAATAATAATAATAATTCAGTATCAAAACATATAAAAAGTAATAAAAAAAAATAAACAGTTTATTAACACAAAAACCAAAATTACATAACCTTATATTTTACAAATAATTCCTGGACACTGGCAGCGTACCGATAGCTGATGGTTCGCTTACCGACACCGGTCCTCGGACCACAACTCTGAGTAACACTGCTCTACCTGATCCACTTCTCTTACAAAACAAACTCTTCAGTATCTCTTTATCGACTCGGGAAATTTCCAAACTTATAAAAAAACTTTGAATCTACCAAGGCTACTAGCCCGGATAAAATTCCAGTAGTTCTCAACAACCTTCACCCAGAGATATCCTCAATCTTTGCATAATTGTTTAACCGCTGCCTGAGAGAGAAATGTTTCCTACGTCTATGGAAGGTGCCAGCTGTATGCCCAATTTCCATGAATGCGGATGAGAGCTCGTCCTCATCGCAGTATCGCCCCATCAGCCTTCTCAGTGTGATCAGCATACTTTTTGTAGCTATTATCAACAAGAAGGCTGTCAATCACCTAAAAGGTAGGAACCTCCTAAGCGGTAAACAGTATGGATTTCGCATTTTTACGTCCACTGCTGATGTCTTAACATTTATTACGCATAGAATCAGTGAAGCGCTTGAAATTAGAACCCTCACGAGAGCAATCGCCTTTAGATATGTCGAAGGCGTTTGACAAGGTATGACATACGGAACTGCGGTGGGATTCCTGGTAGAACTTTCTCTATTACCGTATCCTTCCCCTCATGGAGGTTCACGAAGGTCGTTGTTAATAGCCTCTCCTTTGACGTCCATGAGATTAACACAGGCATCACTCAAGGTTCTTGGTCCTATTCTTTTTCTGCTATATATTAACGATCTGCATATAGACATTCTCAGATCACTAGTAGATATACGATGGTAAGTAAAAAAAATTATTCGTACTTTTGCTATAACAAATCTTTAGGTTTCTTACACTGCCTTCTGCTCTTGCGTGCTTATAGTTGGTACAACTGCGGTCAATTTTGAGCTTGATCGCGCCAGTTTTATTGCTGCTGTTACAGTGTAAACATGGCCGCTGCGCTAGCAGTGTGCACCAAGGAGTAACCAAGTGCAGTATGCCGATCTGGTTGGAATTCATAAGAGGCTTTTAACACAATACGCCGACAGTGAACTACCGCGTAGAAGTGTGTAAGAGTGAATAGAAAAGTTTTAAAGTGGCCGGACAAGCGTCACGCACGAAAGAAGGAGACGAAGGCCCGTTAACCATCACCACTAACGGGAAGATTCAACAAGCTCAAGATGGTAATGGCGAGTTATCATCGATGAGGTTCTCTGCTGATTCGGATATTATGTATCTCTGGAGTTTCCCCTTCGTTGATAAGCGCGGGCTGTTGACCCGCGCTTACCGGGGACCCTTTTACGACGCATGAGGGTCAGGCAACTCAGTTGCTAGGAACCGACAGCCAGAAAACCTGAACATATGGTTTGCTTATAGTAGTGATAGTTTTGTTCAGAACCAACCTCACTTTTTGAAGAGCCGAATACAGAGACCGGGTATATTGTGTGTCACAAGGCCCCCCAAACGATTCTCCGCAGGTTTTGAATTCAGAGTTATCCATCTTTTAGACCAGTTGCCATCCAAGGCTATAAAAGTCAGTCTGTGATACTATTTACCCATAGCTGGAGAGAGAAGAGGAGGATTCATACCTTTCGAACTCGGCTCTCCGAGTCCTCAATCCGAGCCGCTATCCATTACTCAACTGTGCCCCCCTATCATATATATATATATATATATATATATATATATAGAGAGAGAGAGAGAGAGAGAGAGAGGTGGGGGGAGATAAATAGATAGATAAATAGATAGATAGATAGATAGATAGATAGATAGATAGATAGATAGATATAGATTTTGTTCCCTATGTACGGAGGAAAAGTTAGCTATTGCTAGCTATAAAAAACAATAATTTATTAAATCTGAAATCTGAAATTTTTTGTAGGTGTAGATATAGGAAACGCTGGTTATTAGAATAGTTTTTTTTTATCCTCGTTCTTGAATAAAGAACATAGCCCCTAACATAGCTCCTGAGCCCCCACCCCCCCGTTGTTAAGTTTTACTTTTTTTTTCTTGAAACGTGGTCATGGTTGTTTTTGGTTTAAGCTATATATTCTGTTCCATTTTTTACCTCTTTGGACAGTTTTACCCTGACGATCCGTTCAGGTGAAACCTAGGTAGGTTTACCTGACTCTTCAGGTTTATATTAGCGAGAGCCGAGACCCCTAACATAATTTTTTAAGTTATGTAGAGTTATTATGTTAGGGGTCTCGCTTTTGAAACATGAGAACTCTTATGTAGCGGAGGAATCATATTTTTAAAAACTAAAAATATTATTATAATATAAGCTCTACTTCTGTATGGAGCACTGTCCTTTTGAAAATAAAGCGAAATACTAAGGAACACCGGATTATCTACCTAACGTGTTCTTTCCTATTTCACTGCACACCTGCATACATATATATATATATATATATATATATATATATATATATATATATAAAAGTGAACATAGAAGTCAACACTTAGAGGCGACAGTCTGTTTCATGCTAGATGCAATCGCTCTATCTCTGATATTGAGCACTTTATCCCATAAATATAGCACACTTTAAGACTATATTTCTTCATATATATATATATATATATATATATATATATATAGAGAGAGAGAGAGAGAGAGAGAGAGAGATAGATAGATAGATAGTTTTAATAGGCAGATTAACAAAACTTAAAGAATAAAAAGCCAACAAAATGAAAGCAATATTGGCAATAAAGTTGATATTTATTGTGTAGTTATCATTTGACTGAATTGAAGCACGAAGAGAAAGATTTTAATATCGGAATTTTCGAACACGCCTGCGTCCTTTTTCAACGATACGAGGAATAAACAAAGAAGTTGGACTTACTCTTCCGTCTTATGTTGTTGTTGGTTAGAGGTCTCGCTGTGGAAATGATACTGTCTGAGTAAACCCAAATCCCTCTTCCTTGTGGGAATGATGACGCTAAAAGCACGCAGTTGATGTCATCGACTCCTATATATATTTTCATTCTGCATGCGCCTACTGGTCGTGGGGGTCGTTATTCTGCTTTCTTAACCTTAGTATCTATGTGAATATTTATACACAAATGCAGTGTTCGATTCGTATTTCTTTTTATTGCACTTTAGTTAGTCGCATTCAGATTATAGCGACGCGCTCAGCTAGAAAAAAGAAAAGTTTACATTCACACGCCTAAACATTTCTATCTGGAGATCTCCGGAAAAATCCGTTTCATGCACGAATAATTATGACATGGGCACCGCCTAGACTGGTGGTTATAACGTTCGCTTGCCGACTATGAGACCCCGGTTCGGATCTCACTATGATCGATTCGTCAGGAAGATGACCTCTTGATATGATTGGCCTGGAGAAGCGATACCAGCGTGTAGCACCTTTGGAAAATGCTTGGGTTAACCTAAACCTTGTGAGTGAAATTTGTTAAACGGAACCGTTCAAAAGCTGTCGATGGTTTTGCTAGCAGGAAGTCACAAGAACATTTTTTCACGGAACAGAAACGGAGAAGACTTTCTACTGAACTGAGAATTGCTAAAATCAAAGGAACCGTCATTTTGCGGTAACATCTTCCTAAATAGACACAAATGGAGAGAGGGGGAGAGAGAGAGAAATAATACAGAGAAAGAAAGGACATGGTGTAAGACGAAAGTAAAAGGAGCCTGGCTAGAAAAGTGAAGAGAGAAAAGTATAGATAAAGACATCGTGTGACAAAGAAGAGTAAAGTAGTAGAAAGAGGCGGTAAAAGATCGAGAGATTAGCCATTGGTTGAAGCAAAAAGAATCTCCTCATTTATCTGCCCTTGCCTACATGATGGCCTGTCAACTGAGCCGTAAACAACGTAACCCCGAATTCACTTGGCCTGTATTTATCCACGGCTATTTAATTAGATAAAATACCTAAGAGTAGGAGAAAACGATAAATCGAATATTTAATTTAGAAGATGTTATCGCAAAGTAAGGGAGGTGGACTAATGGACAGCGGCTCGGATTGAGGAATCGGATAGCCGAGTTCGAATTCCAGTCCAGTCCATTACATGCCTTGGGAAAGATATAAATCTTCTTCTCTCCCCAGCTGTGGGTAAATAGCAGGAAAGTCCGGGTTCTCTAGCCTTGGATGGCAACTGGTCTACTGTAAAAAGAAATGGCATCCTACTGCAGGGAAAAAATCTGCTTCGTCAGTCATGTATCGAAAGATCGCCTAAGCGTGTATCACGCATGGCAGATAACTGACTAAATGTGTAGCAGAGAAAGGTAAACATTAAAATGAATTTACAAATTTAATTCCATGTCATCTGTTAAATCATTATGACCTTGGTAGAAGAACGAACGAACCAGTAAACCATATAATTCGATTTCTCCTTTTCTGTCTACAATATTTTCCAACCACCTGAAGAAGGCCGGAACGTACAACGGCCGAAACGTTGTAATAAATATGGCAGCAAAAATGATGACAATAGTCCGAATAGTGTAAATCGTGTACATAATACCTCATCTCAGAAATATAGACAGATATCTATTCTGGCTTTAAATAACCTAGAAATGGTTGATAAACCATAAAGAGTGAATGAATCAATCAATAAGGAGACAATTTACATCAAAAATTAATATGTATACATAAATATATTTTAGTTTTAAAATGCACAAGTATCCATAACAAAAAACTTTTAACAGTACAAGCATTCAGAAGAAGTCCTGAGAATTGCTAAGACCAAAGTAACCTTCATTTTACAATAGTCAGTCACTTATCTGCCATGCGTGATACACGCTTAGGCGACCATTTATCTTTCGATACATGACTGACGAGGCAGATTTTTTTCCCTCAGTAGGTTGCTATTTCATTCTGCGGCAGACCATTTGCCATCCAAGGATATAGAACCCGGTCTGTCCTGCTATTTACTCATAACTGCGGGGTGGGGGAGAGATGCCATTTTATAAAGCATTTATTCCATGGGAATAAAATAAAAATAGTTTGACTATCTAAAAGTACGCCTTTCACTGACCAGAGTGTCCACATCTATTGAAGAGGAATAAAGGATCATCCCTTGTTCTCTGCTCAGGACATGGTTGAGAGGTTCGTTCTTTCTTCTACCAAGGTCTTAATGATTTAACTTTTTTAACAGCTGACATGGAATTAAACTTGTAAATTCATTTTAATGTTTACCTTTCTCTGCTACACATTCAGTCAGTTATCTGCCATGCATAATACACGCTTAGGTCAATACATAGGCAGATTTTTTCCTGCGGTAGGTTGCCATTTCCTTCTGCGTTAGACCAGTTGCCATCCGAAGCTACAGAACCCGGTCTGGCCTGCTATTTACCCATAGCTTTGAGAAGAGGATTCATACCTTTACCTTAATACACATTCCCATATTATATATTCTCAGTAGTTTTATCAGAGAGACAAACCCCAAAAACTAGAAGAATTGCAAGCAGCTTTTATTGTGATGTCTTCTAGATTGTGATGTAGAATTTTTCCCTCTGAGATGAGTGACGATTAACTTAGTAGTAATCACTCAACTTTATGCAAAATAAAAGAAGCCCATTTTGCCTATATCATTACACCTCCTGGAAACGAAGAGGTTTTATGCCCTTCGTTAATTTGTAGGTAACTATCTATCTTATATTACATAACAGTACAGTAGTCTTATCTTTGTTGGCGGTGTACCATTTGGCTGTCATCTACCAATTCTTCAAATGATTCCTGAGCACTGGCCGTGTACTGGTAGCTGATGGTTCACGTACTGGCACTCGTCCACAGAATACCACTTTGAGTTGCACTGCACTACGGTACAGATTAAACTAAACGACACCCCCTACAAACAATATAATAAAAAATATGTAACAAAACAGGTTGTATTGTACACTACTATAGCTTTATGCTGACTTGGAAATAGCACTAAACACTAACTGACTTATAAGACAAACTGACATTTCAGTTTCTTGAAAGTGTATCTTGACAGCAGGCAATTAAGTTTTATAACG
This sequence comes from Acanthosepion esculentum, assembly GCA_964036315.1. Taxonomy (NCBI): domain Eukaryota; kingdom Metazoa; phylum Mollusca; class Cephalopoda; order Sepiida; family Sepiidae; genus Acanthosepion; species Acanthosepion esculentum. The sequence continues at coordinate 86,491,648 of OZ038492.1, read as the reverse complement.
ACGAAAGTACATCCGCAACAACAGAAGTGTTGAAGTCTCTATGCTAGCATTGCTCAATTACAAGCATTCATTTTTTTTCAGAAACACTATTCGATAATGTCGCTGAAGATTGGAATTTAAATGACCAAAAAACCACTAAGTCGACTTGGAGTTAAACTTGTAAATTCATTTTAATGTTTACCTTTACCATACTATACATTCCCATATTATATTCTCAATAGGTTATTAGAGAGACAAACCTCAATAGCATTTCAAAACTAGAAGAATTGAAAGCAGCTTTTATTGTGATGTCTTCTAGATTGTGACGTAGAATTTTTATCTCCGAGCTGAGTGACGATTAACTTATTAGTAATCACTCAACTTTATGCAAAACAAAAGAAGCCCATTTTGCCTATCTCACTACACCTCCTGGAAACGAAAAGGTTTTATGTCCTTCGTTGATTCGTAGGTAACTATCTATGGTGTCTTTGGATGGGGAAAATGCCTTCAACCCCATTTTCACTGTCTGTATCATTCTACACTCTTTCTACATCTATTGAACAGGAGTAAAAGATCATCCCTTGTTCTCTGCCCATTCGTTCGTTCGTTCTTCTAACAGATGACATGGAATTAAACTTGTAAATTCATTTTAATGTTTACCTTTCTCTGCTACACATTTCGTCAGTTATCTGCCATGCGTGATACACGCTTAGGCGATCTTTCGATACATGACTGACGAAGCAGATTTTTTCCCCGCAGTAGGTTGCCATTTCTTTTTACAGTAGACCAGTTGCCATCCAAGGCTAGAGAACCCGGACTTTCCTGCTATTTACCCACAGCTCAGGGCACCTCGACGTGGTGTAATGTGTAGCAAGCTTGTCTTACTAGAACAGTTCGATCCTCACTGGGTGCCCCATACTTTCGGCCTTGTGCCACATCTAAGCTACGCTTGGAAAATCACAATTTACCCACAGCTGGAGAGAGAAGATTCATACATTTGTAATGGACTGGACTGGAATTCGAACTCGGCTCTCCGATTCCTCAATCCGAGCCGCTTGTACATTACTCCACCTCTCTTACTTTGCGATAACATCTTCTAAATTAAATATTCGATTTATCGTTTTCTCCTACTCTTAGGTATTTTATCTAATTAAATGGCCGTGGATAAATACAGGCCAAGTGAATTCGGGGTTACGTTGTTTACGGCTCAGTTGACAGGCAATCATGTAGGCAAGGGCAGATAAATGAGGAGATTCTTTTTGCTTCAACCAATGGCTAATCTCTCGATCTTTTACCGCCTCTTTCCACTACTTTACTCTTCTTTGTCACACGATGTCTCTATCTATACTTTTCTCTCTTCACTTTTCTAGCCAGGCTCCTTTTACTTTCCTCTTACACCACGTCCTTTCTTTCTCTGTGTTATTTCTCTCTCTCTCTCTCCATTTGTGTTTATCTCACTTTATCCTTCTTTCTTTCCTCTCTTTCTATTTTATTCGCCATTTTTTGTATTGTTCGCACTACTTTTTATTTTTCTTTCTTTTTGTTTCATTCTTTTTTGTTTTGTTTTTTCTTTCTTCCTTTTTCATTTCGATTTCTTTTCCGTCTTTCGTTTTTTTCTTTTTGTGTTTGTTTGTCTTTTCTTTCTTTTCTTTTGTTTTTTCTTTCTTTCTTTCTTTCGTTCTCTTTTTATCCATTTCTTTTTTTATCGTTTATTCTTTCTTTCCGTTGTTTTCTTTCTTCATTCTGTTTTTCTTTCTTTCGGTTTCTCCTTTTTTTCTATTTTTCTTTCTTTCCTTCCATCTTTCTTTCTTTCTTTCTTCTTTCTCTATTTTTCGTTCTTTTCTTTCTTTCATTCTTTCTTTTCTTTTTGTTTTCTTTTCTTTTTTCTT
>OZ038492.1:86457280-86482280 GCA_964036315.1 Acanthosepion esculentum | reverse complement strand
AATCCCCTGCAATCGGAAATATGTTTTGATTTTAAATAACCATCAAATGCTTGAAAAGCCGTAAAAAAGAATACAAATCACACAATACAAGGTCCAGTATAGAGATTTTTTATTAGGTTGTTGTAAGGGCGTATGAAGTTCATATTATGAAGACATGTAGGATAGATAACGGTTGACCCCAGGTTTAGATCGTATTGATCGTAGAAGTATCCACTCGGGAACCCGTTTTTCAAATCAACAGTTATGAAGAAAAAACCGTCTGAAGGAACTTACACCCTTGGGAAAATTAATTAAAACAACCGCTTTAGTTCCCTTTCTTTCACCATACGGTCAGTTTTAGATCCACTGAAGTGACAGGGTGTGATTTCTATTTTTTCCTCACATTCGGTCATTTGCAGTGGTGTGCAGTAATATTAATCTATTTTCGGGGTGTACGATGAAATTTGTCTGGCTTTGATAACTATTTCACGTCATCCGTGATTACATCAGATTTTTATCAGGCACAGACACTACTGTCTCGACTGTCGATTAGTTGTCCTACGGCCATTGTCTGCGCACGGCCAAGGAAGCGTACGAAAATTGTAACGCTGCACGGACACACTGGCAAGCTTTACCAGTGAGCAAATCAAAGTACTATAGACTAGCATGCAAACTCTCTTGATTTAATTCCAATCGAGAATCTGTGATCAGTCTGCAAGGAACAACTTCGTGGAATGGACATACGAATTACTAACATGTGCACTGGGTCATGTTTCATTGGAAAAATACGAGAAAAAAAGTGAATAATAACGGAATTATTCGTTTTGTTTCAATTAATTTGCACAAGGATGTAGTATTTTACAACGGAATACGAAAGAAATGAGGATGTGCCGACTCAATGTACATAACATGGTCGGTCCTAGCTCTGAAGGATTGAACTGGTGAAACCAAGGAATGTAGCTCGTCTGAAAATTTTCTATGGAAATAGCGGTAAATTAACGAGAGAGAGAAAGAGAGTAACGGCTACACGCGGTCGGGATCCTCATATTAAGTCCGATCTTGTGCAACATACTGCCATCGTGGGGGCGATCAAATACCTAGTAACCACAGATTAGCAACGTTTTTCAAGAAAGGAGTTGTACGATAGAAAAAAGTTCATCACCCGCAAGGCTGCATAACGCTTTTGAATGCTGTCAAGACTGAAAAGTCCCAAACTGATTTGGGAAAATCTAACCGAGATATGACAGCAAAGCAGCATTTTTAATCTGATCTGGTTCTTGTAACGAGCATAGCAAGTGACGTTAGTTAATTTCTGGAGGCGGTGTAAGAAACGGTGCACTTTTCCCGCATCTTAAGCTATAAATGGTGGCTATGAGCTCCATTTGAGTTCAGGGGTGCGCTTGAGTTCCAGTAGATGTTGAAAGTATGGAGTCGAATCGACTATGCGAACATTGCTCGAAAATAATTATTCGAAAACAATTATTCGCAAAAGCATTTATTCGAATTGTAAATTCAGTCAGTCAGTTATGTGCCATGCGTCATACAAACTTAGGCGATCATGTGTCTTTCGATAGATGAGTGACTAGGTAGATTTCTTCCCGCGGTATATACTAATGTCTCCACCTGAACACTGAAATTTTATTTACTAATTATTTATTTTTTCTCCTCTATCTATAGGAGTAAATAGGTTCATCTATCATCCGGTTCACACTCCTCCTCCATCTTTTGAACATGAGTAGAAGTTTATCCATTGTTCCCTGTTTAAGATTAGGTTCCCCTGTTCCACCTAAAGTTTTTTCATTCTCTTTCGCTGCCAGTAGCCCCTCGTGTCTTAGTGGAATTTAGATTATAATGACACCGGTAAAAATGGTACAAGTGGAAAAAATAGGGGGAAAAAATCTCCATCTGATAGTCAGTCAGTTATGTGTCGTGCGTGATACACGCTTAGGCGATCATGTATCTTTTGATACATGACTGACGAAGCGGATTTCAGTTAGAGCAGTTGCCATCCAAGGCAATATAACCTGGTCTGTCCTGCTATTTATCCATAGCTGGGGAGAGAAGAAGAGGATTCATACATGGTCTGTCCTGCTAATTAGCAATAGTTGGTGGAGGGGGGTGAAGAAGAGGATTTATATAATTATATATAATAAATATAAATATAATAATAAAAGCTTAAATCACAGCGTCAGTCGGCTTCAAATAAACCTGTATAAAAGAGGGATTGCAGCCAAAATACACAATTATAAATGCACACACACACACATACACCCACAAATACACGCGCACACACATATACTCACACATATATACATATATACATATATATATATATATATATATATATATGTATGCAGGTGTGCAGTAAAATAGGAAAGAACACGTTAGGTAGATAATCCGGTGTTCCTTAGTATTTAGCTATATATATATATATATATATATATATATATATATATATATATATATATATATATATATATATATATATATATATATATACATGATAGAAATTGTTAGGAGGATTTGATAATTATAATTAAGTAATTCATTGAGTCTGAAAGAAACCTCAACAGAATGCAGAAAGCACTGGACGGCCGTTTCGTCCTATATTTGGGACTCATCAGCAGTGCGCATCCACTACCGAGAATTGAAACTCTTCGTCACCGAGGCCCGTTTAACAGTTGGTATGACGTTTGCTTGACAACCTAACTGTCCGGGTTTCAATTCTCGGTAGTGGATGCGCACTGCTGATGAGTCCTAAATATAGGACGAAACGGCCGTCCAATGCTTTCTACATTCTGTTGAGGTTTCTTTCAGACTAAATGAATTACTTAATTATATATATATATATACATACATACATACATACACACACAGATATATCATAACTTTTCCAAGGGCATTAGCACGTAAGTGAATGTAATGGATTGGACTGGAATTCGAACTCGGCTCTCCGATTCCTCAATCCGAGCCGCTATCCACTCAATGTACGTACCATGGTGGTCCTAGCTCTGAAGGTTTGAACTGATGAAATATATTACCAGCTATATATATATAAAAGTCAACACATAGAGGCGACAGTCTGTTTCATGTCACGATGCAATCATCGAGCCACAATCATCGGGCCACGAGTGGCCCGTTGATTGCATCTAGCATGAAACAGACTGTCGCCTCTAAGTGTTGATTCTATGTTCACTTTTATATTTACACACGCTCTATCTCTGATATTGATCACTTTATCCCATAAATATAGCACATGCTAAGACTATATTTCTTCATATATATATATATATATATATATATATATATATGAGTCAGTTATGACTTAATACACGCTTAGGCGCTGATGTATTTTTCGACACATGACTGACGAGGAATATTTTTTGCGCCATAGGTTGCCATTTCCTTCTGCGGTAGAATAGTTGCCATCCAAGGCTATAACCCGGTCTGAGAAGAAAAGGATTAATAACTTTTCCAAGGGCATTAGCACGTAAGTGAATGTAATGGATTGGACTGGAATTCGAACTCGGCTCTCCGATTCCTCAATCCGAGCCGCTATCCACTCAATGTACGTACCATGGTGGTCCTAGCTCTGAAGGTTTGAACTGATGAAACGAAGGAATATAGCTCGTCTGAATTGTAAATTGCTTGAGCAAACATTAATCGAAAGGTTTGGTTTAGTTTGGTTTGTTTTACGTCATATCAATACCTCAATGGGTCATTTAATGCCGACAACTTTTTTTCTGGTAATATTTTTGTTTTGTCAAAAATCTATTTCTGTTAATATTTTTGTCCTCAAAAATATATAGCTGGTAATATTTTTCAAAAACGTATTGCTGGTAATAGTTTTTTGAAAAACTTTGCTGGTAATATTTTTTTTTCTTGAAAAATTTATTTCTCGTAATAATCCCTTGCAAAGTATTTATGGTATTAAAACCCATTTTTACACTTTTATAATGTCTTTTACCTCAGTTTCTGGGTTAACTATTTACCCATAGCTGGCACCCCTAACAGGTGCTACCACCCCAGGTCAGTGTGGACCTGGGGACACCAGCAATTAAGAGGAGGTTACACGCTTCTCAAATCCTCCTGATCAGAGGCCTTGCTATTGGACATAGTTTATTTTACCCTGGACACGGTTATAGTCTAACGTCATACCCAGGACGCGAAAATTAATCGATAGGATAATTATGGTAAATGATAATTATTCTAAATACCTATATGTTTGAAATACGTAAGTGTTCTTGATTTGAGAGTGTCAATACTGATTTACCGAGAACTAATGACACTCTTGAAGGATTCCATAGGGCTTTTCTGTAGCAAGTTTCATCCCATCATCCTACAACATGGAAATTCTTAGCTGTTCGAATAAGATCAGATGCTAGATAGGGGTATTCATCAGTGCGTCCACGTTGCAACAGTATATGACACACGGTGCAGTTTAATGTGGATTTTTAGGTAATACCGTAGTAAATTGCCCCTCGGCACTTCTTCCTTTTGGATAATACCTCAGGTAATGACCCTAGATCCCTTCCGAAGGGGTGGTGCCGCCTGGAGGATACCCCTAGGCTTGATCAGCTGCTAGACACGGTGTAATAACCAACTCCAGGTCAATGTGGGACTGCTCAATGAAGGTTATGTTTATATGTTATTATTAGTTCTAGGAATGATACATAATTTTATTTGAACATTTAGTCTTTGATGTCTTAATTTTTGTCTCTAGGTCATGCGGTGCAGAAGTATTCATCGGCTCAGTGAAGTGTCTGATCAAAATCCTAAAAAAGAATTGAAAGCTAGTAGCGATAAAATCATCTTGGAAAGACAGGGAATCAAGTACGTAGACAAATGGGAATAGGATAAAGTAGCAAATGAAATAGCGAGTTCCGTTGGACATTACCAGTAGGTCACTAAATGATGCAGGTATGTTTCATTTGGTTTGGTTTATTTTGCTTTACGGCATATCAACCCCAATAGGTTATTTAATGCCGACAAGATTTTTAGGATAGATTCATATGAATAGAATATGTATTCTTTGTAAGAAATCAGTTTGCTTTGGTTTATTTTGTTGTATGGCATATCAACCACAATAGGTTATTTAATGCCGACAAGATTTTTAGGATAGATTCATATGAATAGAATATGTATTCTTTGTAAGAAATCAGTTTGCTTTGGTTTATTTTGTTGTACAGCATATCAACCTCAATGGGTTATTTAATGCCGACAAGATTTTTAGGATAGATTCATATGAATAGAATATGTATTCTTTGTAAGAAATCAGTTTGCTTTGGTTTATTTTGTTGTACAGCATATCAACCTCAATGGGTTATTTAATGCCGACAAGATTTTTAGGATAGATTCATATGAATAGAATATGTATTCTTTGTAAGAAATCAGTTTGGTTTGTTTTATTTTGTTTTACGGCTTATCAACCTCAATAGGTTATTTAATGCCGACAAGATTTTTAGGATAGATTCATATGAATAGAATATGTATTCTTTGTAAGAAATCACTTTGGTTTGTTTTATTTTGTTTTACGGCATATCAACCTGAATGGGTTATTTAATGTCGAGAAGATTTTTCTTGCTGGTAACATCTCTCTTTTCAAAAATACATTGCTGGTATTAAAAACTATTTTTTCCTTTTCACAGTGTCCTGACCTCAGTCCGGAATCATCCACTTGGCCATAAGTGGAACTCGAACAGGCGCCACCACCCCGACTCACGGTGGACCTGGGAACACCAACAACCAAGAGATGGTTTCACGCTCCTCAAAACCTCCCGACCAGAGGCCCCGATGTCGCATGCAGTCCATCGTCTTACCCAGAACGTGGATGTAGTTTATCGTCATACTCAGGACAGTCAGCAGGTTTGAAGAATTATCGAAAATGTAACATTTGAGAAGAGTACGCATGATAAAAATGACATTCTGCTCAACTAAAATAAAATAAGGAAAAGTAAGAAAACAAAGAGCGATTCAAGTTTAAAAAAAAAAAAAACCTAAGTGAGAAGCCGTGTCGGCAAGGTTTAGAGGTAGTTGTTGAACAGGTGTGAGAAGCTGCGCGTGTTCAGTCACGGCATCGACAGAGGGTGGTTCTACATGTGTCCGAAGAACAAGAAGAAGTCTACAAACTGTGACGGGGAAATCAGTGTACCGGTAAATGGGAGACTCATTCTGTTGACACGCACAAAACGCTGTTACGCCGACTACAACCATCTCTCACGCCACCAACACCACCACCCTCACGTACTCACATAATCCAGCTTATTCCCCACCACCAACCACCGAACAGTCACTCTATCCCGTGGTTCTCATAGCTAAGAGGTTGTCGAAATGGTAAATGGTAATGGGGTGATGGCGAAGATTATATTGTAATGTATCAAGGAGAGAAGCTAGTACAGTGGTGGCCATGATGTATTGTCAGTTTGCCTTTAATGTTTTGGTTGGACGAACATGGATGACAGGAAAATGACGTTTTCCTTTTCAAATGGTTTTAATGGCAAATAATCGAACAGCAGATTCGGCTGCAATTAAGCAAATGGCAATAATAATAATAATAATAATAATAATAATGTCACCCACATCTTTAGCGTTTGTGAAATTCTTCTACAGAAAGAATACAGGTGTCGCTATGATAAACTGGCCTTTCATGTGCATCAGTGCCTGTGTGGGAAGTATGGACTTAAAGTCGGGGAGAAATGGTACCGCCACAAGCCAGAGGTGATCGAAAACGACCACGTCAATATCGTGTGAGATGTCAACATCTAAACAGGCCGCGTCATTGAGGCAGCCAAAGCGAACATCGCCATCATTGACAACAATAAAAAGACAAAAAAAAATGCCTCCTCATTGACGTGGCTGGTTCTGGAGACCATAATATGAAAGTTAAATAAATTGACAAGCTGAAGAAATACACCGACATCAGCAATGAAATTATCACTATGTGAGACGTTCAGGCCACTCTCCTCCACTTTTGGGAGGACACACACTATATATATATATATATATATATATATATATATATATATATATATTATGAAATGGACAAAGAACAACAATTATATATTTCATAATATATATATATACATATATATATATATATATATATATATATATATATATATATATATATATATATATATATATATTATGAAATGTACAAAGAACAACAATTATTTTAAGACATTTTTATGTTTATACATTCTTTTTATAGATACAAATATTTAAGTAAAAAAAAACATTTAAACATAAAAATGTCTTAAAATAATTGTCGGACTTTGTCCATTTCATAATGTGTGACCTCATTTGTTTAGATTTGCATACGCATCGAGCAGATATGAATGTACGTGAGAGAATCATGGAAGATTGTAATTTAAAGGCAGTAAAATTGACCTTGCTGACCGAACGCTCCTCTCTGGCCGAATCGGTTAAGGCACGTCAAGCTAAGTGACGGTTCCGTATGGGATACAGGTTCGATTCCTGTCGGAAGACGAACATTTTCTATGAAAATTTCTCGGACATTCAGGCCGGTAAATGTTGATTAATACTGTTTATTATAAACAGAGCATTTACTTAAATATTTGTATCTATAAAAAGAATGTATAAACATAAAAATGTCTTTAAAATAATATATATATAGTGTGTATTTAGGCAGCATTTTTTCATTGATGCATGTTTCATTAGATAATATAGGCAAGTGTTGTCTATTTATTTTATATCGTCTGATAAGCTTAATAACATTATCATTAAAAGACGAAAGAAAATCACAATATTGATACATATTTTTTAATCCTATCTATGCTTTCGGCTTACATAAGCCATTATCAAAGATGACAATTACATTAGAATATATTAAACAATACACGAACAAAACAATATAGATAATCTGTTTTTGTTTACATGGAAGATTTCCAAGCAATGATAAACTCGTGCAAACGAGACGCTGGAAGCGAAAATCGCACTGCAGCTCATGACGTCACACATGGCCACGCGAGAGTGAATTCGAGAAGTATTAAGTATGGGAAGCCGTTGGTATAAACCAATGGCTTCTGTTATCAACTCGCGTTCACGACACTTGAGTCTACATTTGAATGATAACTCTAACATTTTTAGGCATTTAAAACAACATGCCTGGCCGCGTACACAATTCCGGAAAATCCTTGTTGACAACACAACTATAACTAAACATGAAAAAAAGAAACAAAAACTAAAGATTCTTGAAGCTATATACATAAAACAGTTGAAACCTAACCTGAAGAAAATAAACTATGAAATCTCCGCAAATATTCTTAAATGCCAATAATTGATAACAGAAGCCATATCTATTTATTTATTTGTCTATCTATCTATCTATCTATCTATCTATCTATCTATCTATCTATCTCAATATTAATTATCTATCTTAATCTGTTTCTTTCTTTCTATCTATCTATCTATCTATCTATCTATCTCTACATGTTAATTATCTCAATCTGTTTCTGTCTATCTATCTATCTATCTATCTATCTATCTATCTATCTATCTATCTGTCTATGTTCATTATCTCTTTATCTATCGCAATCTCTTCCTATCTGTCTATCGTTACTCATATATATTTGTGTTTCAAAAATGTAAGAATGATATTTACCGCTGGCTATCGATGTATCGATCTAATAATTTCCAATCTGACTGGGTGTCTTACTGCTTTGGTTCGAAAGCATAAATCACTTTTCTATATTCTTTTGATGTAACATCTGCCTTTTTATTTTTCCTATGAATATTTAATATTTGTCAAAGCAAGAGAGCAATAAATAAGAGAAAAAATGCGCCTAAAATATGTTGGGCCGTAAATTTACCGACTGAAGATGAATGGAGATAGGATCGGGGAAAATGAAATATTGAAAGATTTGCAAAGGAAATTTATGTCCCAGCGTCGGGGGCAAATAATCAGAATTTTGTAGTCATGTTTCACAATTCAACAGAGAATAAATGCGAACATTAATGTGAACTGTTTCTGTTTATTCGTGAAGGAATTTGATGACATGAACACCTGTCAAATATGCATTTTAATGCTTACAAATAAATATGCATATCCCTTTGATGTCCTGGTATGGCTAGGTCACTATGGACATATTAGGCCTTTTCGGAAAGTAATGTCGTAATTCACCGCTATGAATTATGAGTCAACCAACCAAGGCAGAACCAAGGTTGAATAGTGCGAAACTGCGGCTAGAATTAGTTTATCATAACCTGTTTCCGACTGTGTTGTTTATAGTTCGTTTCACAGTTTAACTCCATTGGTGATTAAAGATATTTTTAAAACCACCATATTACCTATTACTTATTCTTTGAATTACGAAATAACTGCACAGTTTAGTGTACACGTTTAACAGATCAACAAATAAAGTGTACACTTTTAGCAGATCAACAAATAAAGTGTACACGGTTAACAAAACTACAAATAAAATTTATACAGTTAACAAAACTACAAATAAACTTTATACAGTTAACAAAACTACAAATAAACTTTATACGGTTAACAAAACAACAAATAAAATTTATACGGTTAACAAATAGAATGTTCAAATTTGTTCATTTCGGGCAAAAATGAAGAATTTGAGAAAACAAGGCATAGTATTATTAACAGAAACTAATTGTGGCTCAAGGCTATTAATTTTGAGAACCTCATGGTACCACTCTAATAGTTTAGTCTGGTATGTCTGGTGTAACAGCAAAATTGTCCAAATCATGTAACAGCAAAAAACTTTGTATTTTAGAAATGATTAAAGATATCTTACTGGAATTCTCTGGGGTTTTTATAACACTATTGGGGTCTACTTTGACCAATAAGAATGTATTTAGTTGAAATGATGACTCCTCTTGCTGTTGTGACCCCTGATCTCGTTTTCCTCTCTACTGTTTCCCCTTTTTTAAACTTACTCAACGTACTCTTGATGGTTCTTGAAAGGATTTTGAAGGCAAAAGCCAGAGTATGAATGTTGGTGCCATTACCGAACGCCTGATTGATCTGTTCCTCTCGTCATTGCTTACTTGGGAAGATATAGTGAGGCTGACACAAAACGATTTTAACCTATTCTATTTCTACTTGAATAAATCAGAGATTTTCAGTGATTCTTTCGACAAATGATATCAAGATAGCAAATCGTCTTATCTGAAAACGTGTCAAAAAAGAAACTCAATTAATTTAGTGTTTTGTTTTTTTAGATATTAAACATTTTGTGGGATGGACAATTACCCCATGCTGTTACAAGATTTGGACAATTTTGCTGTTACACCTGATATATATATATATACATATATATATATATATATATATATATATATATATATATATATATATATATATTGAACAATAAAAATATTTAAAAAATTAAAATCTTCAGACACACTGGGTTGTATATTAATATTCTTTCGTTTTTATTATTATTTCATTAAGATACTTCGACTAGTTTCGGCTAACATGGCCATCATCAGGAGAAAAAAAATTCTGCTTGCTGGTATCAGTGAACTACACAAATGAATGTCTTGATGGAGAAAATGAACTTTTGTCTGTAGTTTTCATTTGTTTTTTTGTTTTTTGTTTTTTAACATGAATTTTAGTCAGTCCTTGTGTTGGTCAAACAGTCTCTTTTAAGTTGTTATTTAAGATAAGATCTGGATGGATTCATGCTGCTCTGAATTCCCTTGGTCATTTTGACAGGTTTATTGGTTCCTGGAAAGAGGCTGTGTCTCTGTTAAGTGTGTATGTGTTATTTGGTTCTTAGGGAGTGAGTGAATATGGTGTGTGTAACTATGTATATTCATGTGGGTGGGTGTATAAGTGTGAGACCTCAACACCTCCGTAAGCATGTTTGTCTTGTGTGGGTGAGAAATGTGGGTAGGTCCTGATTTGTGGGGTTATATATTAATACTATTCATATTGTTAAATTTGTGATTTAGCCCATCTGGAATTATATATATATATATATATATATTTATAAAAAGAGAGAGAGAGAGAGAGAGAGAGAGAGAGAAAGAAAGAAAGAAAGAATATAAACAAAATATCATCCATTACGAGTGATTGGAGTGTAGACTTTTACTGCCAATAACTTAATCGGATAAACGAAGCATTGCAATGAAAGTGTCCTGTTTTGGTAATAACTCTGCTAAACAAACTGGAAACCATACTACGGGTTGACCCAAGCCTTGTGAGTGAAATTGGGTAGACGGAAATTTTGAGGGCTGTCGATAGCTGTGCTAGCACAAAGCCACAAGTCATCGTGGTCGAGGGCTTGAGTGTGCTGGCCTTGTTCAAATAATTGATCACACTAAATAACACGTTCTCTCCCAGAAACTGTAACTAAGGTCTGCTCAGCATAGTTGCAGTATAAACCACAAGTGGGCTCTGTGGGTGTTGAGCAAACAGAAATGTGCCTGAGTGAGTGTCTTCAATAAGGACTAGTTAGCCGCCCTAATAGACGGGTATCCTTGAATACGAGTGGTCAGCTATTATTATTATTGCTATTATATATATATATATATATATATATATATATATATATATATATATATATATATATATATATTATGAAAAAATGTCCCCTATGACGAGATATTGGAACATGGACTTTTATTGCCAGTAACTCAATCGGGTAAACGACGCATTGCACTGAAAATATCCTGTTAAACAGAAAGAACTTTGAAAAATAAAAATCAAGAAAAACTAAGATCGTTAGGATGGGAGGTTCTTCCCATAATCGCTTTAATTAGAATCAAGAGATGTTCATTGCTTTCGATCAATAGAACATGAAGAATCAAAAAAAGTTCAAATTTCAGACGAAGGGAAACATTTAGATTTCTTTTAAGGCGAAATCAAATATTTTTAAACTACACCTTTTCATGATGTTCTCACGTACATTCATATCTGCTCGATGCGTATCCAAATGTAAACAAATGATGTCACACAATATGAAATGGACAAAATCCGACAATTATTTTAAAGACATTTTTATGTATATACATTCTTTTTTTTTATAGATACAAATATTTAAGTAAATTCTCTGTTCATAATAAACAGTATTAGCAACATTTACTGGCCTGAATGCCCGAGAAATTTTCATAGAAAGTATTCGTCCTCCGACAGGAATCGAACCTCTATCCTATACGGAACCGTCATATAGTCTGACGTGCTTTTACCGATTTCGCCACAGAGGAGCGTCCGGTTAGCAAGATCGATTTTACTACTATTCTCCATGATTTTCTCTCATACATTCATATCTGCTCGATGCGTATCCAAATTTAAACAAATGATGTCACACATTATGAAATGGACAAAGTCCGACAATTATTTTTAAGACATTTTTATGTTTATACATTCTTTTTTATAGATAAAAATATTTAACTAAATGCTCTGTTTAAAATAAATCATGGAAATTGTAGTTTAAAAACAGTAAAATCGACCTTGCTAACCGAAACGCTCCTCTGTGGCGAAATCGGTAAAAGCACGTCAGGCTATATGATGGTACCGGATAGGATACAGGTTCAATTCCTGTCGGAGGACGCATATTTTCTATGACAATTTCTTGAACATTCATGCCGGTAAATGTTGTTTAATACTGTTTATTATAAACAGAGCATTTACTTAAATATTTGTATCTATAAAAAAGAATGTATAAACGTAAAAATGTCTTAAAATAATTGTCGGACTTTGTCCATTTCATAAGGTTATTTATGCAAAAGCGAATGCGACGGCTTTGGCTTGAATTTGAACTCAGCACGCCCATCACACTTTCCACGCTGATAACCACTACGCCACGTGCACATCCCTGCACCGATTCAATTTACCGACAATAATCTTGAGTGACGGCTTTTGCTCATCCAGGATGGCGGATAGGAAAAGATTATATTGTCTTTTCTTCTTCTGGCTGATCTTCGTTTTCTGCCGCTATGTTCACCCCTCAATAGCTCCTTCTCTCTGTGACTCTTCTCTATAGATTTCTTTCACCCCAGCCGAACATCTGCTGGCGTCTGTTCCTCCCCATCGCCCTTAGCCTTTCTTTACACCCTCCCCACTGCATCAGCTTGGGCACTTTTTTCTGCCCACAAAATGAACTACTTTTATTCTTTTTTAATACAAGTCACACTTTCGTTAATTCGCCTACAGCTACATTCTTTTCTCTTTGTCCCTCTCTCATTGATAAGTTTCTTGAATACCCCTGTCTCTCTATCTCTCTCACTCTCTCCGTCTGTCTGTCATTCTCTCTCTTTCTCTCCAGATGGATAAATATATATAACCATAGTAGGCACCGCATGATGACTTATTCTATGTGCCGTGTTCCGTTGTTGGTTGGCTGATTTTGTTTAGCGGTATATCAACACCTATATGGGTTATTTAATGCCGAAATCTAAATATTTCTGAACAATTTATATGGCATCAACAGAATATATTTTGAATGCAACTATATGCCATCAACTACAGATAAGACGTATTGTTGGCCATTCTTTTATATATAAAAATTATTGCTGGTCTTTTAATATAAGAATGCATACTTTCATAGGTTTTGGTTTAGATTTCACTATTTGCCCATAGCTGGGACCCAAACAGGTGCTACCACCCAAGGTCGGAGTGGATCTGGGAATAACAGCAATTAAGAGGTGTTTCCAGGCTCCTCAAAACCTTCAATATCCCGACCAGAGGCCTTGCTGCCGGAGGGTGTTTATCGTCATACCCAGAACTACCTGTCTTTGTCGTTCTTAATAAATTCTGTCTTTTTGTCATCTCTCTCAAGCCCTGTTCTGCCACCAATTCACTAAAGCTCGCCAGGTAGGAATTGCTTTGCTTTCCTCTGTCTCTTTTACCTTCAATCTGTCATGTGAGCATCAAATTTTCCCAGACCTCTTTCCTCATTATGAGTCCCAGAAACTTCAACAGTCTTCTTCTGAAGTTAAGTAAAAATGCATTTTTTGTTTCCATTGTCTCTAGAATTTCATCATCGCTCACATGTTCGGTCTATGGTATTCTCAGCATCCTACTGTAGTCTCACATTTCTGGTGTTTATGTTGACTGGTTGTTTAAAATATTAAGCATTCATCAGATCGGCCTGAACGTTTAATTTGTGAAACTGTCAGTGCAAACTGTTTATATCTATATTTTTATAGAAAATAATACTATATATATATATATATATATATATATATATATATATATATATATTATAATTATATATATATATATATATATATATATATATATATATATATATATAGGGTATCCATAAAGTTCGTGTGCACTTTAAAAATTTATAACTTTATTTGTATTTGAGATAGAAATAATCTGTAAAAAATGTTATAAAGTTTAATGTACCTAGTTTTAAGTATACCTAAAATAACTAATGTGATTTCAGGCATTACTGTAAATCAGTTGACAAATGTTTTCCGTGAACTGCAAAATCGTATTACCCTTTGTATTGCTAATGATGGAGGACATGTGGAAACTTAAATAAAATTTCAATAAAACCTTAAAAAATATAGATTTACTTCTTTCTAATCTCTTTTACAAATTATTTCTATCGCAAATACAAATAAATTTATACATTTTTCAAAGTGAAGAAGAACTTTATGAGTACCCTGTGTGTATATATATATATATATATATATATATATATATATATATATATATATATATATATATATATATATATATTATTATTATTGGATATTACATACGAACATATGTAATACAGCTACATAAACGCATTCATGCTTCGATGCATATCAATGCACCTCAGGTAAATGAGGGTTATTACTAATAATAATTATTATTAATAATAAAGAATTATCGCTCTACTACTAGATGACAATATATACATGCTCCTGAAAAAGTTATTTCGCTAGAGCTCTTCGGGGAGAAAAGTGAATGTGTAAACAGTGACTATTATTATTTGCAATATTCACCGGATTCTACGTTAAGACGAATCCAGTTCTCCGGTCACTGGCGACTTTGTCTAAATTCACCGTCGACTTCGCCGTGCACCAATGGCTTAGAGATAAAATCTCCGACTGATAACAAATCAGTTGGGTTTCGATCCCGCCTTGAAGTAATCGGATGTCTAGCCACATACTATATATATATATTTTAAGACATTTTTATGTTTATACATTCTTTTTATAGATACAAATATTAAAGTAAATGCTATGTTTATAATAAACAGTATTGAACAACATTTACCGGACTGAATTTCCTAGAAATTTTCCTAGAAAATTTTCGTCCTCCGACAGGAATCGAACCTGTATCCTATACAGAATAATTATATAGCCTGAGGTGCCTTAACCGATTGAGCCACAGACGAGCGTTACGGTTAGCAAGGCCGATTTTACTGTCTTAAACTTTAAAGACAGTAAAAGCGACTTTGCTAACCGAACGCTGCTCTGTGGCCTAAATGGTTAAGGCACGTCAGGCTATATGACGGTTCCGTATAGGATACAGGTTCGATTCCTGTTGGAGGACGCATATTTTCTATGAAAATTTCTCGGACATTTAGGCCGGTAAATGTTGTCTAATGCTGTTTATTATAAAACAGAGCATTTACTTAAATATTTGTATCTATAAAAAGAATGTATAAACATAAAAATGTCTTAAAATAATTTTCGGACTTTTCATAATACACACACACACACACACACACATATATATATATATATATATATATATATATATATATATATATATAGTAAAAAAAGGAAGAACAGTAAGATGTGTAATCCGGTGTTCTTATTGATATTTTTATTTTTACGAAACAGTGCTCAATGTAAATTTACAGAGCATAAATATTATAAATTAACTGATTTAAAAATATGGTTTCATCGCTACACAGGAATTACCATGTTTCAAAAACAGAAAACAAAAACTTCAAACTCAATTATATTAAATTGAAAGCATTGGTTCTGTTTCATTTTCAAGCGAATTTTGGAATAAATTATTTTAAAATTTACTGAGTTTTAAATGCACGTACATTCATAATTTATGTTTCCAAGGATACAGAGAAATACAATTATTTAGACAGGGGCGGTAGCGTGTTCTTCGTTATTAACTATTATTATATCAATTATGAGTTACGTTCGAAAATGGATTAAGTCTCCGTAGGGTAGGGGTGTCTTTTTTCAGCGAATTATCACACCCTTTCAAATCAGTAAATTTAAAAATAAGTTATTCCAAAATTCACTTGTAGATGAAACAGAACTAATGATTTTAAGTTAATATAATTGAATTTGAAGTTTTTGTATTCTGTTATTGAAACATGGTAATTCCTCTGTAGCGATGAAACCATGTATTTAAATCAGTTAATATATATATATATATATATATATATATATATATATATATATATATATATATAATGGACTCTCCCGTCTGTTTCGACGTATGAGTATCTGACAGCTTAGTTGATTCAGTTATGAAATTTTGTGCGATAATCTTAAGTGGCATTTAAGACCCGCAAGTGATTTACAAAGGAGGCCACATATGGAGCAAGTGTGAGGATTGTGAGATGATATCACTGTTAGATTGGCTGACCTTTTAGATCTTGCTCTTGCTTCTTGAAGATAATTCAGACAAGCAGATTGAAAATTGCTGAGTCTACTAAAACACGTTGATCTCCATTCTACCCGCTCCAAGGCTAAGTGCTCAAGGATGTTATGTGGTATATTGACTGCTGACAAGTTGCTTTTTAGCTTGTCTTTGTATCTTAGCCATGGGCGTCCTACATTCCTGTAGCCCTGATCTTACTGGCTGTACATTAGGATCTTGAGTATTCTGTCATCAGACATTCTGAAGACTGATGGCAAAGCCAACATCAGTCTGGCGTGGCTCTTTCTCAGTCTTGCCAGCACATAAAAATTCGTGTCCGCCTTTTTCTTCCCTAAACTGAGAATTACCAGCCAGACGTGTTTCACTAATGGCCGTTATGTCAATGTTATATTTCTTCAACTCGAGAGAAACAAGATCTGTTTTACGCTCTGGTGCAGAATCATTGTCCTGATATATATATATATATATATATATATATATATATATATATATATATATATATATATATATATATATATATATTTAATTATTTAAAGACATTTTTATGTTTAACATTCTTTTTATAAATGCAAGTATTTAAGTAAATGCTCTGTTTATAATAAATGTTATTTAATACTGTTTATTATAAACAGAGCATTTACTTAAATACTGGTATCTATAAAAAGAATGTTAAACATAAAAATGTCATCAAATATATATATATATATACATGTGTATGGGTGTATATGATCAGGCGAGGAGACAAATTAAAAAAAAGATGAAATGATGAAGCGGAAGACAGAAAATAGGAGCATTATGAGGAAAATATTAAAAATCGTTATTTTTGGACACGTCTCTTTCCTTTCGAAAAATTAAAATAAAGTTGGACAAGAAGCGTCTATCTTTTTAAATTCGGATTTTTCATGTAACTATAACAACAGAGATATTTCGATTTCATTTTTGCCTTGAAAAAGTCGGAAGACGAAACGCGTCGGCAAAATCTAAGGTTTTTCCAATTGTCATTTTATACCAATCTGTCTTGTCCCTAGAATTGATCTGGGAATTTAACTGTATTGTCAACATGGGGAAAAAAATCTCTTACTATAATGGTAATTTACATTAACCAGAAAAAAGCCTTGGACAGAAGTGTCTATCTTTTTAAATTCGGATTTTTAATGTAACTATAACATCGGAGATATTTCGATTTCATTTTTGCCTTGAAAAAGTCGGAAGACGAAACGCGTCGGCAAAATCTAAGGTTTTTCCAATTGTCATTTTATACCAATCTGTCTTGTCCCTAGAATTGATCTGGGAATTTAACTGTATTGTCAACATGGGAAAAAATCTCTTACTATAATGGTTTCTTTTTAAATTCGGATTTTTAATGTAACTATAACAACAGAGATATTTCGATTTCATTTTTGCTATGATAATGTCGGAAGACGAAACGCGTCGGCAAAATCTTAGATTTTTCCAATTGTCATTTTATACCATATATATATATATATATATATATATATATATAGAGAGAGAGAGAGAGAGAGAGAGAGAGAGAGAGAGATAGATAGATAGATATAGATATGAATGCGGGTAAATCCCTTTTCTTTTTAGAAATATCATATATACTTAGTGTTAGTTTCTTGATAATAGTATATGTTATAAAATTAATATCTTGTTGATATTAAAAACACTTGGAGATATAAAAGCTACGTGTCATCATTTATCTGTTGTAATTGCTAGATTGGACCGCAAGTTCTATGCTAACTATTTCTTCTCTTTGACATCCAGGACGACTTTTCTTCTTTCGAATAACCAGTGGGGATTTTAGTTGAAATTTTAAAAATCTTTTCTTTAAAACATTTTTTTGAGAAAATTATGTTTTCTGAGTCCACTAATTTTTATTGCTTTTTTTTCCAGCACTGATGGGAGTTTCCTTCCTAACCTTTTGTTTAAAGTGGTGTGGAAGATCGTCGTCTTGATTATGTCATTATTTTCACTTTAATTTATATGTAATATCCGTTTGAGTTGTTACTGCTGTCCTCAAGTGATGTGGTTCCTGTTATGTGGTAAAGAAAGTAAATTTAAATTAGCAATAAAAGCCAGCTCAACTTGAAAGGTTACTTAGATCAACAAAACCAGGAAATTGTGGAGAGTCATAATTCAACATAATATATACTCATGAATAAGGCAGTTTTTTATTGTCAAAAAAGATGGCATATTACATGCATTTAAATAACTAGATACAACAGTAAGTTCTATGTTAACATTTCTTCTTCGCACTTCTCGCTTGTTGAACAATCTTCCTGCTTTTTACATTCCAGAAAACTTTGATGTTCAAAAATTTAAACGCAATGTCAATCGTTATCTTCAGTCTTCTTAATTTCTGTTTTTTTTTTATTATTCTCTTTCGTTAATAATGTTTTTTTTTTATCTCAGATTCTTTCACAATAAATAACCACTTGTGTCTTATTGCCTTTATTGCCTTGCTTGGGGTGAAGTGACTTTAAAAATTCCATTTTTTTAAATTAACAACGAGGCATATACAGCATCTGAGTAAATTATCCATGTCAACAACATGGTATTATTCAATGTTCTCTTTAAAATATGGCGTTCCACTACTTTGGGTCCCACTTTTAGGTCCTCGTTGGAAAGTTTTTTTTGGCGGGGATCCATAGTTTAGCGTTGGCTTTTCACGACGAGGTTTGTCTTCATTCATTGAGTTCACGTTTCAGTTCTAGTCCCCCAATCTTGGCATATTACACTTTGCAATTGTCGCCTCCTCTTACAAGTCTCTGACCCTTCTGTGGGCATTGGTAGCAATGCTATCATTCTTTGGTCAATGGCTGGTCTTTTGTTCGGCAACAGGTTCATAGTTACGCAACACCTGAAAAATAAACCGAAATAATATCAGTCATGTAGTAAGAATTATTCTGCTCTTGCAAAAGTATCAGGTTTCGCTTAAAATGTGTTGGACAAAGGATGCGATAAGATAATTTGATTCATGGCAATGTCTTACCCTCAGAAATCGCAACGCATTTTCCGTATATACTGTTTTTGTCTTTCATTCTAACCTCGAAGAGGTCGAAAGCGGCAGACGTTCTTTCGGTGAAACGCGTCGCTTATAACTATTACACTTTGTTCCATTATGTTTATTTTTGTTTCGGATGCAACGATAAACCCGACAAACACACACAAACACACACACACAGATATATGTATATATATATATATATATATATATATATATATATATAAACACGCACACACACAAACACACACATATATATATATACACATACACAAACACACACACAGATATATATGCACAAATGAGCACAAAGATATATATACACACAAACACACACATATATATATGCACAAACACACACGCACACACACAGATATATATATATATATATATATATATATATATATATATATATATATATATATACAAACACACAGATATATATATATTTATACACAAATACGCACACAAATATATATATATATACACACACACAAACATACCCACAGATATATATGCACAAACGCGCACAAAGATATATATACACACAAACACACACACACATATATATATGCACAAACACACACGCACACACAGATATATATATATATATATATATATATATATATATATATATATATATATATATATATATATATATATATATATATATATATATATATACAAACACACAGACAGATATATATATATTTATACACAAATATGCACACAGATATATATATATATACACACACACACAGATATATATATATATATATATATATATATATATATATATATATATATATATATATATATATATATATATATATATGTATACATACAGAAACACACACACACACATATATATACATAATTTCTTTATACATTGGATGTCGGAGTAAACAGGTAAACAGTCCTAAATTAATTGTCAATATTTTGCTATACATATATTTTAAATAATATTAATAATATAAAATAAAAAATATAAAATTATTATCAAATATCTTTGAATATTTTATTATTATTATTATAGTTGTTATATATATATAAGTTCCAGATCAAATGTAGATCATATATGGTTAGGAATCCGACAAGATGAGAAAATAAAAGAACAAGTAGGAAATGTGTCCCAATCTAGCATGTTATTAAGGCTTCGACAAAGATCGAAATAGAAACGAAAAAATCAGAGACAGAATACTGGTATGTTATGATATTTGGTTTGTTCTCATTGGTCAGATAAGTGTCACGTGTATTAAAGCAACAGATAATATATAAATAGTTTGAGAAACATTTTGAACGTTTAAATGTGTGATGGTGTAAAAGTGTGGAAGTCAAGAAGCGCTTGTGTGTCTATGTATATATAATACATATACATAGACATGTATATATATATATATATATATATATATATATATATATATATATAGAGAGAGAGAGAGAGAGAGAGAGAGAGAGAGAGAGAGATGAGAGGGATGTTGAGGGAGAGAGAATGTTGGAGCAATATCTCCGTAGCCTGAAAGAATGAGTTAAAGTTTAATCTATATTTTGAACTATATATATGTATATATATATATATATATATATATATATAGAGAGAGAGAGAGAGAGGGAGATACAGACAGAGAGAGAGAGAGAAGATGAGAGGGGTGGTGAGGGAGAGAGAGTGTTGGAGCAATATCTCCGTAGCCTGAACGAATGAGTTAAAGTTTAATCTACATTTTGAACTATATATATATATATATATATATCATTTTCGTTAAAAACTGCTGAAAATAATGATTTCCTGAATGTTGTAGTGTCACTTTCCCTGTTGCCTGCCGGGTTATGTAATTTAATATATTGTGTTTGGGCAGCAAACCCTCCTTTATACAAGTTTCGTTAAAAACGGCTGAAAACAAAGTTGTTTTTTTTTCTCTAAATGGTCTTGTGTTAATTTCTTTTTATTGACGAAACTTGTATAAAACAATTAAAATAAAATTTCCAGTTACATCTTGCTATTCAACGATCCAAAGATGAAACCTAGTTGCCAATCGAGTAGGACACTTCAATTAAATACAGTCGAGGGTAAAAGGAGAAAAGCTGATTAAAATAAGGAACCCACTTCACGGCGGTGGGAAAGTGACTCAAGTCGAGATGCCAGGTCAGGACCGATAACATTACAGACCCTTAGGAACTCTCTCTCACAGGCGGGATGTGGCGAGTCTCTCACTGGTCAACTTCCATTGAAAGTGCTCGGACGAACTACATTCCTTTGTTCCGTCAGTCCTACTCTTCACGGCTAGGACCCGCCATGCCACTTATATAGTACCCAACCACCCTCATTCCCTCCGTATTCCATCGGCGAGAAGTTCCACTCAAACAGCTTCTTCCCGCGAAATATTGCCTCGTGGAACAGACTCCCAAGATGATGTTTCCCTGATTACTACAGTCTTAACATGTTTAAGCCTAAAGTTAGCCGTTATCACATCCTATCCATATAAACTACTCCTTAACGTAACCTTCTATAACGAGTGCCACCGGGGCCTCGTACAAAGTGAAACTTACTGTAAAAAAAAATAACTTTCAACATCTTTAAAGGTAAGGGTCATCACGCTGACAAATAAATTCTTTGACAGAAGTGAGCACTACGACTGGTCCACTCGGGGAAAATAGGGAAACCTTATTGAGGATATTTTTGGAGATAAGCGTTCATTACACCTTCGTCGACAAGCGACATTTTCACAATCGAAAAACATTGTTTTTTTTTTTTTTATCCATTTAGAGTTGAATGTCTTTTTTATAATATTGACAGAGTGTAAAATCGCTCCAGAAGTTTCTGGGTTTAACTGTTGTACGTACGCAAACTGACTTTTATTTTATATCTACATTTTTAATTAAAGAACAAAGATTTACATAAATTAGGAAAACTATATATCCGAATATTCTTCATTTTAAATAATTATTCTCTTCCAATATCTGCGCATGCGCTTTCACAAAAAATGATCAATGGAAAGAGTTTAACGGTTTAAAAAGAAATATATGAAAAATATGTAGATATCAATTATGTAAGTATGTGTAAATAACAACTAATTCCATTAACTCTGTAAAAAGTCAGGGATCGGTTTTACAAAGTATTGATATTATGAACAGGAACCCCATTAATAAATAGATGAAAAACAATATTTTTTGATTCTGATGCAACAACGTGACGCCCACTATACTCAACATTACAGTCTGTCTGATAAGCGTATAGCGAGCACATGCATAACAGCCAAATAAAACCAATATGGTGACAGGTTTTGATAAAAAAGCAGAACAAGAGATTTCAGTTAGAAATATCACCAGGTCGTGTAAACCAGTCTGTTCCGACAATTTTCTGGGTGTAAATTAAAATCAGAATCATGGAGACCGTCGCTGGTGTAGCATCAAGACATTTATTATTATTATTATTATTATTATTATTTGATAAAAAAATATATTTTTGACCTACATTTGTTTTCTAATGACCTACCGGGTCATAAGCATACACCTGCGGCAAGTGAAGGATTTGAGTTTTTTGTTGATTCCACTGAAACAAAAGACAGCAATTTAAAAATAAAAATAAAACTTAAATGGGCAAGACTCTTCGTAGGATATGGGCTGTGCATGTCAGAAATATTTTTTTTAATTCCTGGAGAGATAGTGCCCCAGGTATACTGTTGCTTTGTTGTTGAGTTCCTTTCTTTATTGGACCCAAAGCTCCAACTACAACAGGAACAGTTTTAGTTTTAATTTTTTTCTTATTCTGTCTTTAAGTCTCTGTATTAGGTTAGATTTTCAAGGACATTTTGTAGCTTGATAATTTCCTTCCATATGTTACTTTCACGTCTTATATATATATATATATATATATATATATATATATATATATATATATATATATATATATCCAAGTATGGGATTGGTGTATACGGAATAAATTCCAATAACCAACAAATACTATTCTTAAAAGAGTGCTCAATATAGAGTAGAGCAAATACAAATATTTATACGAAAATTATAACATAAATATGTTATAAAATCACTACAAAAATAGCCATTTTGTTTCAACACTTCTGGTGTATTATCATGTGATGATGTTGAATGTAGAATAAAGGGTTTTAAAATGGAACCTTTTAAAACCCTTTATTCTACATTCAACATCATCACTTGATAATACACCAGAAGTGTTGAAACAAAATGGCTATTTTTGTAGTGATTTTATTACATATTTATGTTATAATTTTCGAATTAATAATTATATGTATACACACACACATATATATATATATATATATATATATATATATATATATATGCGTGTGTATATATATATATATATATATATATATATATATATATATGCGTGTGTATATATATATATATATATATATATATATATATATATGCGTGTGTATATATATATATATATATGTATATATATATGTATATATATATGTATATATATATATATATAGTGTGTCATTGCCAACTCGTGTCCGAATACGGCCATTACAATATAACTTTTGGGAGAATATCTACTGATGTGCTGAAGGATGTGGCTCTTTAGCCCAGCAAGGGACCTACATACTCTGGCAAAAACAGGGCACTAAAGAGTTGCAACAGCGAGTGTTACATTATCATGCAATTAAAAATGTCACATGAAACCGCTTCTGAACCCGCATGTCTTACCACAAATATTACATTTCAGTTGCTTGACGTCTACGGCTTTATAGTCAATTGGCACCCTCCATCGTTGCGCTCTCCAGTGACTCCTTAGTCCAGTCATCGACAAACACGCTCAACCACAATCTGTACTCGTCAGATCGCGCTGCCTTGCTGGTGTCGTCAGGAAATTCAACGAGGACATAGAAGCCCCTGAGCGCACTCTGTCCAAGGACAGAGACGCAACTGAAAGATGATAAATAATGTACAAATTACATGATAGTAATTTATACGTTGGCGTGTATACACAGACAAGCAAATACATAATCATCAAATTTAGACAAGAGGTGTAAACGCAATAATGTCCGTTGTGGTTAGACGGAGGAAAGATACATATTAATAAAGGTAAAACGTCTCTCCCATGTGTCATTTGTGTATTTTTATTTTGTGCCCGATGAGCTGGAAAACCACCGAAACTTAAGTTGCACACATAGACGTAGGTATTTGTATATTTACCTTTATTACGAGGCGAGAAGCTAAAAACAATTTTTACTGTAGATACCTGTGAATAGTGAATTGCAAGCAAGTAGATTTTTTTTCTTACTAATTCTCGGTAAAAGAACGAAACACAGGCAGAAAGAAATTTATATTCTACCTGACGGTATTATTTTGAGAAGAAAGTCAGTACAGAAAATAAATCGCTTCTCTGAGTGAGCTTTTCCTGGTTGTAACATTTCTAGCACACTTTGTAAACTGCGTATGACTCCGATGTCTAGCCACTCCATATT
>OZ038492.1:86439780-86447280 GCA_964036315.1 Acanthosepion esculentum | reverse complement strand
AAATTAGAATAACTAAAAAACAATCAGATATATTCAACTTGAAATTAGTCTTAATTCAGCACCTGAAGATCTCGTTGTGCATGAAACTCCGAGTCGTGCTACCAGTGAAAAAAAAATATATAAATTTTTAATATATAGTTTACAGCTCGGTTATATTACATAGAACACTATTTTATTAACACCAGCCGTCGATGTGCGATATCACACACACACACACACACACACACACACACACACACACACACACACACACACACACACACATATATATATACATATATATATATATATATATATATATATATATATATCAAGTATGTGGTGCCACATTGACTGAAAAAAAAACTACATCTACAAAAGAATTCTCATATTACTATATTAGTATATAAACGCAAAATTTAAAATTAAAAAAAAAAAAATTCAACCTCAGCGTGGCGACCGCACGCTCCAAAATTTCTCACAATTAACAATAACACATTTCTAAAGGAACATTTTCGGAGTACATCTTTACTTTCGTTGTCCTGTTATTACCTGGATGTAAAAAAATACATATCTATTTCCATACCTGAGGATGATTGTATGCACAATCGAAAGCTTGTAGTAACAAAAGACCTTATACAACTGGAATTTATAAACAGGGATCATAACATTCATTTACAGGTTCGAGGTTAATGTATTTTATTAAAAATTGTTTGCGCGAGTGATTCTTGCCATTTATATCATTAACTTCACAATCTGCTTTTCGTATGAATGATTCATGTAATATACATACACATATATATATATATATATATATATATATATATATATATATATATATATATATATATATATATAATTTCATTAAATACAGCCAACAAGAAGGTCTGTTTGTTTCATTTTTATATAATTTTTTTAAATTTTCGAATGTGTTGTGATCAACAAATGATACCGTAAGTCAAAAGATCAAAAGTGTTTCCGAATATTATATTTGTGTTATTGTTTTGTTCAAATACTTTCAACTATCTCATTAATTATCAAGAATTAGTATTTAATACACACACACACACACACACACACACATATATATATATATATATATATATATATATATATATATATATATATGATACAAATATAGTTTAAGTTATACTATATTTATCAGTTTAAGTGCTCAGTATTAGGGATCGAACATATGTAAATATAAAAGTAGCTATATACATATATATATATATACACATATATATACATATATATATATATATATACATATATATATAAACATATATATACATATATATATATATATATACATATATATATAAACATATATATATATACATATATATATAAACATATATATACATATATATATATATATATATACATATATATATAAACATATATATATATATATATATATATATATATATATATATATATATATATATATATATATATATATATAATATCTGGATAAAATGAAAACAAAATTGGGTGTTTTTTTTATGAAAGTATTTATTTCTGTGTTTTTGTATATATTTAATTATTTAATATTTCAGACCACCTAGGTCTTTCCTCAGAAATCAAATTAGAAACTGTGTTTGTGTGTTTGTTTACAGCGTTTGTTTCTGAGGAAAGACCTAGGTGGTCTGAAATATTAAATAATTAAATATATACAAAAACACAGAAATAAATACTTTCATAAAAAAAACACCCAATTTTGTTTTCATTTTATCCAGATATTATATACATATCAAGAAAGTATACGTGGCCTCTCATTATGCTATATATATATATATATATATATATAGCGTTTCTTTTTTATTTCGTTTTATTATTGTTTATTTTTCTTTTCTTTACCCTATATTCTTTATTGCGTACGCGCGCTTTTTATTTGGTAACTAAGTTCGTACTGGAATAATCTTCTCCGATGACTCAATACACATTAAACTGATCAATATCCCTATTAAACTTACTATTAATAACTTTATTAGTTTATTTTTATTAGTTTTTATTAGTTTATGTTTTGATATCCACCTACCAACACTTTATATTTTGAATTTATACCCTAATACTGTATCCTATTTATAATAATCTTCAACGTTGTATCCATATACAAATATATTAACTGTTAACAAGAAATAGTTTGTTGTAGGCATGTATTTATATAATGTTTTCCTTTTCAACAGACGGTCAAGATATTATGTACATGTTAGCAGTTGATATATTTCAATCTTGAAAATGGCTAAATGTATAGCCGAAAGCGCTCGAATAAAAAGAACAATAGGACATTTTTTATATAATTTATCATCGGCAAAGAAAAAAATATTAGATCACATGAGAAATTGTATAAAAAAACTAAATAAAAACACCTTGTTTGTTGTTTTCAATGAAATGTGCATGAAAGAAGGATTTTTGCCTAAACATATATATATATATATATATAAGTATGTGTATATATATATATATATATACATATATATCTGGCCACGTGTATTTGAGGATACCCGTTTAGTAAGACGACTCAACAATATGCAGAAAGAACTGGACTGCCGTCTCATCTTATTTCAGCAGTGTGCATCCACTACCGAGATTCGAACTCGGGCTGCTATAATACCACGCAAACGCCATACCAATTGTACCAACGGGTTTCGGGTACTAAGAAGAAACTGAATAGACTCGATATAGCTCCACAAATTCCGTTGTGATACTCATCCAAGTATTCATAACCCAATGGATTGTGTCCCAAGAGCCACGATTTTCCTTTCTCCCGATTCGCTCCATCGCGGAGCGTTAGCTGGGTCAAGCAGGATATACAAGTATTAGCAAGGATATACAAGTATTTCTAATACTTTATATATATATATATATATATATATATATATATATATATATATATATATATATATATATATATATGTATTATAATATTTTTAAAAAATATGATTCCTTCGCTACATAAGAGTTCTCATGTTTCAAAAACGAGAGCCGAAACCCTCAATATAATTATTGAAATTAAGTTGAATTAAGGTATCGAGTCCCGTTTCATCCTTAAGCGAAAATTTGGGATTCCATTGAGGGTTTCTGGCTCTCGCTTTTGAAACATGAGAACTCTTATGTAGCGAAGGAATCATATTTTTAAAAAATATCATAATATAAGCTCTACTTCTGTATAAAGCACTGTCTTTTTAAAAATAAAAGCAAAAATACTAAAGAACACCGGATTATTTACCTAACGTGTTCTTTCCTATTTTTCTGCATACCTGCACACACACACACACACACACACACACACACACACACACACTCACAGATATATATATATATAACCCAAGAGGATCATAGTGATATAAAAATATTAAAACTGATCTACAAAATGAGCTCAATGTATTCATCATTACAGAGCAAATAACACAACTATCTTACCACATCAAGGAATTTACAGATATTAAAGTTTTTTTTAAATTTTATTATAAGCACACTGCTATTACAAAATTATTAACCAATTTACCCAGAAGCTGAAAAATAAGGCGCGTGGAAAATATAATTGAAGACAGAAATATCAGTGACGTAAATCTCACAGCTCAATGGTCAAAGGACTGGCTAGTATCATTCAATAGACCCCCAAAATAAACTACAGGGTGCCCGGTAAAAAAAAAAAAAAAAGCGGTAAATTCAGAAAGACTTGAGACAACCTTTGAAAACTGGTGACGACTGATGTGACTGAAAAATTCAGGAATAATTTCTGTGCATTTCGTCAATCTCTACGTCGGATGTTCTTTGAAAAATACGATAACTTGACGCTCAAAATCAGTGAGTTGTTTAGCTATACGAGAAGAGCAGAGCAGAGCGAAAGACGATCGTTGTCTGCAAATAACCTTTAAATGACGAATCACAAGGTCGAGCAGCAATTAATCAATCATAAAAGAACCAATCAGAGTTAAGTAATTACGCGAGAGTCGAATGATTATTCAATCTCATGAATATTCAAGGTTATTCAATTTATTCAAGGTTATTCAAGATCAATTTTTCTTGAAAGATAAAACAGAGGTAATAAATTGGCCGCATTTTTTTTACTGGGTTCTCTGTACATTAGAACACATTTTTTTGTTTAGCTCTAATTATTGTGACATATTTCCCATGGAAAAATCCATTTTTAATTATACAAGGTAGCCAGTAAAAATGTTGTAAATTCAGAAAGACGTGAGACAACCGTTCAAAACTGGTGACGACTGATGTGACTGAAAAATTCAAGAAGAATTTCTGCACATTTCGTCACAATTCCCACGTCAGATGTTCTTCTTTGAAAAATACGATAACTTGAAGGCTCAAAATCAGTGAGTTGTTTAGCCATATGAGAAAGACAGAACGAAAGACGAAAGTTGTCTGCAAATAAATTTTAAATGTACTTGCATCGAATATTGTCGTCATATCTGGTTTGGTACTTCTACAACAGATTCTTGACAATCCAAAGACGAATCTGCTACGTAATCGGTCCTAACCTGTCATCTCGGCTTCAGTCGTTTTCCCACCATCGTTTCTGGCCTTTTTGATAAATGCTATCATGGCAACTGTTCTGGTTAACTTTCCTCTAGTTAGGACTTCATAGAGTCTTTGTGGTATTATGGCGACTGTAGTAAGAATGGCAAGTAAGAATGTATTGTTGGGTGTAAGGAATGCTGTGGTATATTTGGGTCAGTAATTGCGGCTCGCTAGGCTTAAGATAAGGCAGATTGGAGACCTGCCTTCACCTTTGGCCTTTGTATTTTTCATTTTTTAAATATTATTTTTCTCTTTTGTACTTTTTATTCAGTAATTAAATCTTGACCTCTTCAAATCTAGAACTAGATGTTATCTTTCTTGCATAGCCCCACACGAGAAGGGCTGAACGAAAGACGAAAGTTGTCTGCAAATAACCTTGAAATGACGAGTCACAAGGTCGAGCAGCAATTCAGTCACTTATGTGCCATGCGTGATACACGCGTAGGCGATCACGTATCTTGCAGTCAGTTGCCATTTCTTTCAGCGATGGACCAGTTGCCATCCAAGGCTATAGAACCCGGCCTGTCCTGCTATTTACCCATAGCTGTAGGGAGAAGAATAGGATTCATATTTTTCCCAAGGGTATTAGCACGTAAGTGAATGTAATGGAATTCGAACTCGGCTGTCCGATTCCTCAATCCGAGCTGCTATCCATTACTCCACCGAGCAGTAATTAATCAATCATAAAAGAACGAATTAGACTTAAGTAATTACACAAGAGTCAAATGATTATTCATGAATATTCAAGAAATTCATTCAAGGTTATTCAAGGTCAGTTATTCCTGAAGGTAAACAGTGATAATAAATATGCCGTTTATTTTTACTGGGTACCCTTCAGTAACCAACACAGGGTAGACTGTAAACATACACCATTTCTGAGGACCCGTCAAAGGGGTTATTTGTATCGAACGCCTACTGGTGTTCTAAATCTTGTTCCCGACCTCAAATGGAACCCGTATGTTCGCGCGATGACAAAAGATGCTGGAAGAAGGGTATTGCGTCGCTCCAAAAAATGCCTAAATCCTGCTCTATCACTCTGGGTTTTTTGTTTTGTATTTTGGGGTTTTTTTTTATTATTATTGTAATTAATGTTCACCCAATCGTGAGAGGAAAAACATCATTCAGGCCTTCAGTAATAGTATTCACAGTATTTTTTTCTATCTCCAACCGCCATTCAAGAACCTACAAGAGAATGATGAATAAGTTTTAAAAAGAGTGCCAGTAGAGAGGAAAACTAGATCAGGAGCTCACAACAGGAAGAGAGATCATCATTTCAACTGATTTTAAGGGCCACGGTAGACGGTTAATGTGTGGAGTTTTATTAGTGTAATAAAGGACAAGATAACAGATAATTCTAAACTGGAAGCTGTCAAGATTTAATTATTTAATGAAAGTATGATTAGAAGTATAGAATTGAAGTAGACTTTAGAAGGAACCGGAAACCAAATCCTAATTGGGAGACAACGGATAAACCTCTGCTCCTGTTCAAAAGACCAGGGAGGAGGGTGAACAAGACAATAGGCAAATTGGGAAAGGAAACAAATAGTAATACTTACTGGATAAAATTTCAGATTTCAGGCGGAGACGTCAGAAGGACAGAGTTAAAAGGACCGGACACCCAATCATAAACAGGAAACAAGGGATAAACCTCTACTCCTCTTCAAAAGACCGGGGTGGAGCATCAGGCTAAGAATGGTAGTCACTGTCCATCCTCGACAGAGTTCAGATCGCTGACACGCTCTTGTGAAAGGAGAGTACTTCTCCACCCTGCAACCCTTATCGTAGAAACGAGACGTTACTAGCTTATCACTGCCCTATTGAAGATATTGGAACGAGTTACATTGCTCAGACCTTCATAGCGAAGACACGAAATGCTATGTTCGCAGGGACAAAATCCCGAGACGATACTTCCCTACATTCTTCGCGTCTCTAAGGGCAGGGCCAACAGATATCGATCCTACACGTCCCCATTACATGCATTTCTTATTTCCTCTATCCACCTTCCATACATAATCTCACTCGGTAACGCTCTACCATGACTGGGTCTTTGTCCTTTTATTAGGTGAAACCATGAAAGAAAATATGGAAATTTGTTAAGTGAAAAATAACCTGAAAATTAAATTTTTACAACTATATATATATATATATATATATATATATATATATATATATGAAGAAATATAGTTTTAAGGTGTGCTATATTTATGGGATAAAGTGCTCAATATCAGAGATTGAGCGTATGTAAATATAAAAGTGAACATTGAAGTCTACACTCAGAGGCGACAGACAGTTTCATGTTAGACGCAGGAGGCCTGATTATTGCGTCTAGCATGAAACAGCCTGACGCCTCTGAGTGTTGACTTCAATGTTCATTTATATATATATATATATATATATATATATATATATATATATATATATATATATATATATATATTGTATATATATATGTATATAATATATAAATAATATATATAAAAACTTGCATATATATATATTTATATACATACACATTTCACTTTTATATATATGTGAAATGTGTATATATATATATATATATATATATATATATATATATATATATATATATTCCAGGATGATTTTCCAGCTTATTCAAGGTGATATTCGCCCTTCTAACTTTCTGTCCTGGAGTTACAAGGTGGCTCACAGGTACGATTTTCATTTTAAATCTTTTTTCACCGCTCTTTGAACTGTCATAGCTGAAACTCCTCTCTCATGTACCAAACGTTTTATGAACTTAGTTGGATCTTTTCTAATCGATCTCTTTTGCACTAAGTTGAAATGATGATCCCTCTTCCTGTTGTGACCTATTGAGAGCATCATAATCGTCGTATCATAATCATAGATATTTATCATAATAATTAAATACAAAAATGCTAGCCAACCGTTAGACACAAAGAATGAAGTAATTTCCAAGTGTCGACATAAAAACAAATTCAAATTACTCAGAAAAGG
>OZ038492.1:86422280-86434780 GCA_964036315.1 Acanthosepion esculentum | reverse complement strand
CTTTGAGAGTTTTGGCGATTAACAAAGATGGCCGACCAAGAAGCATGCTCCGGGATTGAACAGCGGTCAGTTATCAAGTTTTTGGTTGCTGAAGGGTGCAAACCAGTTGAAATTCATAGGAGAATATCAACTGTGTATGGTGCCACATGTTTCAGCAAAAAATGTCTACAAGTGGGCTAAATTGTTTAAAGAAGGACGGAGCAGTGTTGAGGATGAAGTGAGGTCTCCTGAGGTGATCGAATCATTCAATGATCTCATTCAGTCTGACAGAAGGGTGACAGTGGATGACATTGCAAGGACTTTGAGCTTATCTGTTGGAACAAACGCAGGGATCATCAGTCAGTAGGAGTCATCTTGCATCATGACAACGCAAGGCCTCACACAGCAGCCCAAACGGTGCAGACCATCAACGAACTGGGCTGGGAACTGCTCCCTCATCCCCCTTACAGCCCAGACCTTGTCCCTTCAGACTTTCACCTGTTTGGTCCCTTGAAAGCGTTCACGAGAGGCACGAAGTTTAAAAGTGACGATGAAGTCAAAAGTGTTGTGAGCGACTAGCTGAGACATCAGTCCAAATATTTTTTTACGCTGAGGGAATACGGAAGCTTGTGCACAGATGGGAAAAGTGTGTGATGGTGCTGGGAGACTACGTTGAAAAAAAAAGTAAGCTTCTATCTGTATTAGAAGTCCTTATACCGAAAAATTCACCTTATTTATTGAATGATATTATTCCAGGATCATTTTCCAACTTATTCAAGGTGATATTCGTCATTCTAACTTTCTGTCCTGGAGTTACAAGGTGGCTCACAGGTACGATTTTCATTTCAAATCTTTTTTCACCGCTCTTTGAACTGTCATAGCTGAAACTCCTCTCTCATGTACCAAACGTTTTATGAATTGAGTTGGATCTTTTCTAATTCATCGCTTTAGCTCTAAGTTGAAATGATGATCCCACTTCCTGTTGTGACCTCCTGATCCAGTTTTCCTCTCTACTGTTCTCTCTTTTTTAAACTTATTCATCCTATTCTTGATGGTTCTGTGGGGCTAACACAAAACGATTTTCTTCTGTTCTATCTATCTAGCTGAATAACTTAAATAGTTTTTCAGTGATTCTTACTGTTGTGGATTCCGGGATGAAATCCGGTATCAAATAATAACAAACGCCAAGAATGAATATAGGAAATACATATATTAATGTAATAATACAAACCGTTAATACAGGTTAGTAGCTCCAGGAATGCGGGGTTAGTAGAACAATATATATATATATAGTCTTTGGTATCGACGTATCGCTGTATGACTTCTTACTGAGTCTACGTACTTCGTTGTGTGTGACTTTTCTACCGACCGACTCTAATCCACTCCACTACTACTACGACTTGACTGACTACTCGGGTATTGACTGGCAGTAGTATATGTATACCTTGGGTGAGTCCATTTGTGTAAAAAGGGGAGGACCCCTCAATACTTACGAGAAATGGTGTCAAGATGGCTAAACGTCTCATCTGAAAATTTAGAAAAAAGAAACTCAATTAGTTTAGTATGTTTTTGTTTTTTTAGATATTAAACATTTTGTGGGATGAACAATTACGCTGTTACACGATTTGGACAACTCGGCTGTTACAATGAAGCTACCTTTGTCCCAAACCAAACCAATCCGGACTCACATGAGCACGTCAATAATAATGTCCCAGGACTCGTAGCAATAATATAAAATCCCACAACAAAATGGTGACTAATTATTGCCCAAACATCATACATTCCACAACACTTCGACTCACAATACTTGAAACGGAAACCTGGGGGCTGAGCAGTCCATGACCCCGGTCCATAAGTCGTTATGTGACAGGTAACGGTCTTCTTTGGTCCTTACTTGGGTTAGACGAACGGTCGGGGAAGCCTCATCCGATCAATCGCCTGCTCTTGTCAAACTCTAGCTTCTCTATAATTAAGCCCGACATTTTCTCACAAACTGATCACAACGATCTAAGACCCAAGTCTTTACTATTTTAAAATGCTAGAAGGCAGTGGGTCAATCGAGTTGAAGAGAAAGAAAATTTGAGTATTGTGTCATATTAAGGCCACAGTTTTTTTGCGGGTACTAAAGGCCAAAATTGACAGGGTCTCAGAGTCATCTCTTCATTTGCAAAATGACTATCAATAGATTTTATAGTAAAATTGAACGCCTGACATCCATTGGGGAAAAAATAAAGAAACAAAGTCAAGTAGTTATGATTATTCTCATGTCTTGTAAGGAGAAAGAAGATTTTACTCCTGGTTTAGTTTTGTAACAAAAACAACCAAACCTATCTATCTATCTATCTATCTATCTATCTATCTATCTATCTATCCCAGTCTGTTCATATCTATCTATCTATCTTTCTAGGTAGCTAGCTATCTAATATTTGTATTTGAATGTATAAACTTTATGCCTATATTTCGTACGCAACGGGGTTGTTCAAATTTTGATTTCATAAATATATATATATATATATATACAGTGTAACCCAGATATAAGAGACCCGGATATAAAAGAAACCCGGATATAAGAGAGATTTCTCTGGTCCAAAATTAGAGCCTGTATTAATGTATATATAATAGACCAAACCCGGATATAAGAGAAACCCGGATATAAGATACTTCGTCTCCGATCCCGACAACTCTCTTATATCCGGGTTACACTGTATATATATATATATATATATATATATATATATATATATATATATACATATATATATATATAGTGTAACCCGGATATATATATATATATGTATATATATATATAGAATAGCGGCCATAAAATAAGGAACGGAAACAACAAAGACATAAATATGTGTATTACTTAAAAAGTATTACATGATTAATGAAATTTTTACCGAATAAAGATTAAGGTGTAATGCATAAATATTATACAAAGTTACAAAAATTTACATTTTTTACGAAGGGCAAAGTTTCGTCCGGCGAGGTAGACAGTCCCTGAACCCGTTTATACGGGTTGTAAATGGGCATATTTTTGGCCGAGCCTACGGGCTCAGAGAACCCACATTAAGCCGGCCTTGTGCTACATGCGACACACGTGGGAGGGTTGTTAAATATCGAGACGGAATCGAGTCGAGCCAATAGTAGTTCACTCCAAACCAGACTGACAGTCATACTAACACCTTCAACATCTTGTGTTATATTTCTGTGTAATATATCTTTGTTATTTCTACTCTTGTGTTCGTGTTGTTCTTCCTTGGTCCTAACCTTGGACCATAACAGTGGCGACGAGGATATTGAAGCAACGAAGTTCTACGCGGACAATCTAAAAAAAAAACCTTTTTGCTATCGGTCGTCCATAACAGTGGCGACGAGGATATTTGGACCATAACACTTTCAATCACCCATTTATACTTGCTGAAGAATGAAGATGAATCAACATGTACAATATGCCAAGTTGCACTCACGATGAAACATATTTTTACCAACTTCGCCCCTATACGACATAAATATTACAAAGAAACTAACACGAGAAAACTATTTGAAAATATTGAAACCATCAACATAATGTCCTACATTAATGAAATAGGTTTATATCAAAACATATAACACCTATAACAGATCATCTATAAATCATTTAACTATAAAACATATGTTTACCGTGTAAGTATAAAATTACATTCAAAATATCTGTATTTCAAGGCATAAAATTGCCTTCAACATATCTGTGGTTGAAGGCACAAAATTGCGTTCAAAATATCTATAGTTAAAGGCATAAAATAATTGCGTTCAAAATATCTGTATTTGAATGCATAAAATTGGGTTCAAAATATCTGTATTTGAATGCATAAAATTGGATTCAAAATATCTGTTTTTGAATACATAAATTTGCCTTCAAAATATCTGTATTTGAATACATAAAATTGCCTTCAAAATATCTGTATTTGAAGGCATAAAATTGCGTTCACAATATCTTTAGATGTAGGAATAAAATTTCGTTTAATATTTAGATTTCTGCATTAAATAACCCATAAAGGTTGATATGCCGTTAAATGCAAACAACTAAACCAGAAGTTATCAGTCAGACCAAAGAGAAATACATCGAGTCTCGACACGCTTTCGTATATATTCACCCGACATCTGAACAGACGTTTCGTAATCTTCTTTAGCACTTAAAAATAATCCATGATTGGTCATTGAAATCTTGATATTGAGATGTGGGGCGTGCCAAGAATTTTTTATCACCCTTCTCCTATATTTACTTCAGTAAAATTAGTGATAAATGTCATGATTTTTTCAAATATTAAAATAAGTTTCTCGACATTTTGATTTTATTTTTTAAAAATACACATATGAATTGTAGGCGGCCATAAACAGTAGGTGCAAACATGTTCGATTTTTGTATTCCTTATCATCTATTTTATTTAAATTTATTGGTTTTATTTTATTTATTTAAATTTATTTCTTTGATTTATTTTTTATTTATTTATTTTTTCATTTATTCAAATTTATTTATTTATTTTATTCATTTATTTAAATTTATTTATTTATTCGTTTATTTAAATTTATTTATTTTATTTATTTATTTAAGTTTATTTATTTATTTTATTTATTTATTTAAATTTAGTTTAGTCTAGTTTAGTTTTTTAAATTTATTTATTTTATTTTATTCATTAATTTAAATGTATTTAAATTTATTTATTTTATTTTACTTTATTCGTTTATTTAAATTTATTTATTTTATTTATTTAAATTTATTTATTTTATTTTATTTATTTATTTAAATTTAGTTTAGTTTAGTTTAGTTTTTTAATTTATTTATTTTATTTTATTCATTAATTTAAATTTATTTATTTTATTTTATTCGTTTATTTAAATTTATTTATTTTATTTATTTAAATTTATTTATTTTATTTTATTCATTTATTTAAATTTATTTATTTATTTTATTTATTTATTTATTTAAATTTATTTATTTATTTTATTTATTTAAATTTATTTTAGTTTAGTTTAGTTTTTTAAATTTATCTATTTTATTTTATTCATTAATTTAAATTTATTTAAATTTTTTTTTTCGTTTATTTAAATTTATTTATTTTATTTATTTAAATTTATTTATTTTATTTTATTCATTTATTTAAATTTATTTATTTTATTTATTTATTTATTTAAATTTATTTATTTAAATTTATTTTAGTTTAGTTTAGTTTTTTAAATTTATTTATTTTATTTTATTCATTAATTTAAATTTATTTATTTTATTTTATTTTATTCGTTTATTTAAATTTATTTATTTTATTTATTTAAATTTATTTATTTTATTTATTTAAATTTATTTATTTTATTTTATTCATTTATTTAAATTTATTTATTTTGTTTATTTATTTATTTAAATTTATTTATTTATTTTTATTTTATTTATTTATTTATTTAAATTTATTTTATTTATTTAAATTTATTTTATTTATTTAAATTTATTTATTTTGTTTATTTATTTATTTATTTATTTAAATTTATTTATTTTTATTTTATTTATTTATTTATTTAAATTTATTTTATTTATTTAAATTTATTTTATTTATTTAAATTTATTTATTTATTTTTATTTTATTTATTTATTTATTTAAATTTATTTTATTTATTTAAATTTATTTATTTTGTTTTATTTATTCTTCATCATATATGTATCCTCATCATCCATTGTTTATTGTTTATAGACATTTTTTTTATTATTCACCTCACCCCCACCAATTATTTTGGGAAAAACGTTTCATTTTCAAACGATTTTTTTTATGTTTTTAATATAGTAAGTAAGAAACTAAAGCTCGTTGAAGTACCTGTGCAGTGGCGAACACCTCTACCAAACGTATGAGTTGACAATTAGACTCGTTTCAAGCTCAGAAGAGCATCAGAATCAAAAGAATCAAGTTTGACGTATAAACACGTCCGTAGCTGTTTTTTGTACGTTATGATTTTGACGTGTTTATTCGTCCGTGTGTGAAAAAGAGACTTTCGGCAAAAAAGAAAAAAACGTATATACACGTCTGCGCCGGGAAAGCGGTTAAAAAGTATACCTGCTAAAATAAAGTGGCTTATTAGACGCTAATATCCTCAAGGACACATGGCACAATGGATAAAGGCATTATTTAGATCCAGTTACAGGACCTAAAGAGTGTGAGTTCAATACCTGGTTAAAGCGGTGGAGAGGGGAATTAACAGGAGATCACTGACATCCATTAAACATGGCACGTGGAACTAGAACAGTCTACCCCAGTGAGCGAAATAAAGGGCTCAGTTCGACATTCCAACCACCTGAAGAAGGCCGGAGCGTACAACGGCCGAAACGTTGTAATAAATATGGCGACAAAGATGAGGACAATAGTGTGAATAGTGTAGACGCTACAGCTGAAAAAAAAGTTCTAGTTCGTGCCAATACCAGCAATAATCAAATATGGTGTTAATAATGACGTTTTCTCAGAAAGGACATAAAAATAAATGTAAGTTAAATTTATTTAAGTGCAATCTATCAAAAATATAATCAGCTCCATTTTCAACGATTGCAGCCCAATTGGAAGACAAATGATTGATTCTACACTACAGTTCAAAAGTTTAAGACTGCTCTTGGTATTTTTTTTAATTGACTCAAAAAGTAGTTGTTTTGTACTTTAAATAAGATAAAAATTATTTTCCATTGTTAAAAAGCTTTTAAAAAAAGTGAGATATGATTAGAAATTTTATTAGAAAAAAAAAAGAAAAAAATTATGAATTAAATTTTGCTCTTGTCAAAATATCCTCCTTTAGCCTTGATTATTGCATAACAAACGTTTGGCATTCGGTGCAAAAGTTTCTCAACGTATATGTTTCATAATTGATTCCTTTCTTTTTTGAATGACTTTAGGAGTTTTTTTCCATGTAATTTTTTTTTTTTTTACTTTTGTCAATTTCATTCTATGATAATTCTGGGTGTGGTTTCAAATTTTTTTAAACCGTACTGTATGTTTTGAAGAAACCTAGCCATTTCCACCCTTAAAATTTGAAATTCTTTTTTTTAACTTCGTCTGCTTACCGCACTTACAGAATGTTCTAGTGGCTGAAACAAAGGAAAATCTGTTGCCACTCAATCTGTTGAGTATCGACAATGTGGAAGAACATTCCCCACCCTAACGATTTTTACTTGGGCCCATTTTGAAGAGCGTGTCCTTGCATTATCATGCGGAGGAATAACACCGTTTTCTGTTTACCGAGGACATTTAGTTCGTTATGTGTGTGGAAATTTTACGTAAAACTGCGGCACGAATACGGTTATTTATATTTAATAGCATGTGTCTTATATCTGGCCCAACGTAAGTTTGTCTCGCTTGAAGGCGATAACTAATTTACACATTTAGATTTAAAATTATTTTCTTTTTTAAAGACTACGTTTTGATATTCATTTCCAATTTAGTCTTTTAGTGATCTTCGATATGAATTAATGCGAAATTGGAGCTCAACACTCCCACAGAATTCTGGGGTTAAAAGAGCCCAACTCTATTTTATAGTAATTTACAGAGTAAAGGCTATCTGCATTATATATTATCGACTTCTTTGCAATATCAGTTTTCAGGTTTAACTAATTTGCATATTGACTTTTAAAAAATACATTTTATTAATTAACTGTCATTCATTAATGTTCTTCGAGGACTGTTTTGATTTTTTATATAAAAAAATAATACTGTTTAGGAATATTGACTTATATAATGCAGAAATGTTCTAAATTTGCTTTTTACTTGGCCTTCAACAAGTTGGCTTCTATAATTTGTAAAACTTTCCTTATATACTGTTATAGTCCAAGTTCCTTGTACCACGGTGATGGTCCAAGGGTAGAACCAATGAAGAAATAACTCGAACACAGGTATGGAATAACACAGATATATTACAAACAGAAATATATACAAAGAAGTAGAAGTATTAGTTAGGTTAGAGTGAACTATGTTGTCTCGAAAAGTATCACTATTCCAATGTCTCTCTCCTGCTTCCTCTTGAGGCGCAGTATTTATGATGTCCGGAATAGTCCATTATTATTATGGGTAAGTATTATTATAACATATACTTACTATAACAAGCCTACCCCGACATGCACATTCTTTGAACAAATATATTGAACATCCACAACTGATGAGATAAAACTTTTTTCCCCGCAGAGCTGGTGGGCGAAGAAGAGGATCCATACCTTTCCCAAAATAAAGAGGACTCATACCTTTCCCATAAATATTGAACATTAATCCCATTAGCATGTAAATGAATGTAATGGATTCGACTGGAATTCGAACTCGGCTCTCCGATTTTTCAATCCGAACCGCTGTTCAGTCAGTTATGTGCCATGGTTAGGCGATCATGTATCTTTCGATATATGACTAACGAGGCAGATTTCTTCCCGCAGTAGGTTGCCATTACTTTCTGCGGTAGACCAGTTGCCACCCAAGGCTAAAGAACCCAGTTCTTTCCTGCTATTTACCCATAGCTGTGGGAAGAAGAAGAGGATTTATACCTTTCCCAAGGGTATTATCACGTAAGTGAATGCAATGGATTCAACTGGAATTCGAACTCGGCTCTCCGATTCCTCATGTGCCATGCGTGATACACGCTTAGGCGATCATGTATCTTTCGATATAGGACAGAAGAGGCAGATTTTTCCCGCAGTAGATTGCCATGTCTTTCTGCGGCAGACCAGTTGCCATCCAAGGCTATAGAATCAGGTCTGTCTTTCTATTTACCCATAGCCGTGGGGAGAAGAAGAGGATTCATACTTTTCCCAAGGTTATTAGCACGTAAGTGAATGTAATGGATTCGACTGGAATTCGAACTCGGATCTCCTATTCCTCAATCCGAGCCGCTATCCATTACTTCACCGTGCCTCCTGTTCATATCCATTCTGTCTATTTCATAAATATTGAACATTAATCCCATAGAAAAACAATTTTTCCTAGAAAAATTACCAGGTAATGTTTTTCATTCATACAAATTTTCATTCATGCAAATGTATTTTAATTCTGTCAACAACTCTTAGATGTTATTCACTTTCACCGTGTTTCATTTGTTTAAAAATGGCTAACATTCTAATGTTTAGCTGCCTGAATAAATACAAATGTTTTCTTTCATGTTTACAAATAAATTATGAATGAAATGTTCATTTAAAATTTGTGTTTCAAAGATTTCAAGTAGTGAATATATTTTACTTTGCAAAGCGATAGCAAGCGGGCGAATTCTGCTAGTTATAAATAAATCTATTGTTTTGTTTATAGTTTTTTCAAGATTAAATTGCATGCTTTTTCAAATAACGTCAGTTTTGCTTTGAATTACATTCACATTTAGATAAGAGCTCGGAAGAAAAGAGAATTATGCAGTGTATAATTTCTGTAAAAAATATTGATCGTAAATTTTATAAATACAATTCCAATAAATTACATTTGGAGTATTCTCCTCCTCTTTGTTGTTCTTATCCCAAAACTTTTATGCCTCTGGACGTTTCAGATGTCTGTCGTTATATTTACTTTGGAAATATATGAATCTATCTGTTCTTCCTCCAGGTTATGGATTAAATAGTAAGAAACAATTCTCTAGTGTTGGTTGGCAACAAGTCTAGGAGAATGGCAACTCTAAATACAAAACGAGTTGAGAATGCGGTTAGCAACTCCATCCAGTAAAAAATATTTGTAACAAATATATATATATACATAACCCCGCTTTCGAATGTAACTATTAACTGATACAACGAAAATTAAAATTTGAACCTCCTACCACCCCTTGTCTAGATGAATGGATTTATCGGTATCCTTGGAAACCCTCAATTATGAATCTTTACCGTGCCTTTAACAACCGTAAATTTTTAAAAATAAGTTACTCCAAAATTCGCTTGACGAGGAAATGGAACTAATGTCTTTGGTTTAATAACAAAATTAAATTCAGGAGCTTTACCTTCCATTTCTGAAACATGGTTATCACTGTGTAGCGAAAAACCCATATTTTAAATCAATTAATTTATAATATTAATGCTCTGTAAATTTACATTGAGCACTATTGTGTAAAAATAAAAATATCTATAAGAACACCGGATTTTATATCTTACTGTTCTTTCTTTATATATATATATATATATATATATATATATATATATATATATATATATATATATGGGGTGTGTGTGTATCTTTTAAGCATGCTTGATTAAATAAATTACAAACATTATTCTAAAAATAAGCAGACATGATGTTTGTAAATTATTTAATCAGTCATGCTTGAAAGAGAATTTTCTAGCTGAATACACACACACACACACACATATATATATATAAATATATATATATATATATATATATATATATAGAGAGAGAGAGAGAGAGAGAGAGAGAGTAAAGGTAATAGATCCATTGGTATATAATCCAAGTGGATCCTAGTAATATAAAATAAACTGATCCACAATAAGGGGCTCAATGTATTTATTATTACAGACCAAAAATTAATACACAATTAGATTTCAAAATCACTTCATATGGGGAATAAGGTCATGTCAAGAAACGAAAATATTATACCCACTTATATA
Source organism: Acanthosepion esculentum (assembly GCA_964036315.1). Taxonomy (NCBI): domain Eukaryota; kingdom Metazoa; phylum Mollusca; class Cephalopoda; order Sepiida; family Sepiidae; genus Acanthosepion; species Acanthosepion esculentum. The sequence continues at coordinate 86,424,219 of OZ038492.1, read as the reverse complement.
TATATATATAGGTTATGAAATGGACAAAGTCCGACAATTATTTTAAGACATTTTTATCTCCATACATTCTTTTTATACATACAAATATTTAAGTAAATGCTGTGTTTATAATAAACTAATAAACAATATTAACAACATTTACCGCCCTGAATGTCCGATAAATCTTCGTGGAATATATTCGTCCTCCGACAGGAATCGAACCCTATATCCTATACGGAACCGCCATATAGCCTGACGTGCCTTAAGCATTTGGGCCACAGAGGATTGTTCGGTTAGTAGTTTAAAATCGACCTGGCTAACCGAACGTTCCTCTGTGGCCCGATCAGTTAACCCACGTCAGGCTATATGACGGTTCCGTATAGGATACTGGTTCGATTCCTCTCGGAGGACGAATACATTTTATGAAAATTTCTCGAACATTCAGGCTGGTAAATGTTGTTAATATTGTTTATTATACATATTACTTAAATATTTGTATCTATAAAAAGAATGTATAAACATAAAAATGTCTTAATATATATATATATATATATATATATATATATATATAAAGAAATATGGTCTTAAGGTGTGCTATATTTATGGGATAAAGTGCTCAATATCAGATTTAGAGCGTGTGTAAATATAAAAGTGAGCATAGAAATCAACTCTTAGAGGCGACAGGGTGTTTCATGCTAGATGCAATCGGAGACGATTGTGTCTAGCATGAAACAGACTGTCGCCTGTAAGTGTTGACTTCTATGTTCACTTTTATATTTACACACACACACACACACACACAACACACACACACACACACACACACACATATATATATATATATATATATATATATATAGGCAGCAATCCTTCTTTCATGCACATTTCATTAAAAACGACTGACAAGGTGCTTTTATTTAGTTTTGTATACAATTTCTCATGCGATCTAATAATGTTTTTCTTTTCGGATGATAAATTATATAAAAACTGTCCGAATGTTCTTTTTATCCTAGCGCTTTCGTAAATCATTATATAGGCCACACTACAACATGTTTAACACGCAGACTAACTCTACACCTTTCTGACAATAGCTCAATTAGATCTCATTTAAATATTCATGGAGACCTACCGGACAATATTCGGAACATACTTGTCGATAACACTAATATAATAGCATCATCCACAAAAAAAATATTGGAAGCCTTATTAATAAAAACAAACCAACACTTAATAATATTAACTTTGAACATGGACATATCTTGACCGTGGTTAAAATTTTTTAAAAATTGAAACATTGTATAAAATATACATATAACAAACTATTTCTAATTCTAACAGTTAAAATATAATCCTTGAAAATGGCTAAATGTATAGCCGAAAGCGCTTGGATAAAAAGGACATTCGGACAGTTTTTATATAATTTATCATCCGAAAAGAAAAACATTATTAGATCGCATGAGAAATTGTATAAAAAACTAAATAAATGCACCTTGTCAGTCGTTTTTAATGAAAGGTGCATATATATATATATATATATATATATACATATATATATATATATATATATATATATATATATATATATATATATATATATATATATATATATATATAGCGATTTATTTGAAAATATAAAGTATGTATATAATGCTATTTACCTACGCACATACATATGTACACATATGTATAAATGCAAAAAATACATAAAAATATATATGTTCATTATAAAAATATTACATTCATACTATATATCTGTCATACATATATATGAATAGAGGTTACAGTATTATTTCTGAGTTAGTCTTAACTAAATTTAACTTTTAAAATTTTAAGTTTTAAACTAGATAAGGCGTGTAAGGCCATCTTTTTAATATACGATTCACTTCACTGGGTGTCGGTGATTTAACTTCGCTTGTAGTTGTTGGATTTTCGTATTCATTAATCTGAATGCGTGTCTTCA
>OZ038492.1:86392280-86412280 GCA_964036315.1 Acanthosepion esculentum | reverse complement strand
AAATAAGATTTATTCGTAAAACGCAAACAACGTTTGTAAATTTTTCATCAAACACTGAGTTTTTTTTTTTTTTTTCTAAATCCGGATAATTGAAAAAAATGTTCAGTTGCTTTAAATTGTCTTCTCTGTATGTCACGCCCAGATACTTGAAGCCGGGCAAATTGAGGCGCGGATAATCGAAGAGGTGTCTTTTAGAAGTTCAGGAATGTTTGGAAGGTGCATAAAAAACATGTCCAACAATGGTAGGGATCTTTTCAAAATTATTTCAGTGGAGCAACTACAGCAAAAACAAAAATAATCACGACATTACTGATTGAGTAATCGATAGGATCCATTACTTATCCGCTAGCGATGGGTTGAGGAATCGGAGAACCGGGTTCGAATTCCAGTCGAATCCATTGCATTCACTTACGTGCTAATACCATTGGGAAAGGTGTGCATCCTTTTCTTTTCCCCTCAGCTATGGGTAAATAGCAGCACAGACCGTGTTCTGTAGCCTTGGATGGCAACTGGTCTACTGCAGAAAGAAATGGCAACCTACTGCGGGGAAAAAAATCTGCCTCGTCAGTCATGATCGCCTAAGCGTGTATCACGCATGGCACATAACTGACTGATATTCACTTACGTGCAAATACCCTTGGGAAAGGTATGAATCCTTTTCTTCTCCCCTCAGCTATGGGTAAATAGCAGCACAGACCGTGTTCTGTAGCCTTGGATGGCAACTGGTCTACTGCAGAAAGAAATGGCAACCTACTGCGGGGAAAAAATCTGCCTCGTCAGTCATGATCGCCTAAGCGTGTATCACGCATGGCACATAACTGACTGATATTCACTTACGTGCTAATACACCTAGGAAATATTTAGCAGCATTTTAGTGATGAATAGAGAGCTACATTGGATGGATCTGGCGACTGGCTAATAGATTGGGTCCTTCGTCGAAATAAGCTACTTGAGTTAGTAGATGGAGCAGAGTAATGTCTAGTTGTAGTAGTGTAGACAGTAAGATTATAAATCCCTTTAAAACTAATGATAGTGTTAAGATATATTCAGAAAATGAATCTAAATTCTCTATTATCATGTTTTTTGATTGGTTACAAGCTACAAGCTTTACTACGAAGACTATATACATGCCGAGTACTTTCGCAATCTATAAGGCTGACTACTACCAAACATTTTCCAAAAACAAAGATTTCAAAGACACCAAATATGTTATCAAATGTTTCCAGATATCAATTGTTGTCGCTGAGTTATCAAAAACAACAGTATTTTCTTTTTATGTACCGGGTCCTTTCAGGACGAAGGCGGTCATCTCCCTATCTCTTGTGGCTCTCAACAGGTTTTGTGTTTCTGCCAACTCTCCCAGACCACGCATCCACCTGCCCAAGCCCGCCACGTATGTCATGCGCTGTTTTCGCCTTTCTCTTTAACCCTCTATTCGTCCCGTGAGTATCAGATTATCCAGGCTCTCCTTTCTCATCACGAGTCCCAGAGATTTCATCTGCCTCTTCCTTATGTTAATTATAAGCTTCCTCCTTGTTTGCATCCTCTCCAAGACCCCATCGTTGCTCACACGCTTGGTCGATGATATCCTCTGCATTCTTCTGTAGAACCACATCTCCACTGCCTCGGGTTTCTTCATCATTTGTGAGGAGACCGTCCAACATTCGCTGCCGTATAGGAGGACCGATGTCACGTAGCAGCTCATTACTCTTTTCTTTGTTACCAAAGAAATCCTCCTGTCTCGCAGTACTCTGCCCAGCTTTTGGAATGCGTCCTTGGCCATCCTTATCCGTCTTCGGATCTCAGCGTCGCACCTACCGCCCTGTCAAAATACTTCCCAGATATTTAAACTTCCGCACATGTTTGATTTTAGTGTCCCCGACCTGCAAATCGCATTTCGGGCTCATCCTTTTACTGGTGACCATGCATTGTGTCTTCTTGTAGTTTATGGCTAGTCCTTTCTTCTTGCCCTCCCTATCTACCTTCTGTAGGAGGTTTTGTAGTTTCTTTCTGTGTCTGCTATCAGTACCTTGTCATCTGCGTATCTTATATCGGTAAGGTTGTGGCCGCCAGTGACGAATCCTGGTAGGATTTCTAGTTCCCTCAGAATTGCCTCGCTGCATCGGTTGAATAAGTCCGGCGAGAAGACACATCCTTGCCTTACGCCTCTTTCTGTTTTTGTGTATTCGCTGAGCTCATTCTCGATGCGAATGCATGCCGTTTGCTGCCAGTATAGGTTGTTGATCATTTTGATACCTTTCCCGAATATATCGAGGTTGCTGAGCAGTTCCATCAGATCCTTGTGGCGTACTTTGCCGAACGCCTTTAGTAGAAAACCGGGACTGGTTTAACAACAAATTTGTTACCTTTTGGTACAGAGAGACATAATGGAGAATAGAAACAAGGGAAGAGAATGTTTAGCCGTGAATGAGTAACTGTTTTCAGCAAAAGCTACTGCTCCTGCTGCTATTCCTCTTGATGTAGGAGTATTTTTATGTCTTTCGTCCGAGGGTCGAGTCCAAACCTTGTAGGGAAGTATTCTTCCTCACAACATTTATACATTTATATAACTTTCTTCAAACAGACATTTTTTTAATGTTGAAAGCAACTTCAGTGTTTTATAATCTGAACCTTCAGTGACTCAACGGGTCACGGGTAATATATATATATATATATATATATATATATATATATATATATATATGAGTTAAAAATACGATTTGTTTATATAGTAGGCATAAACGGGATCGGGTTGGTTAACCTCCCCGAACGAGACTCTGCCCTTCAACAGAGCCTCGTCCGGGTTCCTCTCTGCTCAGAGGCAGAGAGTTCAACCAGCAAACCGAAGAAGATTTCAGCTAGTTAGATCCCAGCTAGTCTCTGTAGTCCGTTCACTTACAGATACTTATAGGTAGTTACTACCTATAGTGTAGTCACTCAGGGCGGTGACAAGTTATTTCATTACATCAAGAACGATGAATAAGTTTTAAGTTAATCTGATTAAAAAAAAATATATATATTTAAGTGAATAAGATTTAAATATATGAGTTGTTTAATGTTTGTTACTGAGTAAATAAAAAAACAACAGTAGAAAACCGGAGTTAGTTTAACAAGTTTATTACCTTTTGGTGCAGGGAAATATAATGTAGAATAGAAACTAGGGAAGAGAATGTTTAGCCGTGAATGAGTAACTGTTTTCAGTAAAAGCTACTGCTCCTGCTGCTACTCCTCTTGATGTGGGAGTATTTTTATGTCTTTCGTCCGACGGCCGAGTCCAAACTTGCAGGGAAGTATTCTTCTTCACAACATTTATACATTTATATAACTTTCTTCAAACTGATTATTCTTTTAATGTTGAAATCAACTCCAATGTTTTATAATCTGAACCTTCAGTGACTCAACGGGTTACGGGTAATATATATATAATTGGAAAAATTTTTCGTTAATTCAAACAAACTCGGTCGGTGACAGATGTGAAAACACCATTGCGTGCTCATTTACACCGGTCAGCTGAAAACATTGCTGCTGTACACGAAAATGTGGCCGAAGATTCAGACCCCTCTATTCGACATCGCGCGCAGGAATTGAACCTCTTCAAAACAACGTTACATCGTTTCCAATTGCATTCTCAGTTGGTCGATTATGTTGACCAAAAAAGCTGTGAATGAGTAATAGAAACAAGGGAAGAGAATGTTCAGCCGTGAATGAGTAACTGTTTTCAGTAAAAGCTACTGCTCCTGCTGCTACTCCTCTTGATGTAGGAGTATTTTTATGTCTTTCGTCCGACGGCCGAGTCCAAACTTGCAGGGAAGTATTCTTCCTCACAACATTAATCCAAGAAGAACAAAAAAACTTCTGCAAGTAACGTTAAATAAGAAATATTGAAACTATTTAAAAGATCAATGTATAAAATGACACCGACAGTTGCCGTCTAAAGTGCAGTAAGTGATACACCAATGGGTGAACGGTTGGAAATCAAGGAGGACCAAGTCACGGTACGGTGTCTAAGTCTTGTGCTCGTTGAAAGGATTATAGTCATCCCGAAGAGTCCATTATTTTCTGTCGCGACTCGTAGTGTGTTTATGTGTGTGCGTGTGTGTGGGGGGTATTTCTTCGAGACGACATGCAAGGTGGATTTGTTCCTGAAGTTAACTTCTACCTAAAGAGGCAAAACCTATAAGGTAGCAGGTGATTTTGAATTCAGAGTTTTCCTTCTACTAGACTGATTGCCAACCAAGGCTCTAGGGTCCTGCTATTTACTGATTGTTATGGTGAAACACACCTAGTCTATAGATAATAGACTCTCCCACCTAATATAAGTAGGAGTCAGTGAGGGTCGACGGGGAGTCGAATACGAAAGTAGTCAGCTACCACAACTAGATTACTCTGCGTAATACTTATTATAACAAGTTTCTAACGTTTTTGTACGTTGAACCTGTTTAGGACCGAATTTAGTCCAAATACAGTTTCCACTGCGGAAAGTAACTCTACAACACTGATGGAGTGGCGGAGAGATGGGTCTATACCTTTCTCATGAGTATCAGCGCATAAGTAAATGTAATGAAATCGACTGGAATTCGAACTCGGCTCTCCGATTACCCAATCCGAGCCGCTATCCGTTACTCCAACAAAAACAGTAATAATAATAAATACCGTGACGCTACACACGGCTGTCCTGGGTATTACGATAAACTACATCCGCGTCCTGGTTAAGACGATAAACTACATCCGCGTCCTGGGTAAGACGATAAATTACATCTGACAGCAAGGTCTGTGATAAGGAGGTTTTGAGGAGCGTGAAACCACCTCTTAATTGCTGGTGTTCCCAAGTCCATTCTGACACGGGGTGGTAGCAAATGTTAGGTTCCCAGCTATGGGCAAATAATTAACCCCCAAATTGGGGATAAAACACTATGAAAGTATAAAAATAGGTTTTAATACCAGAAATACTTTTTTTTTAATTATTACCAGCAATAATTTTTTGCAGGAAAAATTATTACCAGCACTACATTATTACCAGTAATACATTTTTGAAAATAAAAAAATATTGATTACCAGCAATACATTTTTGAAAAAGAATATTACCAGCTATACATTTTTTGAAGAAAAAAATATTATCAGCTATAAAAATTTTATCGGCATTAAATAACCCATTGAGTTTGATATGCCGTAAAACAAAACAAACCAAAAGTTACACCAGGTATGACTTCTAATCTTAATTAATTACAGGTGTTAACTTTTTGATATTTTGTCTTGATAAATTACAATGAGCTAAGGTAAATATCCGGTTCAGTACCATAGATTTGCTTTTTAGTTGCCTGACCCTTAAGCACTTCGGAATCTTCTATATTGGTTAAAATTTTGTGCATCTCTGTTCATGACCGGGAGTGGTTGAGGGAACACCAGGGTTGGGTGTTGACGGGGTTGACCTTTTTTAAGGTTTGAAGAATGAGTCAGCTAAAGCACGTTGGGACTCACCTCCAATAAATCGGTGAGCGCCTAGGTTAACCGATCTGAAGCGCTTAGTAAATCTGGCCCCCCATGAAATGGTACGCGCTGCTTTTATCAAAACTTGTTACAATATCGCGTGCATTTGGCTGTGTTGCATGTGCTTGGTATACTCTTAACTAGACTGGGTATCATAAGGAGTATATTGGGTTTCGTATATTGAGATATAGATAGATAGATAGATATGAACAGATTGGTTTACACATGGAAAGATAGATAGATAGAGAGAGAGAGAGAGAGAGAGCGAGAGCGAGAGAGCGATGAACGAACAGTTACACAAGGAGAAATAGATCCGAACATATTGAGATACGCACAGATAGATAGATAGATAGATAGATAGATAGATAGATAGATATGAACAGATTGGGTTACACTAGGATAGATAGATAGATAGAGAGGGAGAGAGAGAGAGAGAGAAAAGATGAACAGACACAAGGAGAAATAGATCCGAACAGATTGAGATACGCACAGATAGATAGATAGATAGATAGATAGATAGATAGATAGATAGATAGATAGATAGATAGATAGATAGTCTGTTTAAGGTTTGAAGAAAGAGGCAGCCATAGAACATTGCCTCTCCGCCCCAATACCTCTTCCAATCGGGGACCGCTGAGTTAACCGAACTGAACCTATTAGTAAACCTGGCTCCACATGAAATGTTACGCGCTGCTTTTATCAAAACCTATCACTATATCGGGTGCATTTGGCTGTGATGCATGTGATTGGTATACTCTTATCTAAACTAGGTATCATAAGGAGTATATATTGAGTTTCGCATCTTTTTACTCAGGTGTAACTTTGTTAGTCAGCTCTTCTCTCTCACGTTAATTACTTATATGGTCCGTAATAATATTTATGCATATAATAGTCATGTTCTGTCAGTAACACTTGCTTTAATGTCTGAACATTGACAAAACTTTTTAGCCTCATTTGCTATATATTGTATGTGGCCTCGTTGGCCACAAAAGGATGATATTGGCAGACCTTTCATAAATTATCACCAGTTTTACGCTGGAAATAACTTAATATGCATTGCGCGTCAGAAAACCTGCAGAAACCAACCCGGTCTCATTTGTCACATGAAAAACACACGATCTAGCTGAACAGACTTTACAAAACAGGCCAAGCCCTGTACAAAACAGGCCAGACCCTTTACAAAACAGGCCAGGCCCTTTACAAAACAGGCCACACCCTGTACAAAACAGGCCAGGCCCTGTACAAAACAGGCTAGGCCCTATACGGAACAGGCAAGTCCCTGTACAGCGGACATAAACATCGAGCTGTTGTTGTTTAATAATAATAATAATAATAATAATAATAATAATAATAAGAAGAAGAAGAAGAAGAAGAAGAAGAAGAAGAAGAAGAAGAAGAAGAAGAAGAAGAAGAAGTAGAAGAAGGCTCTGTACAAAACAACTGTTTGTCACATCTGCAATAAGCAATGCAAATCACTTGCAGGCTTAAAGGGGCATCGTCGGTCCCACGAGAAACTAAAACAGTGACCAAACTTGTCAGCGATGGTCATACTCGTTTAGCAAGTCGACATCCATTCGTATGTGACCGAGTGGTTAGGACGTTCGCATTCTGGCCACGAGAGAAAAGTTCGAATATCACCATGGTCGATTATGTCAGGAGGTGTGATCGGCCTGAAATTTGCGACTCCAATCGTTTTTCTCTTGGCGATATTTTCAAGGAATCACCTCCTTGAGTAAATCGACTCTGGTGAAATTCGAAAGCCAGGTCTCATGGCCAGAATGCTTAATCTACACCTATTGGGTCAGCGCCCATATTTCATACAGGTAACGTGTGTTCGGTGGTCAGATTCAAGGGCAGTTATTTTTTTTTTCATTTTTTTTAATCTCTCCTAACGACCAAATTTGCTGCATGATTAGAAAGGCTAACGACAGGCAAACCCTACTAGGTATCATGGCGGACATAAACATCGAGCTGTTGTTGTTGTTGTTTAATAATAATAATAATAATAATAATAATAATAATAAGAAGAAGAAGAAGAAGAAGAAGAAGAAGAAGAAGAAGAAGAAGAAGAAGAAGAAGAAGAAGAAGAAGAAGACGAAGAAGAAGAAGAAGAAGAAGAAAGGAAAAGCAAAAAATAAAGTAAATGCAACCGACCAGATACAGAAACGATGGCAAGATAAACCGCTTCACTGACAATACTCTGCCCGTACCAAACAAGCTGATGTAGACAAGCCCCTTACCCATCAGTGGCTACGTAGTCCAGGGTTAAAAGCTGAAACCGAATGTTTTATACTTGCTGCACAGGACAAATGCTTGTTAACTAGAAATTATCAAGCAGACATACTAAAATATTGTGTTAGCTCAAAATACAGATTCTGTGATAAGCAATTGGTCATCGTCTATCAGGTTGCACGGTATTGGCACCCACTGAATATAAAACACGGCATGACAGAGTGGGCCAATATCTGCACTGGAGAACCTGCAACTTCTACAGGAAGGAAACTGAAAGAAAGTGGTACACCAACCAGACTCGATTTCGGAGATAGGACCTCTAATAGTTTTATGGGACTACACAATACACACAGACAGAACAATCAAAGCGAATCGCCCAGACATTGTTATTAGAGACTGCAAACAAAAAAAAATTGCCTCCTTATTGATATGGCAGTCGCTGCAGACCGCAATGTATCTTTGAAGATTTTCAAAAACCTATCAAAATACAAGGACCTTAAAATCAAAATCTTAAAAATGTGGCACATGAGAACATCAACGATCCCTGTTGTGGTTGGAGACCACGGATTGATTGGAAAAGATTCCAGTAGACTAATTGAAGGGATTCCTGGAAGTCCATGCCTTAAAGAAATACAAAAAATTGTTTTAATGAGTACAGCCCACACATTACGAAGGGCTTTATTTATGTAAAATATGTGTTCTTTTTTGTTTTGTTTTTTTTAATTGCCCAGTTGAATATGTCATGATGCCATTTCTGACAGTAGATCTCTGGGCGGGACCCAGAAAGAAATGAGTACACATCAGAAATCAAAGGGAATAATAATAATAATAATAATAATAATAATAATAATAATAATAATAATAATAGGACCAATGCTTGTAAACTAGGAATTATCAAGCACATATACTAAAATACTGTGTTAGCCCAAAATGCAGATTCTGTGATAAATATCCAGAAACCATTGGTCCTCTTGTATCAGGTTGCACGATATTGGCACCCACTGAATATAAAACCCGGCATGACAATGTGGGCCAATATCTGCACTGGAAAATTTGCAACTTCTACGGGAAGGAAACTGAAAGAAACTGGTATGAACACCACCCAGACCCGGTTACGGAGATAGGACCTGTTACAATTCTATGGGACTACACAATACACACTGACAGAACAATCAAAGCCAACCGCCCAGACATTGTTATTAAAGACCACAAAAAAATGCCTCCTTATTGATATGGCAGTCCCTGCAGACTGCAATGTATCATTGAAGATATTCGAAAAGCTGTCAAAATACGAGGATCTTGAAATAGAAATCTCAAAAATGTGGCACATGGGAACATCAACAATCTCTGTTGTAGTTGGAGCCCTAGGATTAGTTGGAAAAGATTCCAGTAGACTAGTTGAAGGGATCCCTGGAAGTCCATGCATCAAAGAGATACAAAAAATTGTTCTGACAAGTACAGCCCACATTTTACGAAGGGCTTTATCTATGTAATATTTTTTTTTTGCAGCAGAAAGTGTCATGATACCATTTCTAACCTTAGGTCCCTGGGCGGGACCCCGAAAGAAATGTGTAAACGCCAGATATCAAAGAAAATAAAAACAATAATAATAATAATAATAGTGTGAACATCAGCCAGAAGCAGTGACAGAAAATGACGAATCTCAAGACTGTATATGCACATTATTATTTTTATGTTTCAGCTAATGTAAACCGCCGTGTAACAGATATGATCTATTGAACAAGATTGGCGACAAAGTCTCATCTTTTTGCAGTTGAAATGGCTCGTAAGATTCGTTTTTTGTTGATAAATAGTAAATCCTCTAACATTAGTGACACATATTAAAGACTCGAAATTTAATAATGTCACATGACAGAAACGGTGACTAATAAAACATTAATTATAATCCAAAAAGGTCATTACTTTTATTAGTAGCTCACTATCAGAAAATAGTAACATATTTTTTACGCAAAGAAAGTGGATAATGAATCCACAGATATTTATGAAAAGGAAATCTATTAAAATGGGATTAAGATTTATTTTTATGCATTTCCCTGGTGAATAATTAAAGTCCGGAATCCATCTTGTTTTTCATTCTCACACTTTTTACCTCTTTTTTTTTTGCCAATCGACAGCTTCTTTCATTCAATACTCATAAAATCCACAAGGTTTGAGAAGTTTAACACCAATATTATTTTTAAAAAAAGAAAAAAAGAAAGAAAAAATAAGGCAAAAATTTAATAAGACTAAAAGTCATTTTTAAAAATTTTAGTTATACAGGTGAATTAATCACTTATATTAGTGACTAATTCACCTGTAAAACTAAAATGTAATAAAATTTAAAGAAAATTTTACTTTAAAAAAACAATGATGGTTTTTAAAATCATTCCAATATTATTTGAAAAATCATTTGAAAGATTTTGGTGTAAACAATTACGAAAATGAATTTAAGTAGTGACATGATTTAAAATTTAAATATTCTTAAGATGTATTAAAAATTCAAAGGAAATATTAAATTTAGTTTTCATTGTTTTAAATGAGTTAACATGTCAATAAGTTGAAAAAAAAATCAATATAAAGTATTCATTAGATACAAATGTTTAAGAAAAAAAACCCTAAGCATTCCAAAGTTAATTTTTACTTGAATATTTCAGCAGCAATACACTGGCGTATTGGTATGCCATTTATCTGTTTACCTCCAAGATTGGCTTTACTATGACAAAATCAGCAAACCAGCCAAAGCAACTGACACTGGCTTTTATTATTTTTATTAGTAAAACTTTATCAAAAAGTAGTAGCATTTTTTTTTTTATGCAGAGAAATCGATAAAGGAATCAACTTAAAATTATGGAAAGGAAATATTTTAAGATGGGATTAAAATTTTGTTTCATATGCATTTCTCTAGTGAATGATTAAAGTCTGGATTCCATCTTGTTTTTTTAGCTGCTTCTTCTTCTCAAACGATTTGCCTCTTTCGTTTGTCGATTAACAACTTCCTTCATTCATTGGTTATGCTTTTTTAAATGGCTGTCTGTTGGAGGATTGAAGAAAAAGAAACCCTAAAGAGGAAGTACAATCTGGAATTGGAATGAAAGCAGTGACGGAGCCCATCCTGAATCCATCATGCTAATTCAGTATGTGGAATTAATACTTCTTCTGTGTACTACGTCCCTTCAGGATATAACCGATCATGGCTCTCCACAACTTCCTATCCATTATCTATTAACAGTTCTCCCTTTGGTAAGCCAGCTGACCCCCGTTCCACCGTTCATTCACACAAGCTTCTCAGGTAGGTGACTCGCTGCCTTCCCATGCTTCTCTTGCTCTCAATATGCCTTGCGAGGCTTAAATTTTCCAAACCTTCCTTCCTCATTAGGCGTCCAATAAATTTGTCTCATTTTGAAACACCGCTTCCCGTGCGATCACTAAAGTTAAGCAAAGTCGAGTTTTTCAGTACCTAGAGGAGTGACCGCTTGGGAATACCAGGTGATGTAAGCTTGGATGTGCGGGTGGTGTAATGGATAATGGTTCGGAATTGTTAATCAGAGAGACGAGTTCCAATTCCAATTGAGTTGGTTATATTCAATTAAGCGCAAATACTTTTGGTAAAGATATGAATCCACCTCTTCTCCTCCAGCTATGGGTTAATTAGTAATACTTACATCACTAAATTATTAGTATCTCCTCCACTCCCCACCGCCGAAAAAATCTTACATTCAAATAGTAATTTCTGGCTTTAAATAACCTGTAAAGGGTTGATAAACCGTAGAAAACGAAGCAACCAATCAAATTTTTTTTATTCCGAAAATGTTGCCATTTTCTTCAGGACTTCCTTGTTGCTTACTGACTCCGTCCATGGAATTCTTAGTATCCTTCTGTAGAACCAAATTTCTGTTCACCATTCACATTATTCGGACTATTGTCCTCATCTTTGTCGCCATATTTATTACAACGTTTTGGCCGTTGTACGCTCCGGCCTTCTTCAGGTGGTTGGAATGTCGAACTGAACTCTTTATTTCGCTCACTGGGGTAGACTGTTCTAGTTCCACGTGCCATGTCTAATGGATGTCAGTTGTCAGTTATCTCCTGTTAATTCCCGTCTCCAAGTTATCCGCAGCCTTAACCGGGCATTGAACTGTCACTGGATCTAACTAACGCCTTTATTCACTGTGCCAGATACCAACTTTCTATTGCCTCCAGTTTTCATCTGTGGGGACATTGTCCAATATTTTCAACCATATAAGTGCAAGATATCACATAGCAATACAGGATTTCTTTTGTATTTCTTTTGTTTCTAAAGAAATTTACTTATTTCTTAATACTTTGCTTAGCTTTGAGAAGACATTTTTCGCTAGCCCAATGCGTGTTCGGATTTCGATATCGCACATTCCATCCTCTTTAAAAAAAACACTTCCCATATATTTAATTTTCTATACCTTTAGAAGAGTCAGACCAGGCTTAAAATGGAGTAGTGCTGTCATATTTGGCCAGTAGGGTAGGTTGATTTTTGATTTTTTTTTTTTTTGAAAACCAACATCGCACTCTGGGGATTTCATGTTATAAGTACGGAGACTATAAATTTGATTTATGGCTTTTACCAAATTTTGAGTTTTTAGTTTTAAAGACCGACTGAAAAAAAATGTACATAAATATCTAATTTCCTTAACTGACTTCAAAACTTTACTATTTCAACAATAAATCCAAATAAAGTTGATATCTTTTGTATTAGATACAATGAATGGAAAATATATTCAAACCAGAATTCTAATTATGAATCACAAGCAAAATATACATTTTTTTTTTACTATATTCGATGAGTAAAAACTATGTAATTTCTTTTTTAAATTACAAAAAAGATTATTAAATGAATATAAATTTTTAGATCATAATTAATAAAATATATATATATATATATATATATATATATATATATATATATATATATATATATATATATATATATATATATATATTAGAATTGGACATAGTCCGACAATTTATTTAAAGACATTTATATATATTATGTTTAACGTTCTTTTTATAGATACAAGTATTTAAGCAAATGCTCTGTTTTTATAATAAACAGTCTTAAATAACATTTACCGGCCTGAATTCAGTAAATGTTATTTAATACTGTTTATTATAAAACAGAGCATTTGCTTAAATACTTGTATCTATAAAAAGAACGTTAAACATAATATATATAAATATCTTTAAATATATATATATATATATATATATATATATATATATATATATATATATATATATATATATATATAGATAGATAGATAGATAGATAGATAGATAAAAGTGTATATAACACCATAATACTGCTGGGCAAAAATTATAAGACAAAATGTTTTAAATTTGTATTGCTTATTAAAAATCCCACTAAAACTACAGCACCGTATAACACATTACATCATAATATAGCTAAATTGTTCAGTATCATCTCCCTTCAAAGTAAATGAAGGTCTTATTTGATGGTAGAATGATTTAGTAATAATTTGCATCTTGTTCATATACAATTTCAGTAAATTATAAATTTTATAAGGCTTTCACTGATCACTGGAATTAAATTCCAATGCTACAATTTTGAACCATCATATCCTCCTGCATCCCATTAGAACGTCTGACGCTCAACTTCTCGAGAGCACCTCTCTGCGGCTGCTCGGTCGCACGCTGGCTGCTGACCTGAGGTGGAACAAATACATCGAGTCAATTGCTTCATCCACCGCAAGGAAAGTTGGCTCCCTGTGCCGGGCCAGGAAATTTTTCTTCCCGGATTCGATCGTCCAAATCTACAAACCAACCATCCGCCCTTACATGGAGTATTGCTGCCATATATGGTCTGGAGCCCCTTCTGTTTGCCTCGGGGTTCTTGATAAGATCCAGAGACGGGTATGCAATGTAATTGCCCCTGATCTGTCATCTCGTCTGC
Source organism: Acanthosepion esculentum (assembly GCA_964036315.1). NCBI lineage: Eukaryota > Metazoa > Mollusca > Cephalopoda > Sepiida > Sepiidae > Acanthosepion > Acanthosepion esculentum. The sequence goes on along the minus strand of OZ038492.1, from coordinate 86,398,617 downwards.
AGTCGCTCTCTCACAGATGCGCCGTCGCCTCTCGCTGTCTTTTTTACAAATACTTTCACGGTAATTGCTCCGATGAGCTGCTATCGCTGGTTCCCAGACTCCATGAATTCAAGCGTCCTACGAGGCTGGCATCTCGCTCTCACCCTTTCACTTTTGAAACTGTTAAATTTTGACGTCTCTTCTACTCCAATAGCTTCATATCTCGCACCTCTCGCCTGTGGAACTGCTTTCCTTATTGCTGTTTCCCTGACAACAATAATCTCCAACTATTCAAATGTAATGTCAGTCGACATCTCCAGTAGCCTTGATCTATCCACTATCCTTCTCCACATCCTTTCCTCTATCACTCCTATCTGCTCTCGCTCCAAATCTTCTGTAACCCCTTGCGTGCTAGTGGCTTCCCCCCTTGCTTGGGGTGAAATGCTTAAAAAAAAAAATCATCAAAACACTGTATTGATTTGGAAAAAAAAAATATTGTCATTATTTCTCATCTCGAACCTCAACTTTCAAATTGAGTGCAATACCACGGTCCCTAAACCCACCTGCCCTAATTTACATATTTTGAGCATTTAGTTTTAAAGATCGCTTGAAAAAATGTAAAGAAATACCTAATTTCCGAAGGTTTTGCTTACAAACGGACTTCAAACGTGTACTATTTCCAGAATAAATCCAAATAAAGTTTATATTTTTTGTATTAGACATTAAATGGAAAATATATTCACACCAGAATTTTAATTATGAATCACTTCAAGCCAAAAATGCACTTTTTGTTTTATTGTATTTTGTAAAAACTGTCTAAAAATTGTAAAGGTTTACCAAAAAAGTACTCAATGAATAAAATGATAGATCATTTGTTCGATCATAATTAATAAAAAAAATAGATAAAAGTGTATATAACACCATAATACTAGTGACTAAAAGTTATAAGACAAAATGTTTGAAATTTGCATTGCTTATTAAATAATCACAATAAAACTATTACACTGTCTAACACATTACATCATAATATAGCTAAATTGTTCAGTATAATTTTCCTTTGAAGTAATTGAAGGTCTTATTTGTTGGTACAATGATTTAGTAATAACGTGCTTGTATCATGCATCTTGTCTATATACGATTTTATAACTTCGGTAAATTATAAATTTTATAAGGCTATGCTATAAGGCTTTCATTGATCACCGGAATTAAATTCCAACGCTACGATTTTTAACCTAAACTTAATCTTTAAATACTACCTGCCCCAGGGCTCCTTCCCTGTGCTGGTGGTATCACGGCTACGACTAGCTTGGACCGGCCCTGCCAAGTTTGGACCAGCTATGACAAGCCAAGACTCGTTATGATTACCTTAGACCAATTTCGACAAGCTATGACCAACTAAGACCAGCAGCCCGAGTGAAAACATTAGGGTCTCCACGTTAGAAACTGACCTTTTGTCACAACACTGACTCAGTGGGGGTCAAGTAAATCACAGTTACCTGCCCCAGGGCTCCGTCCCTGTGCTGGTGGTATCACGGCTACGACTGGCTTGGACCAGCTATGCCAAGCCAAGACCAGCAATGCCAAGCCAAGACCAGCTATGACTAGCTTAGACCAGTTCTGATCAGCTTGGACAAGCTATGACCAGCTTGGACCAGCGGCCCGAGTGAAAACACTCGGGTCCCCACGTTAAAATCTGACCTTGTGTCACAACCTGATTCACTGGGGGGGGGGGGGTCAAGTAAATCTCACTTAATCTTAAAAATCGTTTCGTCAAAAAACAATAAGAATTTGGAAAAACATATTTTCTGTTTTGTTTTTATTTATTATGTGAAACCGAAACTTTCAAATTGAGTGCAATATCACGGTTCCAGAATCAACCTGTCCTTTTTGGGCAGTAAGCTGTCCAGTTCTCACTTGCCTGTCCAAAAGCGTATCCGGGTCCTTGTAGGCGACAAGTTATTTTCCAGCCTACAACCCCTTTCCTCACAGACTAATCGTCGCAGGCGTCGTGCTGCTCTATCGCTATTTCCATGGCAAGTGTTCAGATGAACTACATTCCTTAGTTCCACATGTTCTAACCTTCACGGCTAAGATCCGCCATGCCACACCCATTATAGTGAACCGCCCTTATCCCCTTCCTAACTCCACTGGTAAGGTGTAAGTTCCACTCGAGCAGCTTCTTCTGCTGCCCCATGGAACCACTCCCAGGAGGATGCTGTCTCGATCAAGTCCACGGTTATCAAGTCTACAGTTATCCTCCCCAAATTATAAAGTCTACCGTTATCTTCCCCAAATATCCGCGTAAACTGTGCCTCTTACTCTGTAACCGTCTACTTTGAGTGTCTCCGGGCATTGTATAATGCGAACAACATTTTAGAAAAGAAAAAAAATGTTTTTCAATTCGGAGTTCAAATTTTGGACGTTTTTCCTTGCCAATGGCCATAATTTCTGTCTATTTGCAGTTGAAATACCTCGGCGTATGAATAGGTTAAAACAAATTCAGTATAGGAGATAAGGAAATAGGAGATAGAATAAGTTGTGTTAGAGGTAGTTTCACCCAATACCGCCCATTGCTACAAAAACAAAACATTAACAATAAAATTCGGGTCATGTTTTTAAATAGCCTCGAGACTTTTACATATTATTTTATAAATTTAATAAGGTTGTGCTGGAAGAGAATTCCAACGCTACGATTTTGAATAAGTTTCCTCAGAAAACGGTAACGATGAGGAAAAATATTTTGTGTCTTATATATATATATATATATATATATATATATATATATATATATATATATTAAGATATTTTTTATGTTTATACGTTCTTTTTATAGATACATATATTTAAGTAAATGCTCTGTTTAAATATTGGTATCTATAAAAAGAAAGTATAAACATAAAAAAATGTTTTAAAATAATTGTCGAACTTTGTCCATTTCGTAATAGGTGATAGAATAGGCTGTGCTAGAGGTAGTTTCGCCCAATACCGCCCATTGCTACATAAACAAAACATTAACCATAAAATTCGGGCCATGTTTTTAAATATCCCCGTCAGATAGAGACATTCATATGGATGTCAGGCATGGCGATAAACCCGTTCAGAAATATCTAAACCTTCTACCGTGTAAATCCCTTTTATCAGATAAAGCCTGTGGGTTTTAACATGGATCGTCCTTCTTCGAAACTTCCAACAGCAGCAACAAGTAAAATGGATAGCACGTATAAATTGAAAAGAGAATAATGACATAATCAAGACATTAACTTTCCACACCACTTCAAACAAAAGGTTAGGAAGGAAACCCGCATCAATACTTGAAAGAGCGATAACAGCTACTGGACTTGAGAAACCTATTTTTCTAAAGAAGTATTTTAAAAGAAATCTTTTATAAATTTCAACCGAAAGCACCACTTACTGCCCGGTCAATGAATGTCGAATCTTTCCTTATAAGGAAACGGCTAATATTAACATTATCATTTTTTGTCTTTTAAGGAAACCAATCCAACAGGTAAGCATGACTGAGTTGTTAAATGTCAACATAAAAAAATTTATGTCTATATTTCTGAGATGGGGTATTATGTACATTATTCGGACTATTGTCCTCATCTTTGTCGCCATATTTATTACAACGTTTCGGTCGTTGTACGATCCGGCCTTCTTCAGGTGGTTGGAATGTCGAACTGAACCCTTTATTTCGCTCACTGGGGTAGACTGTTCTAGTTCCTCATGCCATGTTTAATGAATGTCAGTTATCAGTTATCTCCTGTTAATTTCCCTCTGAAAGTTCTCCACTTCCTTCGCCGGGTATTGAACTCACACTCTTTGGGTCCTGTCACTGGATCTAACTGTGCCATATGTCCTTGCGTTTTTATCTTGATTTTAACCTTTGAAGTTTGGAAGCATACAGATGCACCTGGAAAAGTTTCACATGTTTACAGTCCAAGGGCGCCTGAATGCGCCCGCAATTAATAAGCATTTTATTTCAATATTCAGTATTAACATACGTCACATGATGAACTGGATGTGCCGGAAATCTTTAACTTTGTGAAGTGGCTTCCCTCTGTCTTTTCTACAAATATTTTCATGGCAATTGCTCTGATTCAATTAGTCGGTGCACCAGGGACAAAAAGTCCCTGGTGCACCGACTAATTGAATTTAAACGTGCTACTAGACTGGCATATAGATCCCACCCTTTTACTGTTAAAATAGTTAAATGTAACCGACACTTCTACTCCAGCAGTTTCTTTTCTCGCACTTCCCGCCTGTGGAACTCACTTCCGTTTACTTGCTTCCCTGATAACTGCAATTTTCAATAATTTAAATGCAACGTCAATCACCATCTCCTGTCATCTTGAACCCCGTTTGTCTTTTATCCTTTCCTCAATCCCCTATATCTAGTCTTTTCTATCACTTTCACTTCCTGTAGCCTTGCTTGGGGTGAAATGATTACTATATATATATATATATATTGAGTCTGATTTGCTACCTCTTCGTCACCGAGGCCCGTTGAACAGTTGGTATGACGTTTACTTGATGACCTAACTGTCAGGGTTTCAATTCTCAGTAGTGGATGCGCACTGCTGATGAGTCCCAAATATAGGACAAAACGGCCGTCCAGTGCTTTCTGCATTCTGTTGAGGTTTCAGACTCGACGAATTACTTAATAGTATATATATATAATGAAATGGACAAAGTTCGAGAATTATTTTAAGACATTTTTTATGTTTATACGTTCTTTTTAAGTCCGGCAATTATTTTAAGAGATTTTTTTCTATAGAAAGAACGTATAAACATAAAAAAATGTCTTAAAATAATTGTCGGACTTTGTCCATTTCATAATGTGTGACGGCATTTGTTTACATTTGGATACGCATCGAGCAGATATGAATGTATGAGAGAAAATCATGGAAAACTGTAGTTTAAAAACAGTAAAATCGACCTTGCTAACCGAAACGCTCCTCTGTGGCTCAATCGGTAAAAGCAGGTCCGTATAGGATACAAGTTCAATTCCTGTCGGAGGACGCATATTTTCTATGAAAATTTCTCGGACATTCAGGCCGGTAAATGTTGTTAATACTGTTTATTATAAACAGAGCATTTACTGAAATATTTGTATCTATAAAAAGAATGTATAAACATAAAAAAATGTCTGTATGTATTTATAAGGTGTCCATAAAGTTCGTGTGCACTTTAAAAAATTTATACCTTTATTTGTATTTGCGATAGAAATAATTCTTCTCTAACAAGGACTCGGAGACGCTTTTGAACTCTATCAAGACCGAAAAGTGAGGTCTGGACAGTTCCCGTCCAAATATGACAACAGTACTCCATTTTCGGCCTGGTCTGGCTCTTATAAAGGTAGAGGATAGCATGAGGAGTCAGGTACTTACTGGAGCGGTACAGGAGCCGATCATTTTACCTGCATCTTAAGCGATGGATTGTATAGTGATTTTCCAATCGTAGCTTAGATGTGGCACCAGGCCGAATGTAGGGAGCATCCAGTAAGGATCGAACTCACTACTCAGTCGTAATTGTTCTAGCAAAACAAGCTTGCTAACGATTACACCGCCTCGATGTGCCCAAATGAAGCTTCGGCTCGTACGGGATAGTGATGGATTGTATATGTGTTCCACATGAGGCCGAGGGTGAGTTTGAGGCCCAATATCCTCTCAAGGTACGTTGTCTCCTCGAGGAGACCTCCGGTCATCGTGATTTCGGGGTCTGATCGGCGGTGATGGAATGTAACCAGTTTGGTTTTAGAGGCATTGAATAATACCAGCCAGTTTTTTTCCCCTCACTGAGAAGTTAGTGTTCAATTAGAAGAGAGGTCAGTTATCCATCTCTGATCATCAAGATTTTTAGAGGTGCACTTATATACCATCGGCATAGATATTTACAAATGATCGGAGTATATTCTTAGGTAGATCATTTATGTACATCAGAAAAAGGGTTGGTCTGAAAGTGACCCCTGGGGGACGCCTGCATTGACCCCCAGGGCCTCAGAGGACTGGTCATTAATAACTACCTTCAGGGATCTACCTGTTAGGAAGGATTTTATAATAGAGAAAACCCTTCCAGTGGTTCCATAGCTGGAGAGCTTGTGTAACAAATCTTTGTGCCATATCTTGTCTCGTCCGAGTACTTTCAATGGAAGTAGCGATAGGGCAGTGGAACACTCGCCATATCCCACCTATGAGAGAGAGTTTGTTAGGTGGAAAATACTTCTTCAACAAGGTGTTGGAGACACTTTTTAAAATCTATCAAGATTGGAAAGTGAAGTCTGGGCAACTCCTGCCTAAATATGGCAACAGTACTCCATTTTTGGCTTGATCTGGTTCTTACCTGCATTTTTAGCGATGGA
>OZ038492.1:86372280-86379780 GCA_964036315.1 Acanthosepion esculentum | reverse complement strand
CAGTGAAAGAAAGGTTTTAAGTCCGGAATTTTCGGGCACGCCTGTGTCCTTCATCAACGGCGCAAAAAATAAACAGAGAAATGAGAATTGCTCACTGACAGATGATTTTGTAGACGCTGTATTTTTCTGGTGGCAATCATGTCGTTAGCGGAAAACCGAAATCCGTTTGATTCCTCAATGTGCGATATCTTTTATGAAAATAAACTCAAATTTAAAAATTTGATCGGTGTAAAAGCAATAATTACTAGTGGAAATATAAATATATATATATATATATATATATATATATATATATATATATATATATTGAACATTAAAATATATTAAAAAATTAAAATCTTCAGACACCATAGGTTGTATATTAATATTCTTTCGTTTTTATTATTATTTCATTTAGATTCCTCGACTAGTTTCGGTCAACATGGCCATCATCAGGAGAAAAAAAAATTCTGCTTCCTGGTAGCAGTGAACTACAGAAATGAATGTCTTGATGAAGAAAATGAACTTTTGTCTGTAGTTTTCATTTGTTTTGTTTTTTTAATTTTTTTAACATGAATTTTGGTCAGTCTTTGTGCTGCTCAAACAGTCTCTTTTAAGTTTTTATTTGAGATAAGAGCTGGATGCATTCATGCTCCTCTGAATTCCCATGGTCATTTTGACAGATTTATTGGTTCCTGGATAGGGGATGTGTCTCTTTTAAGTGTGTGTGTGTTATTCGGTTCTTAGGGAGTGAGTGAGTATGATGTGTGCAAGCGTGTATATTACTATGGGTGTGTGTTATCATTTGGCTCATTAAGGAGTGAATGAGTATGATGTATATATATATATATATATATATATATATATATATATATATATGTACCTAGTGTAACAAAATTGTTCAAATCGTGCAATAGCAAAATTGTACAATTGTTAGATGAAGCTTTGAACCGTTGTATCTTAGAAATGATTAAATATATCTTACTGGAATTCTATAAGGTTTTATAACACTATTGGACTCTACTTTGAGCAATAAGAATGTATAATTACTCGCCAAGCTTAACAGAGGAATCCTGATGAAATCAATCATAAACGAAAATGACATGTTCATCATTAATTAATCATAGCTAAGGAGTGGAAGCTCATGAAGGATTGAAATAAAGTTTATATATATATATATATATATATATATATATATATATATATATATATATATATATTATTCCAGGATCATTTTCCAACTTATTCAAGATGGTCTTCGCCCTCTCTAACTTTCTACATTTCTGTCCTGGAATAACAAGTTGCCTCAGGTTTCATGTACGAAGGCTTTTTTTCACTGTTCTTTGAACTTTCATATCTGAAACTCCTCTCTCACGTGCCGAACGTGTTATGGATTGAGTTAGATCTTCTTTAATTGATCTCTTTAGCTCTAAGTTGAAATGATGATTCCTCTTCCTGTTGTGACCTCCTGATCCAGTTTTCCTCTCTACTCTTCCCTCTTTTTAAACTTATCCACCGTTCTCTTGATGGTTCTTGACTTTCACACTCAAGATAAATGGCCGCAAATCCAAATTACTGCAACTATGTGCCCTGCCCCTTCAGGGTGTGGATCATCCTGTCGTTTGTATCTCTTAGCAGATTTTTTTTATTTTTGCTAATTCTCCTAATCCCTGTTCGGCCAACCATTTACACAAATTCGTTAAGTACGTTATTCTCCACTTTCCTCTGACCCTCTTGTCTTGGACTTAACCTGTGAGTGTTCAATTTTCCATGCCCTTTTTCCTCATTATGTCCCTTAAAAATTTAAACTCTCTATTTCTGAGGTTAAGTATAACTGTCCTTTTTGCTTCCATTTTATCTAAAATCTTATTTGTTGCTCACATGTTCATTCCATGGTATTCTCAGCATCCTTCTGTAAAACCATATTTCTGCCTCAAGTCTATTCTTCATCTGTGCGGAAATTGTTAAGCATCCATAAAGGAGGACAGATATCACATAATTGTCCAGTAAACGTTTCTTTGTTTCTAACAAAATGTTCCTGTTTCTTAATACTTAAATAACTCCGTCAGTTAAGTGCCATACGCTTAGGCGGTCATGTCTCTTTCGATTCATGACTGACTAGGCAGGAGATATTCCCGCAGTAGGCTGCCGTTTCTTTCTGCAGTAGACTGGTTGCCAACAAAGGCTATGGAACCTAGTCTGCCCTGCTATTCAGTCCATATCTGTGGGGAGAAGAGATGGATTTATAACTTTCCCAAGGGTATTTGCGCGTAAGTAAATAAAACTAACCCGACTTGATCTCGAATTCGGCTCTCGGATTTCTCATTCCCGAGCCGACATCTATTTACACCACAACGTAAAATAGGAATACTTAAATACTGACCTGAAAACTCGAGTCATGTTCTTAAATAGCCTCGTCAGATTTAGACTCTTATGCGGATGTCACACGTGTCATCCAGTTTGTTCAGAAATATATCAACTGTTATCTGTATAGAACTGTTGTTGTTTTTTTTTCAATTAAAATGGTTTCAAAGGGATAAATCCTTTAAAGCTTAAAAAGACGACCCCTCATCAGATCATCTAGATTGGCGTTACAAAATCACAAACAAAGCTTTATACCAAATATTAAAAGCGAAAACAAAAATGCATGACACATGTAACCCCAAGAGAGAATATTCAAAATTTAAAATTTCTACACTACCAAAAACAAAAATATGCGAAAGAACACCTATAAATATTCGAAATAATTATAACATTTAGCAGACTTGAAAAAGTCACTGATATTCAGAGAAATTAAAACGTTTACTTGGTTACTTATTTTAGTGCATCATTTTACTTACAATTATTGGTACGTGGCGCAAACAATAGTCAGTACATTTGTCTTAAACAAATTAGCCGTAAAATAATTAACAGGGCCTTTTTATAGACATCTGTTACTTGTTGCCAACTGAAACTGGTTTTACATTTATATAAGTAGCGAAGTAATCGTTCTAAGTAAAGCGGATAATTAAAATAAGTGCTGCAGAATTTATTGCGTCCATTTTTGTTTAGTATATCTTTTGTTTGTTTTATTTATTTATTTTTGTTTCTGAAGCTATTCACCCCAGGCAAAGCTGAAAGCCACTAGCATGCAAGGGGTTACAGAGGATTTGGAGCAAGGGCAGATAGAAGTGATAGAGGAAAGGATGTGGAGAAGGATAGTAGATAGATCAATGCAACTGGAGATGTCGATTGACGTTACATTTGAATAGTTGGAGATTATAGTTGTCAGGGAAACAGGAATAGGGAAGGGATTTCCACAGGTGTGAGGTGCGAGATATGAAGCTATTGGAATAAAAGAGACGTCTACATTTAACCGTTTCAACAGTGAAAGGGTGGGAACGGGATGCCAGCCTCGTAGGACGCTTGAATTCATGGAGTCTGGGAACCAGCGATAGCAGCTCATCGGAGCAATTACCATGGAAGTATTTGTAAAAGAGACAAAGAGAGGCGACGGCGCGTCTGCGAGAGAGAGACTGCAGACGAGAAGCCAGATCAGGGCCAATTACATTGCATACCCGTCTCTGGATCTTATCAAGAACCCCGAGGCAAACAGAAGGGGCTCCAGACCATATATGGCAGCAATACTCCGTGCAAGTGTTTTTTGTTTTAATGTGACTCCCAGAACATCAGCCATTACTTCCGATATGTATAATGGTAAGACTGCCAAATGTATATGTGGGAGGCATTTCTCCCGCAATCTGCATTATTATCGACTAAGACTGTCGTTGCATTTACATAAGTAGCGAAGTAATCATTCTAAGTAACGCAGTTAATCGAAATAAGTGCTACATAATCCGTTGCGCTTGAAAAAACCTGAACTCCTGAAAAACTGTTTTAAGATATTATAAATTTCAACCGACATCAATGCTGAGTATTCGATTAATGAATGCCGAACGTTTCTTGTTTGGAAACGGTTAAAACTCACCTTTAACATAACCATTCATGGTAATGGTAATGGTAATATCTGCCGTTTCTATGTTAATGGTAATATTAGCCGTTTCCGTATGTGAAAGCATTCGGTATTCATTAGCCAAGCAGCTAGTGCTACTGTCGGTTGAAATTTATAAAAATCTTTCTCTTAATTTTTCAGAAGAATAGGTTTCTCGGGTCCAGTAGCTGTTATACATCTTTCCGGGGGTTTCCTTTCTCACCTTTTGGCTGATGTCGTGTTGAATGCCAACATCTTGGTTATTCTCTTATTTTTCGTCGTTTTTTGGGGGTGAGGGGGTTTACTGTTTATGGGATATTGTTTTTTTTTTCCTGTTATTGATAAATATTTGCCAGATTTCTCGCGTTTTCTTTTTGCATTAGTTGGTGATATGCTATTTAATTGAAGCGTTATAAGATAAACGACAATTCAATTGCCACGATAATGTAGTGGCTTTGTAACCAATGTATGTACTTTTAAATTATTATTATTATTATTATTATTATTATTGTTATTATTATAGAGACATTCGCCAAGGAATCAAGCGAATTCATAGTCAATATTTGTTAATTTGTGTGTGTGTGTGTGTGTATGCGTGTGTGTGTGTGTGTGTGTATGTGTGTATGTGTGTGTATCTTAGTTTCCATAAAAGAAAAACTGTAAGAACATTAGAAAAACTGAACAAAACAATAAAACCTGTACAAAAGAAAGTTTGCTCTCTCTCTATATATATATATTAAAATTTTGGTTTACAGAGCTGTTGTCCTTGCCATCCTTTTTTACGGCTCAGAGTCATGGACTCCATACAGGTACCATATACGCCAGCTGGATGTTTTCCATAAAAACTGTCTGCGTGCAATCTGTGGAGTTAAACTTCAAGATAGGACATCTAATGTAGACCTGTTTAACAGGTGTAATATTGGAGGAATCGAGACTTTTCTCATACAGTCTCAGTTACGGTGGACTGGTCATGTCTTGAGAATGTCTGATGACAGGATACCGAAGATCCTAATGTACAGTCAGTTAGATCAGGGCTACAGGAATATACGACGCCTATGGCTAAGATACAAAGACAAGCTGAAAAGCAACTTGCCAGTTGTCAATATACCACATAACACTCTTGAGCGCTTAGCCTTGGAGTGGGTAGAATGGAGATCTACGTGTTTTAGTGGACTCAGCAGTTTTCAATCTGCTTGTCTGAATCAACTTCATGAAGCGAGAGCAAGATTTAAAAGGTCAGCCAATCTAACAGTGATCTCATCTCACAATCCTCACTCTTTCAATCACTAACGGGTCTTAATCTCTTAAGATTATCGCACAAAAATTCATAACTGAATCAATTAAGCTGTCAGATCCTCATACGTCGAAACCGACGGGAGAGTCCATTATATATATATATATATTAAAAATAACGTTTTAAGGGATAAAAAATCTGTCGAGTTAAATCAACTGTCTGCTGAAATTTATAAAAATCTTTCTTTTAAAACACTTTTTTTTTCTCAGAAGAATAGGTTTCTTGAGTCCAGTAACTGTTATAGCTCTTTCTGGTACAGACGGTAATTTCCTTTTTCATCTTTTGTTCGATGTCGTGCAGAATGCCAACATCCTGATTATGTCATTATTTTCACTTCGAGTTACATGTGCTATCCATTTTTGTAGTTGCCGTTGGCCGAAGTTTTTAACTCGCGTGGTTTATGTTGGAGCTGCAGCGCCAGTCCACGGGATTCGAAGAAAGATGGTCCTCACGAAGACCTACTTTCCCAGAACATTGCCATTTTTTTAATCAAATAAATAATAATACTTTTAATAAAAAGGGATAATGTTATTTTTATTGCCATTTATCTTCCGAGCGAGAGGCAATCATGGCTCTCCACGCTTTCCCCTTAATATATGTGAACTGTCATAATTCTTGGGAAAATTTGTCCTTTTGTTATCTCCCCTAATCCCTGTTCTGCCATCTATTTACACGTGTTTGTTAGGGAGGTTATGCGCTGTTTTCCTCTGTTCGTCTTGCCTTCAGTATGCCCTGTGTGTGTTAATTTTTCCAAGCCATCTTTCCACGTGTGTCCTAGAAATGACAATTGTCTCTGTCTGATGTTAAGTGCTCTTTTTGCTTACTTTTTTTTGCTAAAGCACTATATTTCCCAAGAATTTACAGATAATAAAATAAAGGAATGTGTGGAGAGTCATGATCGCCGACGCCCTGGGGGCACATTACATAAATAAAGTAAAAACATAAATTTAATTCAACATTTTAGATCACATGCAAAACTGTTTTGTGTGTGTGCGTGTGTGTGTGTGTGTGTGTGTGTGAGAGAGAGAGAGAGAGAGTATGTGTGTGTGTGTGTGGGGGTGTGTGAGTGTTATACCATACCCATGAACACTAATGGGTATATCCCGATCCTCATGAATACGTTGGACACTATTGTAAGTGGGGGTTATATGCTGTATAAGTAGTCCACCACTAGCAGTGGTTTACCTACTTCACGCCGCTGGCGAGTATTGTATTTTGTTGATGCTATAAAGATTACCATTTCATTTCCAACCTCTCTTTTGGTTATTCCTCATTCAGTAACCTAGGATACAACATTTTGTTTGCTTTTTGTTTTTTGTTTTTTTGTTGTTGCTTTTTTGTTTTGTTTTTTTCAAAATACCGCCATGAGACCTCGATTCCAAATTCTGAATGACAGTTCTGAATATGAGTCTATTTAAAATAAGTTGGTATCTAAAGAAGATAAGTCAGTTTTTAACATGTAGGATTAGTTTGAAACGCTTAACTTAACAATCTCTGAGATTTTTAAGATTATTTTAAATTTTGATTCGTACTGATTTTCACCTTAATTTCTTCGTCGTTTTTTTTTTTTATCGAAACCGACGATCAATTTAAAGATTTAAAAAAAATTTAATACTGCCGTCTGTGAGTTATTCATTTCCTTTCCTATCATAGATTTTTTAAAAATGGAGAGAAATTTTAATTATACAACTAAAAAATATTAAAATAGTACTAAATTTATTATTTTTGATAACAGATATTAGAGGTTTTTCTAGCGTTTGCAAAACTTAGAATGCATTATAAATTTGATTTTAATTTTAATTGGCACTGACACTATAATATTTATTGGGGCTTTCCTCCTCATTAGCATTAATTGAAATCCTAATTAGATTAGCTGACATCGGATATAATTTAAAACTGATGAAGAGGATTACGTAAAAAAAAGGCAACTATGCAATAAAAAAGAATAAGGAAAGAAATGTAGATAGAAAATAAGTGAAATGTTTATCGAAATAAACTGACTCAGATACAAAATACTCTGTAAAAGATACTTGCAGAGAATCGAAATCATGATTAACGGATTGCGAGAAGAAGATGTTCACAATTACTCTACCCCAGGAGACGTGACAATAATAATAATAATAATAATAATAATAATGAGGAAAACAACAACAATAGCAAAAACAACAAGAAATATACACATTAGAATAGCGACTTAAAAATATTAGCATTAAGATTATATATATATATATATATATATATATATATATATATATAT
>OZ038492.1:86354780-86359780 GCA_964036315.1 Acanthosepion esculentum | reverse complement strand
GAAAGCGCACAGTATCAGGGATAGAGCTAACATATTTGGTTGGATTGATGTGAGTTTGTGACCCTGGGTTTCACGCTTTTGCGATCGTCAGACAAACTTTCTCTCTCTCTCTCTCTCTCTCTCTCTCTCTCTCTATATATATATATATATATATATATATATATATATATATATTTATATTTATATATATATATATTTATATATATATATATATTTATATATATATATATATATATATATATTTTATATTTATATATATATATATATATATATATATATATATATATATATATATATATATATATATATATAAGGCATACCTATCTAAAAGGTGCTTTTCCTAATGTAAGGGGAACGCTGGTAGATGTTTTTTAAGATTTTCGAATTGCCCACATCGGAAAAATTTGAATTACAGTTTAAATAATTAAAAAAAAAAATAATGATATAAACACAGAAACAAGGATATCAACGTAACCTCGTATTAAATAAACGTAACCTCGTATTAAATACAAGTAGTAATAATAATAATAATAATAATAATAATAATAGTTAAGAGCGCGAATTAAGAAAACAATAAACAATGTTTGACAATGTTAAACAATATTTCGACAGTGTGTCTGTCTTCTTCAGGGTATATGTTTTTTATTTTGTTAAAGTATACAAATATAATAATCTACAAAAATTTATTAAAAAATATTAAAAAATTATTATTATTAAAAATTAATAATAGTAATAATAATAAATATTGTATTTAGTGGATGCGCGTGTTTCACTAGACTTTTTTTTTTTACATATTCGCCTCTGTGTGTGTGTGTGTGTGTGTGTGTGTGTGTGTGTGTGTGTGTGTGTGTGTGTGTGTGTGTGTGTGTGTGTGTGTGTGTGTGTGTGTGTGTGTGCTTATGCATGAGTAAATTTCGAGAATCAAAAATATATTTATTGTAACTAACAAAATAATTGCATAACATTATTAATATTTAATAGCTGCAGACAGTTGAGTCCAGGCAAAAGTGACGGAGAATCTATGATGAACTGATCGGTTGTTTATTCTACACAAGTGCAATATTTGTATTAGAAAGAAAGAAAGAAAGAAAGAAAGAAAGAAAGAAAGAAACGAAAGAAAGAAAGAAAGAAAGAAACGAAAGAAAGAAAGAAAGAAACGAAAGAAACGAAAGAAAGAAAGAAAGAAACGAAAGAAAGAAAGAAAGAAAGAAAGAAACGAAAGAAAGAAAGAAACGAAAGAAAGAAAGAAAGAAACGAAACAAAGAAAGAAAGAAACGAAAGAAAGAAACGAAAGAAAGAAAGAAAGAAAGAAAGAAACGAAAGAAAGAAAGAAAGAAAGAAACGTAAGAAAGAAAGAAACGAAAGAAACGAAAGAAAGAAACGAAAGAAACGAAAGAAAGAAAGAAAGAAAGAAACGAAAGAAACGAAAGAAACGAAAGAAAGAAAGAAAGAAAGAAAGAAAGAAACGAAAGAAAGAAAGAAAGAAAGAAAGAAACGAAAGAAAGAAAGAAACGAAAGAAAGAAACGAAAGAAAAGAGAGAAAAAATGGGTTTACCACTTTCTCTCTTTCTTTTTGTCCCCTTTCTTTCTTTCTTTTCTTTTCTTTCTTTTCTTTCTTTGTTTTCTTTGTTTCTTCATTTCTTCAGGTAATTTTTAGATTTTTTTCTAATATCTTCCATACCTAATTATTTACTTTTCATTCCTCCTCAACAACTATTTCTTTATTTCGATAAATTGATAGACATATATTAGAGAGAGAGGGGGAAAAGAGAGAAAAAGAGAGAGAGAAAGAGAGACATCGAGAGAGAGAGAAAAGAAAGCTATATACATTACATTGCACTCCGAGGTGACGCTATGGTTAACAAGTTGGTGTCGCAAGGCAATTTGTTTGTGCAAATAATTCCATCCTTATGAAGCGCTCTGCTACTGGGGCCTTGTGTCTTACAAGGTGAGCTAAGTAACTAATAAGGATGATATCCTTACGCCTTAGTCTTACCTATCGTCTCAACTCTTTACCTTCTGACCCCTTCCTTTACCCAATCTGACCCCACCTCCCATTTGGATAGACCGACCATCACTTGCAATCACGCATTTCTGTTTCTGTCATTTTGCTTGTCTATCAAGAGGGGAGGCCAATAAAAATAGACAAATATTCGAAAGCGCGCACGCGCGCACACACACACACACACACAAACACACACAAACACACACACACACACACAAAATAGGCGCACGCGCACGGGCGTCGTCACAAACTCAGAGACGGGAACACACGAAGACAAAAATTCTGACACATGCGCAGATATGCATAAGAGATGAAAATTAGTCAAGCACACACATACATAAACTCTCTCTCTCTCTCACACACACACACATATATATGCACAAAATACATGTATATAAAATCACATACATATTAGACAGCAACACAAAGTACACAATTACACATACATACATCATGTGTATACACTAATAAAAAGAATAAAATACAGTCAGTACAAGATATATATATATATATATATATATATATATATATATATATATATATATATATATATATATATATATATATAGGTTTATGTAGATAGATAGACAGATAAGAACAGTGAGATAGATAGATAGATAGATAGATAGATTTGAACAGACTGAGATAAAATGATAGATTTGAACAGACTGAGATAGATAGATAAACAGACAGACAGACAGACAAATAAACAAACACAAATTGCAACAGATCTGTGCATTGAAACAGACTTCTCATATATTTATATATAATATGACAAAAATATAGTTTTAAGTTTAGGCATATTCATAGATAAAATGCTCAATATCAGAGATATAGCGTATGTAAATGTAAACTATATACATATTTATACACAAACACATATATGTGTATGTATAAAATACATACATACATACATATATATATATATATATATTTAGTCACAGAGAGAGAGAGAGCGATGTGCTATTATTTTTAACTGCATACTATACAATAAACAGAAGATTAATATCCATTTATATATATATACATATATATATAAATGCATAAATGTATAATACACACACACACACACACACACACACATATATATATATATATATATATATATATATATATATATATTGTAAATTAATAGATTTAAAATATGGTTTTACCGCTACACAGTGATAACCATGTTTCAGAAATGGAAGCTAAAGCCCCTGAATTTAATTTTGTTATTAAACCAAAGACATTAGTTCCATTTCCTCAACAAGCGAATTTTGAAGTTACTCCAAAATGATGAGGAAATGGAACTAATGTCTTTGGTTTAATAACAAAATTAAATTCAGGGGCTTTAGCTTCCATTTCTGAAACATGGTTATCACTGTGTAGCGGTAAAACCATATTTTAAATCTATTAATTTATAATATTAATGCTCTGTAAATTTAAATTTACATAGAGCACTATTGTGTAAAAATAAAAATATCTATGAGAACACCGGATTTTATATCTTACTGTTCTTTCCTTTTTTATTTATATATACATATATATATATATATATATATATATATATATATATATATATATATATATATATATATATATAGCTGGATTGATGGGAGATTGTGACCCTGGGTTTCACGCTATTTGCGATCGTCAGAATAAGTACTGCTCATCTAAAATATATAAATACTATATATAAAAAATTGCATATATATATATGCAATTTTTTGGAGGTCTACTTTGTCTGTGGCATTTATTTGCACCGACTGAGTGTATCAATAATTCTGAAAAGTGTGGATGGTTCTGCAAAAGCCTTCACCCCTTTTAATCAAATCACTTGTGTGGGTTTTCTGGCGGTTTACCTTGATATATATATATATAAGTGGACATGGAAGTCACCACTTAGAGGCGACAGTCTGTTTCATGCTAGTGCAATCGTCAGGCGATTGCACTAGCATGAAACAGACTGTCGGCTCTAAGTGCTGACTTCCATGTCCACTTTTATATATACACACGCTCTATCTCTGATATTGAGCACTTTATCCCATAAATATAGCACACTTTAAGACTATATTTCTTCATATATATATATATATATATTATGAAATGGACAAAGTCCAACAATTATTTTCAGACATTTTTATGTTTATACATTCTTTTTATAGATACAAATATTTAAGTAAATGCTCTGTTTATAATAAACAGTATTAAACAATATTTACCGGCCTGAATGTCCGAGAAATTTTCATAGAAAATAGTCGTCTTCCGACAGGAATCGAACCTGTATCCTATACGGAACCGTCATTTAGCCTGACATGACCGATCGATTTACTTAAATGTTTGTATCTATAAAAAGAATGTATAAATATAAAAATGTCATAAAATAACTGCCGGACTTTGTAATTTGTTTACATTTGAATACGCATCGAGCAGATATGAATGTACGTGAGAAATTCATGGAAGATTGAAGTTTAAAAACAGTAAAATCGACATTGCTAACCGAACGATTCTCCGATATATGTATGTATTTATATGCATACACATTTTACATATATATATATATATATATATATATATATATATATATATATATATATATATATATATATATATATATATATGTGGGGAAAGAGAGAAAGAGAGAGAAAGAGAGAGCGTGTTCTTATTTTTTAACTGTATACTGTTATTTACAATTAACACAAGGTCATTATCTAAATATAAGCTCATTATCTATCTATCTATCTATCTATCTATCTATCTTGAAAGACAACCAAGAAAGAAATTACCAACGACCCCCTTGAAAATGGCTAAAGATTTGTCCGAAAATGCTTGGAAGAAGAGACTACGGACAATTTTTCCCCTCCTCTACTCACAACAAAAATTCCTCAAATTCTCATTGTCTGGCACATTCAACGAAACATGTTGGAAAGAAAAGCTGCAGCCCAAATATACATTACATACATACATACATACATACATTACATACATTACATACATACATACATACATACAT
>OZ038492.1:86337280-86342280 GCA_964036315.1 Acanthosepion esculentum | reverse complement strand
TTTTGCTGTAAAAGGTGATTAATGTTTGACAAACATGGCTTTCTCGAGGTCTTTACTTATGATCTAAAAAAAAAAAAAAGAAGAAACGAATGACATTCAAATTTCATAAAACCCTAACACAGAATGAATAACTGATTCACAGTTCACGAGAGAAAATGATTATTTTTATTTATATTTAAAAAAAATCTACTGTTATTGAGTGTTTGTGTGAAATACAAACACACCCACACACACGTACGCAGAGAGAGAAAGAGAGAGAGAGAGAGGGAGAGATGAAGGAAAGGATTTTGACGAAATATTTTAACCTTTATTCATATTCTAAATTCCTGCTTTTAAAATAAGGAACATGACTGTCGACTGAATATGACATCTTTACAGGAAAACTTAAAAATAAAAAAGAAAGAAAGAAAAGGAAGATAGAAAAACCCGGTGTGTATGTCACAATATCCGTCAGGGATTTACAATATTTAAAAACCGCTTTGCATACAGTATTAATAATAAAAAAAGAAAAACAAAAAGAAGAAAAAGTAAAGCGAAAAAAATCCTCGGTTGACACAACGATTATTGATCCTTTTACGGACGATAAACCGACATAACTCCTCGCCATGGAACAGCAGTTAACCAGTTCGTCTCACGGACCATTACTATTGCATAGAGAGTGATACACACTGGATGCCTCATAGGCTTAACCTTGTGCCGGACAAAGGTATGCTCGCTAATGGATAGACTAATTAAAAAAAAAAATTAATTTAAGAATAAAGAAAGTCTTTAAAGCTATACAAGCAACGATTTGAAACTTTACCAAAACAAGGATTTTAATTTTAACTTTTTTTTTTGAAACGCTATTAAAAACAAACAAAAAAGAAAAGAAAAGAAAAGAAAAAGAAAAAATTGCTTACCTTGGAGGACGTCCCAGGAGGAAGTCGACTTTATTGATTCCAACAAACGAGGGAAGTAATTTTTTTTTTTTTTTTCGCCTCTAAATAACTTTTTTGCGGGTATATATTCCTGAATTTCCCAGACTGGTGATTTTAACTGTGCGATCCGCCTTATATGTTTTAGATCGACTGGGAGTTAAAAACAAAACAAACAAACAAAAAAAAAAACAACAAAAAAAAAAAAACAACCAACAACAAACAACCAACAACAAACAAACAAAGAAACAAACAAAAACGCTTATCTAATCAAAAACGGTGTCACGTGCTGAGAAGGAACTCATGTTAAACGACTGCGAACACCTTTCCTTTCTAAATAGTAAACACCTCTAAATTGGCCACAGAAAACGATTTTGCATTCACACACGCACATACTCCCCCACTACCACCATATATATATATATATATATATATATATATATATATATATATATCTACATGTAAACAACTCTACCATGGATAAATACAGGTGTTCACGCTTTGCTTATAGATAAATATATATTGTATTTACATGACATCTGACTGCACAAACATACACACACATACACACGCAGCATGAAGAGGGCATAATTTTTTTTTTACTTTTCAGATTATTTGCTAGAGTGTTATGCGGTGATGGCTAACGAATGAGTCAGGTTGACCATCACTTTGTGGCCTTAAGCATCGCTGAACAAATGGCTACGACCGACTTGTCACGGTGTAATGGTTACAAAGCCCGTCATGCAGATAACTACATCCGAGTTCGATCCTCACTTGGTGCCCTCATAATAGTGACATTGTGCCGAAGTTAAGATAGCAATGAGCTGCTACATTGTGTAGTAATTCAATTTTATCGTATGAATGCGATGTTGTTATAATATATGACAACGGCTTTCACCTGAAAAAAAAAAAAATTAACGAACCCCGCTGCTTAGTGAAATTTCAAAAAATATTATGAAGAATAAAATTTAATTTATTTAAGGAAATTATTTTTTACGTTATTAAACTTAAATTAATCTTGACTACCAAAATACACACGCTCACTCAGTCCTCTCTTTCTTTCTTTCTTTCTTTCTTTCTTTCTATCTATCTATCTATCTATCTATCTATCTATCTATCTATCTACCGTGATATATTTCCACAAACGACAATTTTAAAAAAGACTTCTATTTCGAATTACTAACACACACACACACACACACACACACACACACACACACAAATTCAATTCTCACATATATTTTTTTTGCTTTTACAAATAACTTTAAAAGTTGTTAAAATTAATAAATACTGATTTAAAAAAAAAATCCAAGCTTTAAAACATCTCTAAACATAAGCTTTCACTCGAAAAGAACTTTTGCCGTACAGATCAAACGTCCACAACCCCTTTGGTTCGTTCATCAGTCTAACATCCCTCTGCTCACTTGAACTACTAGTGTCATCGCCGCTGACCCCTATCATTTTTGCTTCTTGTTTGTCTCCATAAACACCGCATCGGCAACTTTACCTGTAAACCCCCAACAACACTGTCTTCAGCAGCCGTTAAATAACTAATTCGCGTTATCATCATCAGCGTCATCTTTGTTTCTTTTTGATTTTTTGTTTTTGTTGTTGTTGTTGTTTTTTTATCCACGTGTTTCGGCGAATTACTCAAAAACAAAAAAGCAAAAGTCGTGGTCGCCAACAGCAAACACAACAGCAGCAGCAGCAGCAGCAGCAGAATCAACACCACCCCGTCCCTGCCATCACCACCAGCAAGGTGTTTATTATACGGAAACCTTCCCTGGTGCCAACGACTTCCTTGCTTGTGTATGTACCCCCTTTCAGTGCTAAGCGCGATTGCAAGACCGACTGATTTATTTGCAACATCCACGTTAAAATAAACGTGACATGCGTATTATATAAAGATATATATATATATATATATATATAAATGGAAGCACATGCACAAAATTTTGCCCAAAAGTAACGTGGAAAAATATTTTAAAAAAAAACAACAAAAAAAAAACAAGCGTTTGAAAAAGAAAAAAAATTTAAAAAAAAAAAAAAGAGAGAAAAATTCTATTCCTATCGATAAGGAATCGAACGTAACGGATTTTAACTCAACCAAAAAAGGAAGAAAAAAAGAAAAAAAACGGCCAAGAGATACCACCCACCTCACACGTCAAGGTAGATGCATAAACACGTACCCTTAACACAATTTCCAAACTTCAAACTAGTACTGTTTTCATTTTTTTTTAATTATAGTTTACACAGTTTTCATGAATAATAAATTTTTACTTTTCATGATACAACACCTCTTAAGTGTCAGGCCTGACACATACACACACACTCACACACAAACAAGTTTATATCATTGGGACAAACCCCTAAAAGCCATGATGTATGATAAGCGTACCTTTACCCCGTAAACAAATACTTAATTTATACACTTCGAGAAGCATAAATTTGTTAATTATTTTTTAATTAATTTATTTAATAATTAATCATTCGTTATATATTTTGCTATAAATATTAAATTCTCATTAATGAATAACGTAAAAAACATAGTTCTATCAATTTGAACGTGATACTTTTAATAATTGCTGCTACTCCCGTTTAGGGCATGACACATTCGTCTATAATCTTTTTTTTTTAATTTTTTTTTTTTTGTCTGATCAAAAATATATATTATCCTTGCTACTGACGTTCTGAGACATTAAATAAAAATGTTTATTTTCTTTTTATATCACTGAACCAGATTGGTGTTGAATTTACGCCAAACAAAAATATATATTTCTCGTCCTATTTTATTTCGTACTCCCAATTTAAAAAACAAAAACAAAAAACAAACAAACAAACAAACAAACAAACAAATAAAAAAACAACAAGACAAAACATAAACATTCAAATAACACACACAATTATAAACAAGGAAAGAAGCCAAGTCCCCATCTAACGAACGATTCAAAGATTCACCTTGTGTCTACGATCACCTGCTACTGTCATTAATCATTACTTCATAAACACTGAAGGACTTTAACCGGGGGAAAAAAAGGGTTTGAAAAATTACGCGAGAGGTAAGTCGTATATCAGAAGTCAGGTCGTTAATTCCATTCACAGTTGACAAATTGAATAATACATTTTCGCACCATAAACCAAAAAGATCCTCGCAGCAAAATGACAAGTATTCTTTGAATTTTTGGTGCAAAAACCGGACGTTGAACATTTTGTCGAAAATATCACCTGTGAACACGGATAACTTTACTATCATTATTGCTATTATTATTCATATTATTACTACTACTATAAATAGTATTATTAATACTATTGCATTCATTTTAATATTGACAATTCTATTTACTGAAATATTCTAGAGTTCTGAAAAAATTCGGACACTTTGCATTTCAATTTTTAAAAAGTAATATATAAAAACATGAATTCGTCAAGGTAACTGAATTAAGATTAAATATTTGAAAACCTTTTTTTTTTTTAAGAATATGTTTATATTATGAATTGAATCGCTTTTAAAATGTTTAAAAGTAAAATTAAAGTCAAGGTCTATAAAATTCATATTCTAAACTAGAGAAAAAAAAATCTTTTAAAAAAATGCAATTCTTTACCCACTGACAGATATGGATTTTTTATTAATTTTTTGTCTTTTAGCAGATAGAACCAGTAAAAAAAAAACGTTCTTTTCATACTGTTTAACATGAAGATATTAAATAAGTACTATTTGTGTGTGAAAATATTATCATCTATTCATAACAGCATATACAATTATATGTATACATTATTAAAAAAGAAAATGAACGTGTTTACACTAGTCATCAGCATGAATGCATTTTAAAAGCTCAGTTTATATAAAAACTGAATCATGCTTCTTATTATTTATTAATAACATTTATTTAGGAAATTATTTAGGAAATGTGGCTGGGATTAAACGAAGGAAAGAAAAGAAAAAAAGGATTAAAAAAATATCAAAGACAACATTATTGTTAATCTTTTAAGATATCGATAATCTAAGTTTATTTTCGTTTCGGTAAACAAATGAAATATTAGCCTGTACTTATTTTTTTTTAACCCTGAATTTTGTTTACAATTGGC
>OZ038492.1:86309780-86332280 GCA_964036315.1 Acanthosepion esculentum | reverse complement strand
ACCAATTAATTCACGTTATAAAAAATCATCGATTAACCTCTTCATTACACGATGAATAACCGTAATAGTTTAAATAATGACAGTAATATATATATATATATGTATATATATATATATATATATATATATATATATATATATATATATATATATATATATATATATGAAGAAAGAAGAGTAAGATATATAATCCGTTGTTCTTATAGATATTTTTATTTTTACAAAATAGTGCTCAATGTACAGTAAATTTAAAAGTTACTCCAAAATTCGCTTGAGGTTTTTAATTTAATTACAAAATTAAATTCGAAGCTTTTAGCTTCCATTTTTGAAACATGGTTATTACTGTGTAGCGAAAAAAACCATATTTTAAATAAGTTAATTTATAATATATATATATATATATATATATATATATATATATATGAAGAAATATAGTCTTAAAGTGTGCTATATTTATGGCCTGACGATTGCATCTAGCATGAAACAGACTGTCGCCTCTAAGTGTTGACTTCTATGTTCACTTACATATATATATATATATATATATATATATATATATATATATATATATATATATATATATATATATATATATATACAGGGTGTCCATAAAGTTCGTGTGCACTTTAAAAATTCATAACTTTATTTGTATTTGTGACAGAA
Source organism: Acanthosepion esculentum (assembly GCA_964036315.1). Lineage (NCBI taxonomy): Eukaryota > Metazoa > Mollusca > Cephalopoda > Sepiida > Sepiidae > Acanthosepion > Acanthosepion esculentum. The sequence continues at coordinate 86,331,617 of OZ038492.1, read as the reverse complement.
ATAATTTGTAAAACGGATTAGAAAGAAGTAAATCTATATTTTTTAAGGTTTTATTGAAATTTTATTTAAGTTTCCACATGTCCTCCATCATTAGCAATACAAAGGGTAATACGATTTTGCAGTTCACGGAAAACATTTGCCAACTGATTTACAGTAATGCCTGAAATCACATTAGTTATTTTAGCTATACTTAAAACTAGGTACATTAAACTTTATAAGATTTTTTACAGTTTATTTCTATCGCAAATACAAATAAAGTTATATCTTTAAAGTGCACCACGATCTTTATGGACACCCTGTATAGAAATATATATATATATACATATATATATATATATATATATATATATATATATATATATATATATATATATATATATATATATATATATATATATATATATACACACCCGTTTGTGTGGGGAATTAAGGCTGTATAAACGATGTATGTCTCTTCAATACTATAGTACAGTATTTCTCAACCTTTTTCAACTCATGGATCTTTTTTTTTTTCAAAAATACAAATGGACCACTACCTACTTTTACTTTTAAGCTGATCAATTTTCACACTAAAATACTCAATGAAAAGACAATGTAGTCTATTCACACTTTAAAATTTAAAACAGGATGTCATAATCAATTTTGATGATGCCATTCAGTCTTAGTCAATTCAGCTAGTGACTACCTTGATCTTGGTGTTTCTGACAAAAGGTATCATAATCAATTTTGATGGTGTCATTCAGTCTTAGTCTGATAGTTCCTCTACAGATTAATAAAAAAATTTATATTATATATAACATTTTATATAAATATATATATATATATATATATATATATATATATATATATATATATATATATATATAGGGAGCAAATTTTCTTTTAGACATGCCGGATTGAATAAATTACAGACATTATGTCTGCTAATTTTTAATAAAATCCGTTCATCGTCACGAATAACCTTCCGTATATTGATGTTAAAGGATGAGAGAAATGTGCAATAGCTGTTTAAATTTCTTTTATTTTTATTTCTCAAGAACTTTCGATCTACTTCCAAGATCATCTTCAGGGGTGGAAGTAATACAAAACTATATGGTGTTCATTAATATAAATATTTATACAAAGTTTTTTCATTATATATATATATATACATACATACATATATTATATATTTTTTGTTTTTTATGTTTGTATCGAGCAGTTTAAAAAAATAAAAATGACTGCTAAGAACTCTGAATTATAAATCCCATTGCACTTTCTTATTATTTTAATATATATATATATATATATATATATATATATATATATATATATATATATATATATATAAAAGTGAACATAGAAGTCAACACTTAAATAAATGATAATCATGGAACCTCAAGGTTGTCTCTTTCTTAATTATTTAATTAATATTTGCTCTGTTGTTGCATTGAGCTCTCTGGATTATATCCTCTTTGGAATTATCCACACGGATTACCAAACCCTTCATTACCTTAATATATATATATATATATATATATATATATATATATATATATATATATATATATATATATATATATATATATATATGATAATAAATAAATAAATATAACACTGCATAATACCCACGTAATTTTGAAATTTTCTAATATAATGGACATGTGTGTAATTAAACAAAATATTATATTTTTTAATTGTTCAAAGTATGTATGTTTTAGATACATTTTTTGTGAAATGGCTAAGATATTTTATGTCTACGAATTCTCTGTGGACCACTAGAAAAGCTATGTGAACCACAGGTGGTTCAACTGGATTAGGTTGAGAAACACTGCTATAGCATATTCTTAAAGTATTCCAGCTGATTTTTGTAATGCCGTAGCCTGGGCGTTTGCAATTCTTCCTTTGCGTTTTAGTTCCTTGAATCACTTTTCTGTTTTTAATTTGGTTTAATTTAATTAAGTAAAAATGCAGTTCTGCTAAGAATTTTAAAAACAGTGCCAAAAGCAAATGTGGATCCATCTGTTCCTATCTTAGGAACTTACTTTTGCTATGATCATTCTGCTCCTAAATGTATATGAAGATGATGGGGGGAAAGAATAAAAAAAAGTTTTATTCTTTAAAAAATCGTATAAAGTGACGAAACTTTAAAAAAAAAAAAATTCGACAGTTTATTAGGATAAAATTTAAGTCATCGTTAATTTTTTTTGTTTTAAATTAAGATATCTAAAAAAAAAATCTATAAATAAATATAAATTACGAAACACAACAAAAGTCAAATAGAAATGAAACTTGCTTTTATTTTACATTTTTTTTTTACTAAAAATTACTGTTTACACTGTATCGTCCGAACAATGTAAATATTGTAAATAGTTGCAATACCTCCTCATCTCAGAAATATAGACACATCCTGGAGAAGGCCGGAGTGTACAACGGCTGAAACGTCGTGAACATGACTATAAAGATGAGGACAACAGTCCGAACGATGTAAATATTGCAAATAGTTATAATACCTCATTTCAGAACTATAGACACATCCTGACGAAGACCGGAGCATACAGCGGCCGAAACGTCGTGAACATGACTATAAAGTTGAGGACAACAGTCCGAATGATGTAAATACTGTAAATAGTTCTAATACCTCATCTCAGAAATATAGACACATCCTGAAGAAGGTCGGAGTGTACAACGGCCGAAACGTCGCGAATATGACAATAATGATGGGGACAACAGTCAGAACAATCTAAATATTGCAAATAGTTCTAATACCTCATTTCAGAAATATAGACACATCCTGAAGAAGGTCGGAGTGTACAACGGCCGAAACGTCGCGAATATGACAATAATGATGGGGACAACAGTCAGAACAATCTAAATAGTGTAAAAGTTAAAATACTTCATCTCAGAAATATAGACAGATCCTGAAGAAGGTCGGAGCGTACAACCGCCGAAACGTCGCGAATATGACAATAATGATGGGGATAACAGTCAGAACAATGTAAATAGTGTAAATAGTTACAATACTTCATCTCAGAAATATAGACTGTTCCTGAAGAAGGTCGGAGCGTACAACAGTCGAAACATCGCGAATATCACAATAATGATGGGGATAACAGTCAGAACAATGTAAATAATGTAAATAGTTACAATACTTCATCTCAGTCGGAGCGTACAACAGCCGAAATGTCGTGAATATGGCAATTAAGATTGGGACAACACTCGGAACAATGTAAATAGTGTTACAATACCTCATCTCAGAAATATAGACAAATGATTATGATTATTATTATTAAAAAATCTTTGTGAGCTGCCTTTGCTTTATAATCCCATAGCGGGCCATGAGCAATGGCCTTGGGAAAACGAAGGATGTGAGTTTTTTAGTGTTCCCACATAATTAAACAAAAATAAAAACTTAAATGGACAAAGCTCTTCACAGGATATGAGACGGGCTTGTTAAAAGTATTTCTTGGATTTTCTGGTGAGATGGTGCACCAGAGATTTTGTTGAGTTCCTTTCTTCATCAGACCCAAAGCTCCAACCACAACATGAACAGTTTTAGCTTTTAAGTGCCAAACGTTTTCTATTTCCATCTCCAGTTGCTTGGATTTGCAGAGATTATTATTATTACTATTATTATTTGGATTGAATTTTTTGCCCAAGTACGAGAACCTTTGAAAAAATATTATTATTATTATTATTATTATTATTATTATTATTATTGTTTTGTTTTTTGACGCAATCGTTTACGAACTCTTTTACCTGAGGTTTGAGGTAAAGGAAGTTTCTTCTTACAAAATTATTGAGCGTATTGCCTTTGAGAGAAGTTTTTTGAGTATGTATGTATATATGTATGTATTATTATTATTTTATTTCCTTTGATTTCTGGTCTATACTCATTTCTTTCCGGGTCCCAGCCAGAGACCTAAGGTTAGAAATGGCTTCATGACATTTTCCCACTGAGCATTTTTTTGTAGAAAAAAAAAATCCCTAAGATAAGTATATTTTACATAGATAAAAACCCTTCGTAAGGTGTGAGCTGTACTTTTAAGTACAATTTTATTATCATTTTTATTTCCTTTGATTTCTGGCGTGTACACATTTCTTTACGGGTCCCGCCCAGGAACCTAAGGTTAGAAATGGCATCGTGACACTTTCCACTGATTAAAAAAAAAATATTACGTAGATAAAGCCCTTCGTCCTTCGTAAAGTGTGGGCTGTACTTGTAAGACAATTTTTTTATCTCTTTGAGGCATGGGCTTCCAGGAATCCCTTCAATTAGTCTACTGGAATCTTTTCCAACCAATCCTAGGGCTCCAACTACAACAGGGATTGTTGATTATTATTATTATTATTATTATTGTTGTTGTTGCTTTCTTCTCAGTCCAACTCGTTACCGACGCCTGCGTAAGACAATGTAATAAATATATTTCTACAAATGCCGATGTCAAGGGATATTTAGCATGTCGAGTGGTTGTATTGTCTTTGCATTCATAACACTCTCCCGAGTCGGCGAGAAGTTTTACACGGTACATTTTTAAAAAAATCTCTTCTAAACAGCGACTATCAGAGATTTTATTAATCTTCGTTTTTTCATCTTTTTTTATCGTACACACAACTGCAATTATAAATATCGCAATAGTTTTAAGATGTCACAAGTTTTTGAATTTCAAGTTCAAAATCCTTATATTTACCTATCACATTCTTCTTCTTCTTCTTCTTCTTCTTCTTCTTCTTCTTATTATTATTATTATTATTATTATTATTATTATTATTATTATTATTATTATTATTTCATTTCTGTTGTATACTTGATTTCCTTCCGGGTCCTAACCAGAGACCTATGGTCAGAAATGCCTAAAGAAAGATAAACAGACTGCAAAATTAATTATAGACCCACTTACGACCAGATCGATTTACGACCTGCCGGTCGTAACCAATTATGATCATAAAGTCAACGAAAGTCTGTCTTCTTCTTCTTCTTCTTCTTCTTCTTCTTCTTCTTCTTCTTCTTCTTCTTCTTATTATTATTATTATTATTATTATTATTATTATTATTATTATTATTATTATTTTATTTCCTTTGATTTCTGGCGTATACTCATTTCTTTCCGGGTCCCTCCCAGAGACCTAAGGTGAGAAATGGCATCATGACATTTTCCACTGACCAATTAAAAAAAAAAAAACACACACACACACACACGTTTTATATAGATAAAGCCCTTCGTAAGGTGTGGGCTGTACTTGTGAGAACAATGTTTTGTATTTCTTTAAGGAATAGGCTACCAGGAATCCCTTCAATGAGTCTATTGGAATTTTTTCCAATCAATCCGAGGGCTCCAAATACAGCAGGAATTGTTGATGTTCTCATGTGCGACATTCTTCTTCTTCTTCTTCTGATTATTATTATTATTATTATTATTATTATTATTATTATTATTATTATTATTATTATTTCCTTTGATTTCTGGTGTGTACTCATTTCTTTCCGAGTCCCTCCCAGAGACCTAAGGTCAGAAATGACGTCATGACATTTTCCACTGAGCTATTAAAAAGAAAACACACACACATATTTTATATAGACAAAGTCCTTCGTAAAGTGTGGGCTGTACTTATGAGAACATTTTTTGTTGTATTTCTTTAAGGCATAGGATACCAGGAATCCCTTCAATGAGTCTATTGGAATATTTTGCAATCAATCCGAGGGCTCCAACAACAACAGGGATTATTGATATTTTCATGTTCCCCATTCTTCTTCTTCTTCTTCTTATTATTATTATTATTATTATAATTATTATTATTATTATTATTTTATGTCATATTGTCGGTCTTGACCTGGCATCTCGGCGTCAGTCACTTCCTCACCGACGTAATGTGCCTTCCCTTTGTTCTTTTCCTACAAATATTTTCATGGCAACTGTTCTGACGAACTTTTCCCCCTGGTGCCTCAACTGCATGAATTTAAGCGTACTACTAGATTGGCTGTTAGGTCTCACCGCTTTACTGTTGAACTAACTAAATGCAATCACCACTTCTACCCATATAGTTTCTTTTCCCAATTGTGAAACTCCCTTGCGATGTCTTGCTTCCCTGCCATCTATAATCTTCAAACATTTAAATATAACGTCAAGCGCCACCTTCTATCTTCTTGAACCTTGCTCCTTTATTGTCCATTCCTCACTTCTCGTCACGAAAGTCTTTTCTCATTCTCTTTCGTTACCTGTAACACCATTCGTCTTAGTGGCATTATCGCCTTGCTTGGGAGGAAATGATTAAAAAACAAATTATTATTTTCTTTGATTTCTGTTGTACGCACAATGCCTTCCGGGTTGCAACCAGCAATCTAAGATCAGAAATGGTATCATGATATTTTCATTGGACATTTTTGTAAAACAATAAAAAATAAAATCCATCTAAGATCACAGACATTTTACATAGACAAAACCTTTCGTATGGTTTGAACTGTATGTATGAGAACAATTTTTTGTATTTCTTGAAGTCATGGGCTACCAGATTATTATTTGTTTACGTAATGTTTCCTTTGTGCCCTTAGAAGTGAGTTCAAACTATGGCCATTAGGCCCTATAGGAGAATTATCATTTAATTGATACCAGTATATGGGATGTTCCTAGTAGGACGATATTTTGGGCAACTTTTATGTTGATGTTACCTGGGACACTGTTAGTAAAATTGTACATTCCTTTTCTTGAGAGGCCCAGAGCTCCGATTACTATTGGTACAGTCTCAGTCTTCATTCCCCACATCCTGTTAATCTCAATCTCCAGGTCCTTATCTCAAGACAATTTCTCGATAATTTTCATGGAGGTGTTTCTCTCAGATGGTATTATTATTATTATTATTATTATTATTATTATTATTATTATTATTATTATTGCAAATTGCTATTATAGATTGCTTTTACTGTCTGATTTACACTCGTATTATTATAAAAATATTTTCTTTATTTACAGACTTTTACTTCAATGTTCATTTTACAGGCATATCTAAACACTACGACTCCATTATTATTATTATTATTATTATTATTAATATTATTATTATTATGTTTATGATTATTATTATTATTTGTTTATGTTGTGTTTCCTACTTTGTATCCTGTAGAGCCGGGTTCAAACTATGGCCCTTAGGCCCTATAGGAGAATTGTCATTTATATGATAGCACTTTTCTTAGTATATGTGATAAAGCAATTTTGTTATTTATTGAGAGAACAACACGCGAATAAAGTGACACTAAGGTACAAATATACAAGGCCAACATATTCATCATGACACTCAGTCGAAGAAACATATTGAAAACAGATTATTATTATTATTATTATTATTATTATTATTATTATTATTATTATTTGTGTATGTAATGTTTCCTGTTTTGTATCCTGTAGAGCCGGGTTCAAACTATGGTCCTTACGCCCATCATGACACCCAGTCTTATAATGGTATAATGGGTACATGCATCACAGCCAAATGTTCACGATATAGTGACAGGTTTTGATAAGAGCGGTGCCCGATCTTGCAGGTGGGGTCTATTTGGGAACACTTTCAGATCAGAGATCCTTTCAAAGAGTCTATCAAAACATTTTTGCAACCAAACTCAGTGCCCTAACTACAACTGATGCCTTCACGTGCCACATATAATAATGTTGATAATTTTTTTTGAAGATCTTCAAAAATGCATTTCAGTCTGCAGGAACTGCTTATGTCAATAAGAAGAGTTTGGTACGTTTCGGCGTAAGCCCATTTGGCGTCGCTGATTCGGCGTCAGAAAAATAATTGGACTATTCGGCACAGCCGTTTCGGCGTCAGACTGTTTCGACGTCACTGTCTTTAACCGGAAGCAACCCCCTACAAAAAAAAAAAAAAAAAGAAAAAAATAGGATAAAAGCATAGAAAACGCCCAACTTTCAGTAAGGCTTTTTATTCATTTAGGGAATTAAGGATCCTATTAAAAAACTAATGGAATAATGTAATTTAAAAACTTACATTAAAAATAGTGTATTTAAAAAAAAAAAATTAAAACTTAGTAAAGCTATTTAATCATAGAAATTACTTCTTCGTTTATTAATTATGACCAACGCCCTTCAGGAAATAAATTGGTTCGAATGATTCAACTTCTATGATGAATTTTTTGGTTCAGCAATCAGCATCTCAATATTTTTTAGCGTTTCGGTGTTGAAGTAGATATCCAGCGATAAACTTTTCAAGAAATGCATTACGTCATTTCATGAACATTCCGTCGGGCACAAATAAATTTCCAGATTGAAAGCTGATGCATTGCTAGCTTATATTGCAAACGCTGATCGGGAGATTCGGTTTTTTCCCTCTGCCGAAGCGTATCTGTAGCTAAACTGGTATGACGTTTCCGTGTAGGATACAGGTTCGATTCCTGTCGGAAGACACATATTTTCTATGAAAATTTCTCGGACGTTCAGGTTGTTAATACTGTTTATTATAAAACACAGCATTTACTTAAATATTTATTCATTGTACAGGCTGTCCATAAAGTTCGTGTGCTCTTTAAAAAAATCATAACTTTATTTGTATTTGCGATAGAAATAATGTTATAAAGTTTAATGTACCTAGTTTTAATTATAGCTAAAATAACTAATGTGATTTCAGGCATTACTGTAAATCAGTTGGCAAATGTTTTCCTTGAACTGCAAAATCGTATTACCCTTTGTATTGCTAATGATGGAGGACATGTGGAAACTTCAATAAAATTTCAATAAAACCTTAAAAAATATAAATTTACTTCTTTTTTACAAATTATTTCTATCGCAAATACAAATAGAGTCATAAATTTTTTAAAGTGCAAACGAACTTTATGGAAACCCTGTATTTGTTTATAAATTTATAAATATTTATTTATTAATATTTAAATATTTATTTAAAATGTTTATATATTTAAATATAAACGCCGATTGGCAGCTTCGGCTTTTTCCCTCTGCCGAAAAATTCTCATGTCGAATCAGCCACACGGAATCGGCCACGCCGAAACGTTCGATTCCCCAATAAGAAAGCAGATTCTCTTTTTGCGGGTTTTGATTACAATGTCTGGACGATTAGCTTTGATTGTTCTGTGTTTATTGTAAAGTTCCATAAAATTGTTATTATTGTTATTAATAATAATAATAATAATAATAATAATAATAATAATAATAATACCACTTCTATTTCCTTTGGTGTATATGCATCCCAACCAGAGACCTAAGGTCAGAAATGGCCTCATGAAATTTTCCAAGGAGCAGTTTTGAAAAAAAAAACAATCACACATATTTACATAGATAAAGCCCTTCCTTCGGCGTGGACTTTACCTGTGGGAATATTTTTGTTTTATTTCTTTAAGGCATGGGCTTCCAGGAGTCCATTCAATGTGTCTATTGGAATCTTTTCCAATCAGTCCGACGGCTCCAACTACAATTGGAATTTTTGATGTTCTTATGCGCCACATTCCTGCGATTTCGATTTCAAGGTCCTTGTATTTTGATAGATTTTGGAAGATCTGCAGGTATTGCCATGTCAATAAGTAGGTATATTTTGTCTTTGTAGTCTCCAATCTCGATGTCTAGGCGATCAGCTTTGATTGTTCTGTCTGTGTATATTGTAGAGTCCCATAAAATTGTTACAGGTCCTATCTCCGCAACTGAGTCTGCGTGGTTATTATTATTATTATTATTATTATTATTATTATTATTATTATTATTATTATTATTATTATTTGTGTATGTAATGTTTCCTGCTTTGTATCTTGTAGAGCCGGGTTCAAACTATGGCCCTTAGGCCCTATATGAGAATTGTCATTTAAATGATAGCACTTTTCTTAGTATATGTGATAAAGCAATTTTTTTATTTATTGAGAGAACAACACGCGAATAAAGTGACACTAAGTTACAAATATACAATATACATATTCATCATGGCATCCAGTCGAAGAAAGATATTCAAAACAGATTATTATTATTATTATTTGTTTATGTAATGTTTCCTGCTTTGTATCCCTTAGAGCTGGGTTCAAATTATGGCCCTAAGACCCTATAGGAGAATTGTCATTTAATTGATAGCATTTTTCTTAGTATATGTGATGTTCCTAATAGTGCGATATTTTGAGCAACTTGTATGTTGATGTTACCTAGGGCACTTATTAAAATAGTCCATTCCTTTTCTCACGAGGCCCTCCGATTACTAATGGTACAGTCCCGGTCTTCATTCCCCACAATCTGTTAATCTCGATCTCCAGATCTTTGTATTTGGTCAATTTCTCGATAATTTTCATGGAGGTGCTTATCTCAGATGGTACTGCTATGTCAATAAGCACACACTTCCTGAATTTGTTGTCTTTTATGATAATATCAGGTCCGTTGGCTTTCATTTCCCTGTCAGTTTGAATTGGCATGTCCCAGAGGATAGTTACAACGTTATTTTGGGTAACTGTGTCTGGTTGGTGGTCATACCATCTCTCAGTGGTTTCGATTTTGTGCTTCTTACATATCTTCCAGTGCACATATGTCGCTACCTTGTTATGTCTGTGGGTATACAGTAAGTCCCCCATATTTGCGGGGGTTAGGGACCAGAACCGGCCGTGAATAGTTAGAATCCGCTAATAATTGTATCCCCCCTTCCAAAGTGCTTATAAGTACCAATTTTCATCGTTAAAACTCTATATGCCTTAGACTTTCACCCCAAAACTTTAGAAACCTTCCAGACCCCTTATTAAACCATACACTTTGAAATTTGAGTTACTGGACGATTTCTTTCGCCCTGTTCAGACGTTTCTGGTGCTTTCTATTTTTTCCATTTTTCCTCGGATGCCAATTTATTTGGAAATTGTAGTATCCACACACACACACACACACACACACACGCACACACACACACACACACGCACACACACACACACACGCACACACACACACGCACACGCACACACACACACACACGCACACACACACACACACGCACACACACGCACACACACACACGCACACACACACACACACGCACACACACACACACACACACGCACACACACACACACACGCACACACACACGCACACACACACACACACACTCATACATATATATATATATTGATGCATGTTTCATTAAATAATATAGACAAGTTTTGTCTATCTATTTTAAGTTAGTTCCTTTCGTATTGTCTGATAAGCTTAATCACATTATCATTGAAAGACGAAAGGAAATCACCATATTGATACATGTTTAAATCCAATCTAAGCTTTCGGCTTACATAAGCCATTATCAAAGATGACAATTTTAATAAATCAAAACAACACATATAGGAAACCACAATAATGGCCCGCCGTTGCTATTTGAATAAGCTCAAAATAACGACAAACTCTTATTTACGAGCCAAGGAAGCGAAAAACGATAATGTGATTAAGCTTATCAGACAATACGAAAGGAACTTACTTAAAATAAAGACAAAACTTGTCTATATTATTTAATGAAACATGCATTAATGAAAAATTGCTGCCGAAATATACACAATATATATATATATATATATATATATATATATATATATATGTAAGCAAGTATGTGGATGTAGATCCGACGGTATGATGAAAAATATAGAAAAGACAAAACAAAATCCGAATATGCAAGTTTACTGTTTTAATGTTGTTTTACTGTCGACGTCAGACGTTTCGGACTAGTAGACCATCTTCAGGACATGGTTATTAGAAACATACTTAGGATTAGACGATATTTAAGTCAACATTGTGTCTATCGTCTTTTCATGTTGACTTAAATATCGTCTAATCCTAAGTATGTTTCTAATAACCATGTCCTGAAGATGGTCTACTAGACCGAAACGTCTGACGTCGACAGTAAAACAACATTAAAACAGTAAACTTGCATATTCGGATTTTGTTTTGTCTTTTCCATATTTTTCATCATATATATATATATATATATATATATATATATATATATATATATATATATAATGCGGGCACACGATGGCTGGGAATTAACTCTGCTACTATAATTCACTAATACAGTGAGTCCCCCGTATTCCCGTGGGTTAGGGACCAGAACCGGCCTCGAATAAAAAAATCCGTGAATACTTGTACCCCCCCCCTAAATGTGCTTATACGTACCAATTTTGATTGTTAAAGCCCCATATGACTTAAACTTTCATCCTAAATATTTTAGAAAAATTTCAGACTCTTTTAAAAACAATTTTGAAAAATTATATTGGTGATCATACACTTAGCGTAAATTTTCTTTCATCCGTACAATAACCGTTTTTAATTACGCATAGATCGATACAACCATTGAAAATGCTGTATCAAATATGTGTAACAAGACATAAAATATCAAGTTTAAAACATTTTCTAAAAACAGAACTGTGATGATGTCCCCAGCATAAGCCACATTTAAGACCCCAGCCCCTAACAAAGAACAAAGCCCAAGCCCTACGCATGTTTTTGCGTTTGGTTTTTATAATGAAGATGTACAATTCTGACAATTTTTACCATAAAAATGGACTGTTATATGTTTTAAGTCACTTAAATAACAGGAAAATAATACAAGAATATTCTAAATATATTATATCGAAAATAAAACGCGAATCAAGGGAGTTCTCAGCAAATAATTTGTATATATATTCTTCAGAAAAACACGCGAATTTTATCTATCTATCTATCTATAACAAATACACATGTTTTGAAGAAAAAAAATCCGCGAATGAGTGAAACCGCGAATGCTGAAACGCGGATAGGCGGGGGCTTACTGTATTCATTTTTTGCCGGTTCCGGACATCCTGAAATAATATGGTCGACCGTTTTATCCTTTTTATCTGCAGATCCTACATTTTAAGTTTATCAGAAAAGTAGCAGGGAGTTTTCGCTCCGATAACAAATGACAGTTTTCAGTCGAGATCAAGTGCCGGCAAGTCTCTTCACTACTACAGTATATTCTTAAAGTATTCTATGCAGTCGTCTGGGGGGTTTCAATTTTTCGTCGAAGTTTTAATTTTTCGAATCACTTTTCAAGAGCTCTTCGAGACTGTTCCAGGTTGTCCAGCTATAGCAGGTATAATTTTCGTGTAGTAAAGTTTTTGTTCTCTTCATTAAGCTGTTCGTTGGCGAAATTGGCTGCGAAACCCAATGTATACAGAGTATACAGACATATCTCTCTATTTTTCTATTTCAATCCATCAATCTATCTATCTATCTATCTATCTATCTATCTATCTATCTATCTATCTATCACATTCTCTTGATTATCTATCTATCTATCTATCTATCTATCTATCTTCATGTTCATTATCTATCTATCTATCTATCTATCTATCTCTTTATGTTCATTATCTATCTCACTCTCTTTCTATGTATCTATCTCAATCTCTTTCTATGTATGTATGTATGTGTGTGTATGTATGTATGTATGTATCTATCTATCTATCTATCTATCTCTTGATGTTCATTATCTATCTATCTATCTATCTATCTATCTATCTATCTATCTATCTATGCACTTCGCATTTTATGAATACGTCATATCCGAAAAATATCTACCCAAAAGATATCACCCAAACACTGAACATGCTAACATTTCACATTTAAATATATCTGGCTGACACCATATCAGTGGTGTTTCAATCCTGGCTTGAGGCATTCGGAAGTCTAGTCGCACTGAGGAGCTGTGATACAGCGAAACAGTACTGTCTGTGAATGGCATATATATATATATATATATATATATATATATATATATTATTATTATTATTATTAGTAGTAGTAGTAGTAGTAGTAGTAGTAGTAGTAGTAGTAGTAGTAGTCGGCACAATGGAGTAGTGGATAGCGGCTCGAATCCATTACATTCACTTACGTTCTAATACTCTTGGAAAAGGTGTTAATCCTCCCTCCACCTATGGGTAAATAGCAGGGCGGACTGGGTTCTATAGCCTTGGATGGCAATTGGTCTAGCAGAAGGACAACTGTGTATTTAAAACATGCGGAGGGTCGTTTGGGGAACTTGTGACACGTAGTGCACCAAGTCTCTTTATTTAGACCTTCAAAAAATGTGGTTTCTCTTCACAAAGCCATTACCACTATAATCAGTCATATGTGCTGGTATCAGGGCTGCCGGTTCCGAGGAACTGAGCTGCTTGACCCTCATACGTCGAACATGACGGGAGAGTCCATCAATTTATTATTAATAATTATAATAATTTAACAATATAATGATTATGATAATAATAATAATAATAATAATAATAATAATAATAATAAAGTTATTTGAGCGTAGGTGAAGATAACGAACCCGACTGGAATTGGCACTCGGCTTTTCAATTCCTAGCCGTTATCCATTACACCACCTGTACAATACTAAGCAGACGGCAACTTGTATTCTCAAGTGGTCATCCATCTAGTTACTAACCAGACTTGACGTTGCTTAACTTCAGTGATCATACAAGAACAATTGTTTTAAACGATATATATATATATATATATATATATATATATATATATATATATATATATATATATATATATAGAGAGAGAGAGAGAGAGAGAGAGAGACAGACAGACAGACAGACAGACAGATAGATAGATAGATAGATAGATAGATAGATAGATAGATAGATAGATCTCCGTGTGTGTGTGTCTGTGTGTCTGTATAAAGATATATATTACACATAAAGTGCTGGTGTTATTGAAACAGTGCTCGATGTTATATAATGGAGCTTCCGAGTAGTGTAAACGCTGTGGGTATATATATATATATATATATATATATATATATATATATATATATATATATATATATATATATATATATATATATGTGTGTATATATATATATATATATATATATATATATATATATATATATATATATGTATATATATATGTATATATATATATATATATATATATATATATTCACTAATATATATATATATATATGTATGTATATATATATATATATATATATATATATATACAGACAGACAGGCACACACATATATATTCATTAATATATACATATATACATATATATACAAACACACACATATATATTCATTAAAATATATATACACACGCACATATATTCATTAACATGTATATATATATATACACACATACATATATATATATATGCATTAATTTATATACATATATACACACACACATATATATTCATTAACATATATATACACATACAGATACACACACACAATAAATAAAAATGTTATTTCTGCTTATTTTGATCATCAGACATAACGTTTGTAACTTATTCAATCATATATATATATATATATATATATATATATATATATATATATATATATATATGCTTGTGGGGGTGTATAGAGAGAAATTTATTAAAATCATCTGGTACAATAAAAATGTAAATTCTCCCTACCATTAGATACGGTCATAAAAAATTCCTGACTCATCACAACTTCTCACTTTGCCTTGGTGTTTATATCTGGACGCAATTATTTTGATAAACTCCCCCCTCGTCTCTATGAATTTATGTGCAGTACTCGACTGGCGGCAAGGTCTCATCATCTTGCAGTTCAAATGCCGACATGTAACCGTAAGTTCTACACTATTTCTTTTATCTTCCCGCCTGTGGATCTCTGTTTCGTCCCTGTCAACTTTGATCTTAATTTAAATTCAATGTCAATCGTTATTTTTTTTTGTTTTCTTAATTTCTGTTCTTTTCGCGTTCTCGCTGCTTAATAACGTTTCTCTTTTGCAATCAATAAATCCCACCACGCCGGGTCTTAGTGACTTTCTTGCCTTGTTTGGGGTGACATGATAAAATAAAGTAAGATTCACGTTTAACAATGATTTTTTTTTTACAAGAAAAAATTCGTATTGTCGATGGAGTTGCTTTTAGCGAACTTTTAGCTAGTTAGTTCCTAGTGTTGCCTGAATTAGGTCCTTTACCGTTAAATTAATAAAGAAAAAAAAGAAAGGAAAATTATTGGGTAATGATGCAAATTCACTCATCTCTCCATCTACACCGGGCTTTGGGTACATCCTCTTGGGGTTACCAAATGTTTATACGACTCAGCTTACAATATTTAAAAATAAATATTAATAAAAAAAAAAAGTAATTGTGGTCTGATAATTATAGTGATGTTTGAGTATGTTAATTTATGTTTGTCTATGAGTAGTAGAAAGAGCTTGATCTCAAGATGGGGATGTGTACAGCAGGGTTGCCCTAGAACAAAGGACAGTCGGGACCACTTTCTCATAGGCCCTGCATTCAGTCTGTTTCCGACATATTGATGATAATTTATTGATATATCCCCGCAAAACAATATTAAATGATCTGGTAAATAAACTAAACAAAGTCGAACGTACGACAGAATTTATTCATGAAACAGAAACAAAAAATGCATTACATTTCTCGATATTAAGCAGAGGCTTCATAATGACCAAATATTAAGTCTCTGACGTAAATTTTCAAATGACGAGGTTGTTAAAATTTTCTATTCACACGATATATATATATATATATATATATATATATATATATATATATATATATATATATATATATATATATATATATATATATGTATGTATATATACACATATGCATATATATATATATATATATATATATATATATATATATATATAGATAGATAGATAGATAGATAGATAGATAGATAGATAGATAATGGCCAAGCAGAGATAGATAGATAGATAGATAATGAACAGACTGAAATAGATAGATATGAACAGACTGAAATAGATAGATAGATAGATAGATAGATAGATAGATAGATAGATAGACAGACAGACAGACAGACAGATAGATGTCACAATGTGCTAACCGTATTCGGAAATTAAAAACATCCCTACTACACACTAAGACATACACATAATGCACACACTCAATTAAGCCGAAAAATCGAATCATCCTTGATAATGGCTAAAGGTATAGCCGAAAGCGCTCGGAAATATAAAACATTCGGACAGTTTTTACACACTCTTTATCCAGAAAAGGAAGCTCTTGTTCGAACACAAGAAAAATTAAATAAAAAGCTTAACCATTAGTACCTTGTCTGTCGTTTTTAATGAAACAAGCATATATATATATATATATATATATATATATATATATATATATATATATATATTTGAATTGGACATAATCCGACAATTTATTTGCTTAAATACTTGTATCTATAAAAAGAACGTTAAACATATTATAAATGTCTTTATATATATATATATATATATATATATATATATATATATATATATAGATAGATAGATAGATAGATAGATAGATAGATTGTATATATGTATGGATGGATGGATGGATTGATGGATGTGTGTATGATTCAAGTATTATGGTTGAGCGTAACCGAAAAAGTCCCACAAACTCCATGAACGTTAATAACAATGTAGCAAAGAGTGCGTGCCTCTTGCTGGGATTAAGGGATACATTCGCGTTGTGCACGGGTAAAACTGCGGAATGATGCGATATCAAGCGATGGCATCACTGTCAAACGAGCAAGCAGTCATCAGGATTTTATAACGAAAGTCTATACGCACTTCGTTATGCTTAATTTATAAGTATGTATATGTGTGAGTGCACATGAATAATACACAACAAAACAAGAACCTCTTCTTTCGGATTAAATACATAAATAAATCTGTGTATATTTTTTGAAATGATGTATTATGTACACTATTTAGATTATTCGGACTATTGTTCTCATCTTTGTAGCCATATTTATTACAACGTTTCGGCCGTTGTACGCTCCGGCCTTCTTCAGTATCTGTCTATATTTCTGAGATGAGGTATTATGTACACTATTTACATTATTCGGACTATTGTCCTCATCTTTGTCTCCATATTTATTACAACGTTTCGGCCGTTGAATGCTCCGGCCTTCTTCAGTATCTGTCTATATTTCTGAGATGAGGTATTATGTACACTATTTACATTATTCGGACTATTGTTCTCATTTTTGTCTACATATTTATTACAACGTTTCGGCCGTTGTACGCTCCGGCCTTCTTCAGTATCTGTCTATATTTCTGAGATGAGGTATTATGTACACTATTTACATTATTCGGACTATTGTCCTCATCTTTGTCTCCATATTTATTACAACGTTTCGGCCGTTGTACGCTCCGGCCTTCTTCAGTATCTGTCTATATTTCTGAGATGAGGTATTATGTACACTATTTACATTATTCGGACTATTGTTCTCATTTTTGTCTCCATATTTATTACAACGTTTCGGCCGTTGTACGCTCCGGCCTTCTTCAGTATCTGTCTATATTTCTGAGATGAGGTATTATGTACACTATTTACATTATTCGGACTATTGTCCTCATCTTTGTCTCCATATTTATTACAACGTTTCGGCCGTTGTACGCTCCGGACTTCTTCAGTATCTGTCTATATTTCTGAGATGAGGTATTATGTACACTATTTACATTATTCGGACTATTGTTCTCATTTTTGTCTCCATATTTATTACAACGTTTCGGCCGTTGCGTGCTCCGGCCTTCTTCAGTATCTGTCTATATTTCTGAGATGATGTATTATGTACACTATTTACATTATTCGGACTATT
Organism: Acanthosepion esculentum; assembly: GCA_964036315.1. NCBI lineage: Eukaryota > Metazoa > Mollusca > Cephalopoda > Sepiida > Sepiidae > Acanthosepion > Acanthosepion esculentum. Next base: position 86,313,030 of record OZ038492.1, on the reverse strand, counting down.
GTCCTCATCTTTGTCTCCATATTTATTACAACGTTTCGGCCGTTGTGCGCTCCGGCCTTCTTCAGGTGGTTCTAGTTCTACGTGCCATGTTTAATGGATGTCAGTTATCAGTTATCTCCTGTTAATTCACCTCTCCAATTTCTCCACTGCCTTAACCGGGTATTGAACTCACAATCTTTAGCTTCTGTCACTGGATCTAGCCAACGCCCTTATCCACTGTGTCATGTAAATAGTGTATATAAATTAATATGAACAGATTGGGACAGACAGATATTTACTTTCTTATCTTTGAGTTTGTGCTAATGTAAGACAGGTCAGAGGTCATAGCGCATTGCAATCAATACGTTTTCAACAAAACAGTGTTGGAAAATAATTGGACACATTTAAGCGTATCACAAAACAGTGCACCACTAAAACGATAAAACAATAATAGAATAAAAACAATTTATCTGGTAACATCTGTTGCGTTTTAACTGCAATAGAAAATAAAACCGTTTTGGCGTAAGGGAGTAAAAAGTCCGACAAAATCCCTTCAAATGCCTTTTGATAGGAAGTATGTATATATATATATATATATATATATATATATATATATATATATATATATATATATATATATATATATATATATATATATATATATGTATGTATGTATGTATCTATGTATTTAAAAAAAGAGAAACCTCAAACGTTTTTATTTATAATGTAGATTTATTTTAGTGTCTATATTTTTCACATGAAGAATAAAATATAATATATACACTATAACAAATCCACATTATAACCAAAAACGTTTACGGTCTCTCTCTCTCTCTCTCTCTCTTTCTCTCTCTCTCTCTTTCTCTCTCTCTCTCTCTCTCTTATATATATACATATATATATATATATTATTTACATTATTCGGTCTATTTTCCCCATCTTTGTCGCCATATTTATTACAATGTTTCGGCCGTTGTACGCTCCGGCCTTCTTCAGTATCTGTCTATATTTATGAGATAAGGCATTATGTACACTATTTACATTATTCGGACTATTGTTCTCATCTTTGTCGCCATATTTATTACAACGTTTCGGCCGTTGTACACTCCGGCGTCCTTCAGGTGGTTGGAATATCGAACTGAACCCTTTATTTTGATCACTGGAGTAGACTGTTCTAGTTCCACGTGCCATTTTTAACAGTGGATAAAGGCGTTAGTTAAATCCAGTGACAGGACCCAAAGAGTGTGAGTTCAATACCCAGTTAAGGCAGTGGAGAACATTCAGAGGGGAATTAACAGGAGACAACTGATAACTGACATCCATTAAACATGGCACGTGGAACTAGAACAGTCTACCCCAGTGAGCGAAATAAAGAGTTCAGTTCGACATTCCAATCACCTGATGAAGGCCGTAGCTTTTAGCTTCCATTTTTGAAACAAGGTTATTACTGTGTAGCGAAAAAAAACATATTTTAAATCAGTTAATTTATAATATATATATATATTATTAAAATATTTTTTAGAATTTTTATTGTAATCTATTATAATAAAAATATTTTAATAATATTATGCTCTTCCTTGTATTAAGAATTTTTTTTTTTAAGTAAATGCTAAGAACTGTGGATTCTAACTTCATCTAGCTAGGATCGAAACCAGACTGAATTGGCGTCAGTTGGAACTTCTACTTCTAAGCTGTCGGCTCACGGCAGGGATGAAGGTGAATTTTAGCGTGTTTATTTTTAGATTTAGATAAACACACAGTGACTGACTGACTCAATTCTGCCGAAGAGTCATGGCATATATATATATATATATAGATATATAGATAGATATATATATATATGTTTTTATTGGAATTTATTATAATAAAATATTACAATATATATATATATATATATATATATATATATATATCTGAAATGACTTATGAAAGAAGTTGAAAATATTCACACCTCGGACAATTTATATTTAAACCCACTGCGAAACTCAGCAAAATGGTTCAAAATATAAAAAAGTAAAAAAAATGTTTAAAAATTGAATTTTGCTCACAAACCAGTTTTATTGTTGACCTATTCTTTTTTTGTGTGTTTACATTTAAGACTTAAAATTAACATTTTCTTGTTTTTAAAACCTGATATAAATAGATCGATAGATAGATAGATAGATAGATAGATAGATAGATAGATAGATAGATAGATAGAAACAAACAGACTGAGATAGATAGATAGATAGATAGATAGATAGATAGATAGATAGATAGATATAAAAAACAGAGAGGATAGATAGATAGATAGATAGATATAAACAGACTGAGATAGATAGATAGATAGATATAAACAGACTGAGATAGATAGATAGATAGATAGATAGATAGATAGATAGATATAAAAAACAGACAGATAGATAGATAGATAGATATAAACAGACTGAGATAGATAGATAGATATAAACAGACTGAGATAGATAGATAGATAAATAGAAACAGACTGAGGTAGATAGATAGATAGATAGATAGATAGATAGATAGATAGATAGAGTTCTGTATTTGGGCAGCAATCCTTCTTTAATACATGTTTCATTGAGCAAGATTTTGTAATTTTGTTATTTTTGTAAGTTTGTTATTATGTTTTTCTTGTATACATACAGATGTCTTCTTTTCTGGACGTAATGAATTAAAAAAATTGTGCCTTCGTTGAAACTGTTAGCTATTTTCATTGATAATTTTTTGTTATACTACTGTAATAGATGGTAAGTCCTCCCGTAGATTATATAAAAATTACTGTCAGTTGATAGATTCTTAACTTCCAAACACGGCCAGTGCATTATGGCCGTGTTCATAAGTAATGTTATTAAGTGTGGTTTTCTTGGGCGGGGGATTGTAATAAAGACTGTCATCCCTTCTAGCAGCTTTTTTTCTTTTACGACAAATAAATAAAGTAATTACATTCACTGTGTTTTCTTTTCGCAGCTCGTATTCATTAGCTATTGGGCATGTCACGTTGAAACTCCGAAGTTAAGCAACGTCGAGCCTGGTCAGTACCTCAATTGGTGACCGCTTCGGAATACCAGCTGCTGTTTTGGTTTGGTTTGGTTTGCTTTACGGCATATCAGCATTAATAGGTTATTTAATGCCGACAATATTTTTTATTGCTGGTAATATATTTTTTTCAAAATGTTATTTTCGTAATATTTTTTTCCCCAAAAATTGTATTTCTAGTAACATTTTTCCAAAAAAGTATTGCAGATATTAATTGTTTACAAAAAAGTTTTGC
>OZ038492.1:86299780-86302280 GCA_964036315.1 Acanthosepion esculentum | reverse complement strand
CCCCGGCGTAAATGTGTATATAGGTTTATTACAGAAAGTGTCCTTTTCAGACACGGACGGATAAACACGTCAAAAACATAACGTTCGAAAATCAGCTACAGACGTGTTTATACGTCTATCTTCTCTCCTTTTTTTTATGCCCTTCTGAGCTTGAAACGAGTCCGCTTGTCAAGCTCATACGTCTGGTCGTGGTGTTAGGCACCACTAGGGTACTTCAAGGTGGATCAGTTTCCTAGTTTCTATATTAAAAACAAATACAAAAATTCATCTGAAAATGAAATAATTGTTAAAAGGCACAAGGAACCTTGCTTTATCTAAATATGACTTGTCATTTTTTTTGCGTGTTTATATATATCTAAATATGTCTACGTGTTTGTGTATTATAATCTGATTGTGTATGTATTGTCTTTTGCGCCATTTCATTCTCCCCTTCCCATCACTTCAAATGTATCTATATATTTAAACATTCAACCCCAAGCAAAGCGGGAAGCCACTACCACGCAAGAGGTTACAGAGTTGGACCGAGAGCAAAGAGGAGTGATGGAGGAAAGGATGAAGAGAAGGATAGGGGATAGATCAAGGCATCTGGAGACGTCGTTACATTTGAATAATTGGAGATTATATATATATATATATATATATATATATATATATATATATATATATATATATATATATATATATATATAAAAGGCTCAAACACTAATATTCTATGGTTATAATTTCTTACATTGGAATCGTAATCACGATCCAATTCATCAGACCTACAAATTCAAAAAGATTTTCCGATTTCTTTTTGAATTTGTAGGTCTGATGAATTGGATCGTTATTACGATTCCAATGTAAGAAATTATAACCATGGAATATTAGTGTTTGAACCTTTTCTATTATATTCTTACTCTGTCCTGGATATTTGAGTTCTACCTGGATCCTATCCTCTTGGGAATTTATATATATATATATATATATATATATATATATTGACCACTAATATTATCTATATTGTGTATGTATTGTCTTTTGCAAGATTTCATCCTCCCCTGCCTTTGTTTATGCTTCAAATGTATCTACCTTGTCATGAAGTTCAGACCAACATTTGATTTTAAAGTTTATTCCAACTTAATTTCAATAAAAACAAAATAAATAGAATAACATATATTTTTTTCTTTTTTCATCAGTGATTTTATAATTTGAAACTTAATATTGATTAAATTAAAATTTTAAAATGGGTAATTTTTAATTTCAAATTTTATCGAATAATTTAATATTTATTAGTTAGAATAAATTCTATTTTAGTCTAACCTTAACATTAAAGCATTAAATAATTATTACAACCTTAGTTCGTTGTCAAGTTTTGTGAATTCTTATATACTTGTATTTTGTTTGTTCATTGCAGCTTATGTAACAGCGATTCCCCTAGCGATTCAAAGCTTTTAAAACCCTTGATAAGGCACATGAAGTGTTGAAACAAAATGGGTATTTTTGCAGTGATTTTATAATATATTTATGTTATAATTTTCGAATAAATAATGGTATTTACTCAACTCTGTATTGAGCACGCTTTTAAGAATAGTAATTGTTGGTTATTGGAATTTATTCCGTATACACCAATCCTATACTTGTATATATATATATATATATATATATATATATATATATATATATATATATATATATATATATATATATATATATATATATATATATATCAAGCAAGGAATATAGGCAGCATGTATTCATCAAAATAAGACTGATTAAAAAGAAGTGAAAAGGTCCATTTGATTTTTATTGTATTTTTCCATTTTAAAAATGGTCCAGGCAGAAGAAAATACTTAAAAAAACAAGACAAACTGAGCTTCAGTTCAACCACAAATTATACATATATATATATATATATATATATATCGTCAAAATATCCTCCTTTAGCCCTGACTACTGCAGAAGATATTTTTGGTATTCGTTGCAAAAGTTTCACAAAGTATAAGTTTGAGAATAGATTTCCATTGTTTTTCCAATGGTTCTAAGAGACCTTTTTCATTTTTCAGTTTTACTCTTTTGTCAAATCCTGTGTGTCTCTTCAAACATTACTGTAGTATATATATATATATATATATATATATATATATATATATATATATATATATATATATATATATATACTCGACTCTCCCCGTCGAATTCGACGTATGGGGGTCAAGCAGATCAGTTCCTACGAAACTGACAGTCCAACACCTGCACATGAGATTTGATTATAGTGGTGAAGGATTTTTGCAGAACCATCCACCCTTTCTGAATGGTCGAATACACAGACTTGGTGCACTACGTGCCACAGGGTCACCAAACGACCCTTCGCAGGTTTTGAATTCAGAGTTGTCCTTCTCCTAGACCAGTTGCCATCCAAGGCTATAGAACCCAGTCTGTTCTGCTATCTACCCATAGCTGGAGGGAGAAGAAGATCCACACCTTTCCCAAGAGTATGTAAGTGTATGTAATGAATACG
>OZ038492.1:86242280-86294780 GCA_964036315.1 Acanthosepion esculentum | reverse complement strand
GTGTACATAATACCTCATCTCAGAAATATAGACAGATACTGAAGGATCGGATAAATATGGCGACAAAGATGAGGACAATAGTCCGAATAATGTAAATAGTGTACATAATACCTCATCTCAGAAATATAGACAGATACTGAAGGATCGGATAAATATGGCGACAAAGATGAGGACAATAGTCCGAATAATGTAAATAGTGTACATAATATCTCATCTCAGAAATTGTTATAGTGAAAGACACCTAGTCTATAGGTAATAGACTCTCCCACCTATTATAAGTAGGAATCAGTAGGTAGTCGAGAAGAGAAGTGATCAGCGACCACAACTCGATTACTCTGCGTAACACTTTATTACAAGTTCCTAACGTTTCTGTACGTTTATCCCATTTAGGACGCATTTAGTCCGACTACAAGTTCTATTGTGGAAATAACTCCACAGCAGAAATATAGACAGATAATGAAAGATCAGATAAATAAGGCGACAAAGATGAGGACAATATTCCGAATAATGTAAATAGTGTACATAATACCTCATCTAAGAAATATAGACAGGCTTTTTGATACTGTAACAAATAGCGCGAATAGATACAGTTAAGTAAAACATCAGTTTATTTTTTAATACAGCTGTAGTTTTTGACTACAGCAAATGGATATATACTTTCTCACCGGCTTGTCGTTTGGTCAACGATGTAACCAGAGCCGGCCGTACGTATAACTGTTTCTCGTTCATTGGCAACGTAGATTGCCTGTCTTGTGCATACATACGCCTGCCTGCGTTTATAGGGAAAACGGAGATGCGTGACTGATAAATATTTACAGTCACACTGTTTTATATTTTATAATTCAACTGGTAGCATAATCAGGTCAGTCAAATATTAAACAGTTACTAATCAGTAAATACACATAAAAAGTTCTACATGGTGCATTACGTGTATCTGACACTTAAAAGACAAAAGATAAGACTTCTTCTCTCTTTTCTAGCCTTTCAAAATCGTCTGAGTGGCCTTGCAGGGGCTGAATGAAATTCTACATTACAAATACCTATTTCGGCTTCAGTCACTTTCTCACCGGCTTGTCGTAGATTCCCTCTGCCTTTTCTATAAATATTTTCTGAACGCGTTTCTCTATATCGTACCTCGATATTACGAATTTAAGCGCAGTACTAGATTGGCAGTTAGGGCTCATAATTTTACAGTTGAAATTGCGAGATGTAACCATAAGTTCTTAGCTGACAGTTTCTTCTCTCGCACTTCTAGCTTGTGGAAATCTCTCCCGGCTTCTTGTTTTCCAGTCAAATTTGATCTTAAAAAAAAATAAAAATGTAGTGTCAATCGTCATCTTCTGTCTCGTTGAATCTTGTTCTCTTATTTCCCCCTCTCTTTAATTATGTTTTTTTTTTTCTCGAACTCTTTCGCTCACACTAACCCCTAGCGTCTTAGAGATTTTATCGCCTTTCCTGGGGTGAAATGAAATGAAAAAGAAATTAAAACTGTATTGGCAGAAACTCACAAGTCTCTCGCCAATTCATCCCTATTTCTATGGCGAATGTGTAGGCACGGTGGAGTAATGGATAGCGGCTCGGATTGAAGAATCGGAGAGCCGGGTTCGAATTCCAGTCGAATCCATTGCATTCGTTTACATGCTAATGCTCTTGGGAAATGTATGAATCCTATTCTTCTCCCACGAGCTATGGGGAAAATAGCAGAATGGACCAGGTTTTATAGCCTTGGATGTCAACTGGTCTACCACAGAAAGTAATGGCAACCTACTGCTGGAAAAAATTTGCCTCGTCAGTCATGTATCGACAGATAAATGATCGCCTAAGCGTGTATCACGCATCGCACATAACTGACTAACTACCCAGAGGATAACAAATAGGCAAAACCACCTGGGAAAAGAAGGTGAATTTTAATCGTACTTATTTTTAGATAAACACGCCAGTGACCGAGAGGGCTCGATTCGCTTTAACGAAGAGTCTTGCAGTATCAGCCATAATAGTCACTGTTTACAAACCCACACTTCCTTCCCCAGAACCGAAATTAATTTTTCAGGAGCATATATATTGTCATCCACAGACAGACTGTTTCGCTGTATCACAGCTCATCAGTGTGATTAGACGTCCGGTTTGCCTCTAGCTAGGACCGAAACCCGGCTGAATTGGCGTCAGTCGGAGATTTTACCCCTAAGCCGGCTGTGGAAAAGGTGAATTTTAATCGTATTTATTTTTAGATAATTCCGCCAGTGACCGAGAGGACTCGATTCGCTTTACCGAAGAGTCTTGCATTATGCAAAGTAACGCGGAGAAAAATAAAAGTTGGTTTATATGGATAAGTACATGCAACTAAATGACATTTCTGCACTTATCTAGATAAAGTTCCTAAAGGAACGAAACGCGTAGGCATAAAAGGCGTTCAGCTTGTCCTTTATTTGTATTGTCTTTACACACACACACACACAGACACACACACAGAGGCACAGACACACACATATATATATATATATATATATATATATATATATATACGGGGGTCATTCAATAAATAAGGTGAATTTTTCGGTATAAGGACTTCTAATACAGAAAGAAGCTTACCTTTTTTAAATTTTTCAACGTAGTCACCCAGCACTGTTACACACCTTTCCCATCTGTGCACAGGCTTCCGTATTCCCTCAGCGTAAAAATCTTTGAACTGATGTCTTAGCCAGTCGCTCACAACAATTTTGACTTCATCGTCACTTTTAAACTTCGTGCCTCTCGTGAACGTTTTCAAGGGACCAAACAGGGGAAAGTCTGAAGGGGCAAGGTCTGGGCTGTAAGGGGGATGAGGGAGCAGTTCCCAGCCCAGCTCGTTGCTGGTCTGCACCGTTTGGCCTGCTGTGTGAGAATATAGAATATTTTAGTATGACAAAAAGAAAAAAAGCATTTTATTATAAAATTTTCCAAAAATCGTCAAAATATCCTCATTTAGCACTGACTACTGCAGCAGAAATTTTTGGTATTCGTTGCAAAAGTTTCACAAAGTATAAGTTTGACAATATATATATATATATATATATATATATATATATATATATATATGCGCACACGTGTGTGTGTGTGTGTATGTGTGAATAAAAAGACAAGACGAAAAACAATTCTTAAGCTGATGAGGGACTTTATTTTCTTTAATAAAATTCCTCAAAGGACGAAACGCGTCGGCTAAGAATAGTTTTTTCTCTTGTCATTTTATTTATTTTTGTTCCTTCACAGACAAACTCTATATTAAAATAACTTACACACGCACATACATACACAAACACACACACACACACACATATCTATCTATCTACATATATATATATATATATATATATATATATATATATATATATATATATCCTTCACAGTGTGAGTTCAATACCTGGTTAAGGCGCTGGAGAACTTGGAGAGGGGAATTAACAGGAGATAACTGATAACTGACATCTATTAGACATGGCAAGTGGAACTAGAACAGACTACCCCATTGAGCGAAATAAAGGGTTCAATTCGTCATTCCAACCACGTGATGAAGGCCGGAACATACAACGGCCGAAACGTTGTAATAAATATGGCGACAAAGACGAGGACTATAGTCCGAATAATGTAAATAATATATTATCAAAGATAATTTTTATTTTATTTTTATTTTTAACAGAATGTATGAATTTATATATATATATATCTAGGTTTTTCTTTAGTTAATTTTCCAATGATGGTCAACATATTGTGTGTGTGTTTATACACACACATATCTATCTATCTATATATATATATATATATATATATATATATATATATATATATATATATATATATATATATATATATATATATATATATACAAATGAGAGAAAGAACAGATGGAGTATATATATAATCAAGAGAACTATAGGAGGGCTTCATCAACTTGTTACTTAAACTGAGAACTAAGCAAAAGGGCAAATTTATCACGATGCCATCGAGCTTGGCTGTCAGATTTATGTTAAATCATTGTAGCTATTAATTTTCATTAAAATAATAATTTGCAGCTAAAATGTTTATGTGCAAGAAATGCAAGCGAAAACCCACCAAAAATGTTGAACGATCGATCGTGAATCTCGTGACCGATCATGGTCTTAGGGGCACCAGATATACAGCAGCCGCAGTAGAAGTGGTGTTTCCGGTGCAAGATAGCTTGACGGAGCCCAAACCTTTCCAGGCCGATTTTGAATTCAGAGTTACTTTCTCCTAGACCGGTTGCTACCCAAGGATATAGAACACAGTCCGTCCTGCTATTTACCCATATCTGGGGGGAGAAGAGGGGTATTAGCACGTAAGTGAATGTAATGGATCCTACTTGAATTCGAACTCGGCATTACCGATTCCTCAATCCGAGCGGCTATCCATTATTCCACCACGCCTCCAAAACTTAGGTTTTAATTAAAATTAAAAACGATATCTTTATAATAGGATAATAAAACATTGTTATTTTGTGATGCCTTTCTGGTGCTTATATATATATATATATGTGTGTGTGTGTGTGTGTGTGTGTGTGTGTGAGAGAGAAATTTGGTTAAATACCAGCGGAAGGTCCTTGTTAACTTTGGATTATTTTCTTGCTTTCAAGTTTCTATTTGAAAATATATTTGCCTATGTCTGAATCATTTCGGCGTTCTTATGTCGTTAGTTTCATTTTCAAATATCGCATTCTTATTCTTTGTTTATCCGCCATATTTTTTTTTGATTTCGTGGTGCCTTGCTTGTGCATATATACATACATACATATTTAAATATGTATGTACGGAATCAAATATCGATCGGAATCCGGGATCTGCCAGAAAAATAGGATAAGGAACACAGAGGAAACGTTTATAAGTCTATAGTGTTTCGCTTTTATTAAAGCTTCAAAGAACGAACCATGTTAGATTTATAAACGTTTGTTCCTTATGATATATATGTTCATTATCTATCTCAATGTGTTTTTATCTATCTATCTATCTATCTATCTATCTATCTATCTATCTATCTATCTCTGTTCATTATCTATCTCAATGTGATTCTATCTATCTATCTATCTATCTATCTATCTATCTGTGCACTTAGCATTTTCTGAACACGTCATATCCGAAAAAAACAAAACAAAACCCAAATATATCTCCAAAAGACCGAATATACTAATACTTCACATTTGGATGAGTCATATATATATATATATATATATATATATATATATATATATATATATATATATATTTTAAACATGTATCATCAACATAACGGAGATATATGCTAGGTGTTTCAATAATAGCAAAAGGTTTATCCTCCAGATGTGACATATAAAAATTGCTATTATTGAAACACCTAGCATATAGCTCCGTTATGTTGATGATACATGTTTAAAAGAAAGGTTGCTGCCAAATTACACACACACACACACACACACACACACACATATATATATATATCTATATATATCATTATTATTATTGATGATTATTATAATTTAACAATATAAAGATGATGATGATAATAAAGGTAATTGAGAGTAAGTGAATATAACGAACCCGACTGGAATTGGAACACGGCTTTCCAATTCCTCACCGTTATCCATTACATCACCCTCACAACACCAATTACGCAGCAACTTGTATTCTCAAGTGGTCATCCATCTGGTTACTGGCCAGACTTGGCGTTGCTTAACTTCAGTGATCGTACGAGAACCGGTATTTTAAACGATATATATATCGATATATATATATATATATATATATATATATATATATATATATATATATATATATATATATATATATATATATATATATATATATATATATATATATATATATATATATATATATATATATATATATATATATATATATATATATATATATAATAAAAAGGCTTAAACACTAACATTCCATGGTTATAATTTATTACATTGGAATCGTAATTACGACCCAATTCATCAGGCCTGCAAATTCAAAAAGAAATCAGAAAAAATAACTCTGGGAATAAAAAATAAAAAGATAATAAGAATATTAGTGTTTATGTCTTTTTATTATATCCTTACTCTGTCCTGGACATTGAGTTCTACCTGGATTCTATCCTCTTGGGATTATTTTTTATATATATATGTATGTGTATGTATGTATGTATATATAGTTACATATTTTAGCTATATATATGTGTGTGTATATTAACCACTAATATTATCTATCTATCTATCTATCTATCTATCTATATATATATATATATATATATATATATATATATATATATATATGTATATATATATATATATATATATATATATATATAATATATGGATAAAATAACTGAAAAAATATGTGTGTGTGTAAATATATAAATATGTGAATTTCAGTGCTTCCGGGTAGTGCAATATATATCCCACACTGTTTGCACTTCTCGGAACCACTGCAATTCATATATTTATATATTTACACGCACGCACGCACACACGCACAAACACACACACACACACACACACACACACACACACACACACACACACACATATATATATATATATATATATATATATATATATATATATATATATATATATATATGTATATTTCAAATGCAAAAAAACGAAGACATTACTCTATATATTGAACAATTTAGTTCATGCCTCACTGACTGACGAAATCCTACAACAACAACAAAAAATTCTCAAATTGCCATATTATTAAAAACACGCACTGTCTTCAATTTTCAAAGAATTCAACCTTAGCATTTCGACAGCACGCTCCAACGCTTGTATCCGTTAACAATAACACATTTCAAAAAAACATTTCGATTCGCATTTAATTTTTTCGTCTCGGATGCTACCTGGATTTTACTAAAAACAAAATATATATATATTTCTGAGATGAGGTAGTTCCACGTGCCATGTCTAATGGATGTCAGTTATCAGTTATCGCCTGTTAATTCAGCTCTCCAAGTTCTCCACTGACTTAACCAGGTATTGAACTCACAACTCATTGGGTCCTGTCACTGGATCTAACCAACCTGTACCATGTGTCCTTAAGGACAACTGTGTATGAATTATAAACTCAATGTCTTCAACACCATTTTTACCAGTGCTCATATAGCAATTTTTTTATCAGATATCATTATGTCTTTACCAGAGCTCATATTGCAATTTTCCTTTTTTCTGGCAGTCCTTATTACTGGTTCCTATATTTAATTCATTTCTATGCTTGGTCGGCGTGCGAAATAAAGGGTTTAGTTCGACATTCCAGCCGCCTGAAGAAGGCCGGAGCGTACAACGGCCGAAATGTTGTGATAAATATGGCAACAAAGATGAGGACAATAGTCCGAAGATTGTAAATAGTATATATATATGATTATATAAATTACATTATGTATTAATAAAAACTTCCCAAACCACATTGTAGATGAACAAATAAGACAAATAATTATTCATTGTCTGTTATATTTGACAATATATGTCTAAATATATATATATATATATGTGTGTGTGTGTGTGTGTGTGTGTGTGTGTGTACATATATATGTATATACATATATATATACAAATATATATATATACATATATATATGTACATATATCCTTTTTTTGTCGCAATTAACAATTAAAACAATTGACCTCATTGTCTCTAACAACCCTACTACTAAATCCTCTACAAAAAAAACAAACAAAAAAAAAAAACAATGTAGTGTATCAATTTACATGCCCGTTCAGAGATTGTATCTCTGATACTGATAATAAACCCACTACATATATTGGTTTTACTACAACCACGCTCTCCCGTAGACTTACCTGTCGCCTTTCTGATCTTAGTTCTATTAAACAACATTTCTTATAATAGCATACTCATGTACATAATATTAGATAGATATTAGTTCATAACACAATAATACTCACGCATACTGACAGTAAAAAGAACCCTGAGACAATCAAAGCTCTCTTCCTTAAAACAAAGCAACCCACACTAAACGAAATTACATTTCAAACTAGTCACAATATGTTACGTTGCATCTAGACATATGCTTCTGTTGTTAATGTTCAGGACTCTCGCGCGGTATGACGTCATAGAACCGTAACTTGAATTTACGAACTGCGTCTGCTATTCCGCGACCGTTATTGTTGCATTGCAATCTTCCATGTAAACATAAGAAAATATTATCTTCGATGGTGAATATATTTGTTAAAAGGTCCGTATACGCACTCTGGGGATGGCTCATGTGAGCCGAAATCATGGATCAAGGACAAACTTATTTTTAAAAAATCCCAATATCGGACATTTTTGTCTTTATTTTCACCCGAAATTAAAGCAAATATACGGGCATTAGAACGTCTCAGGATCAGACATAATAAATATTCATTGTTATATTGGACAGCATATGTTTAAATATACATGCATACACACAAACACACACACACATATATATATACTCGACTCTCCCGTCGAATTCGACGTATGAGGGTCAAACAGATCGGTTCCTAGGGAACTCACAGCGCGACACCAGCACATAAGGTTTTGTGCAGAACTATCCATACTTTTTGAAGGGCTGAATACAGAGACTTGGTGCCCTACGTGCCATAGGGTCCCCAAACGACCCTCCGCAGGTTTTGAATTCAGAGTTCTTCTTCTAGACCAGTTGCCATCCAAGGCTATAGAACCCAGTCTGTCCTACTATTTACCTATAGATGGAGGGAGAAGAAGAGGATTCACACCTTTCCCAAGGGTATTAGCACTTAAGTGAATGTAATGGATACGGCTGGAATTCAAACACGTCTCTCCGATTCTTCAGTCCAAGTCGCTATCCATTACTCCACCGTGCCTCATATATATATATATATATATATATATATATATATATATATATATATATATATATATATATATATATATATATATATATATATTGACTTGAACAGGTCAACATTTAATCGGTGAATATAATTTAACAGTTCAGTCAGACCCGTTAAGAGTGAAAGCAGACTTTAGAGAGAACAAGGAAACCCAATCCTAAACCGGAAACGAGTGAGAAAACCCTACTCGTATCCAAAAGACCGAGGAGGGGTGCGAACCGGGCAATCAAGATATTTAAATATTTTGTTTTCCACCACTTTTCTTCCGATCTTTGGTGTTCGTCGAAGCAGCCAAATTCATTAACGGTCCTTGTTATTTACTGTTCTTTTTTGAACGACGCTCAGATCTATTTGAATTCCAATTCCACTCCGGATCAGGGTGGATCTGGGAACACCAGCAATTAAGAGGTGGTTCCACACTCCTCAGAACCTCCTCATCAGAGGCCTTGCTGCTGGATGTAGTTTATCGTCTTACCCCTGACGCGGATGTAGTTTAACGTCTTACCCATGACAATGAGATTCAGGAAAAAAAAACTGTGCAAAAAAAGTGACTCAGATATCGCACTCTAATGATTAAACTCGTAAATTTAAAGAGCTTTTGATAAAATATTGAAAACTATTTTACAATACACTCAGAACAATATTCTAGAGAATTCTAGAACAGCTTAAATTAAATCTAGAGTATTCTAGAATATTCCAGAAAGCCTCATACAGTATAAAAACAGCTTGAAATAGCCACTCAAGTCACTAACCAGATGAAAGGGGTACAAATACGCATCAGAACCACTTAAGGCATCTATTATAGCCTTCTCAAAAGCAGGCAAGTCTACGAGAGAAATTGCAGAAATTGCTAAAACCTCGCAATCAACTATCTCTCGAGTGCTTAGGGCACATAATGATGCCACTCCTGCTCTAAGGAAGGGAACAAGGCGACGAAAGAAAAAGATTGATGATAGAACTGGCAGGGTAATCAAGAGAGAAGTTGCGAAGAATAGGACTATAATTAGCCAAGAAATTGCAGCCAGTCTAAGGGAAGAGCAAGATGTTAGTCTTGCCTCTTCAACAGTCCGTCGGTGGCTGTTAGAACAAGGCTACAAATCTTGTACACTAAGGTTTAAGCCGCTAATAAGCAAAGTCAACAAAGCCAAGGGACTTGAATGGGCTCACTATTACAAAGATTTCACCGTAGAAGAGTGGAAGAATGTTCTCTTCTCCGATGAAACGAAAGTTGAGCTAAATTCAAAGGATAAGGTGAGTCACTTTTATCGAACATCACTGTAATAATAACAACGCAATATTATATATATACATATATATATTGGTCGAATTACACGCGCCTTGCTGCGTTCACGCATTTTTTTTGTAAGATAATGATGATTGATCTTAAATCATTGTCATAATTTGTCGAGAAAAATGATGCATTTCAGTATTACTTAATGATCTTCTAGATGTGACCTCCATCTTCTGGCTTTCTTCTTCTATATTTTTGAGAGAAGTCATTCCCTTGTTCACATTTGAATGTAATTTAAAGCAAGAGGAAAAAACTATTTCAGTGGTGGTTTGTGCAAAAACAGCTTGATCTGACCCCTTTGATATGTATTTGATGCAATACTTGAATGAATTGACGATCAGATTTCAATATTGATATGAAAGTTGAATTGTCACAATAAATATGTATAGTAAGGCACTACCTTATCACTGACTGATGATTTCTTGCACAACTTGTCGTCCGTATCGTCTCATTTTGATCTTGCCGATGTGACCTCCATCTTCTGGCTTTCTCCTTCCATATTTTGGATAGGATTCATTCCCCTTTAATTTAAATTTACTTTAAATCAAAGGGAAAAATCAGTCGGGGAGTACACACGGGGTCCCCCTTATTATCGTTATGGGGGTGTCTATCTCCAAAACCCTAGGAGGAGTCCGATAGCAAACAGACAGACAGAGGCTACAACTTCATATATATAAATTATTATTATTATTTCTTTTGATTTCTGTTGTATACACATTTCCTTCCGGACTCAAGCTCAGAAATGGCTTCATGCCATTTTCGACAAATCATTTTTGTCAAAAAACTAAAACTAAGATCACACACACTACGACTGTTATTATCATTATTATTATTATTATTATTATTATTATTATTATTATTATTATTATTATTGACGTTGTTGTTGTTGTTGTTTTGCTTTGTGTAGTACATGTTGGTCCCAAATCTCAACCAAAGCCTTCAAGTGGCAACCAGTATTTTTCTGTTTCAGATGTATACGGTTGAGGTACCATACAATCCGAGAGAACAAAATATGTAACTGTGGTCACTTCACGGAGAGGAATCTATGCAAGGCTTGAGAAGTAGCCATGTACGGAATTGTTTGCAGTTCATATATTTTCTTATTATTTGTCATCCTCTCCGATTCCTTGATATTCCGGTCGGGTGTTCTTTGTTTTATGTAGGACGCGTGCCCCCTGAAATCTCAGCCAGAAAGTTCAAGAGACAACAATCATTTTTAAGAAAAAGATGCAATCAGGAACAAAAAAAATTTTTAGTCACTCATCAAAGATGTGAGAAGTACCCATGAGTCTTATTTTTTTTTTGTCAATTTACATATTTTACGGCCGCCAGGAATTTGATCCACATATTGTTTTTACTCTTTTAGATATCATTTCCACAGCATCCAATAACAAAAGGTAATGTGGTTGTCGTGACATATTATTATTATTATTATTATTATTATTATTATTATTATTATTATTTGTGTTTTTAATGTTTCCTGCTTTGTATCCTGTAGAGCCGGGTCCAAACTGTGGACCTTAGGCCCTATAGGAGAATTGTCATTTAAATGATAGCACTTACCTTAGTATATGTGATAAAGCAATTTTTTTATTTATTGAGAGAACAACACGCGAATAAAGTGAGACTGTAAGGTACAAATATACAAGGCCAACATATTCATCATGGCACCCAGTTGAAGAAAGATATTCAAAACAGATTATTATTATTATTATTATTATTATTATTATTATTATTATTATTATGTCAGTATGACAGGTTCCGATTATTTTTGTTGTTATTATTGTTATACTTCTTTGCTTTCTCTTGCAGAGACATTATTATTATTATTATTATTTGTATCCAGTAGGGCCGGGTCGATACTATGGTCCTTAGGCCCTATAGGAGAATTGTCCTTTAATTAATAGCACTTTTCTTAGTGTATGGGATGTTTCTAGTAAGGCGATCTTCTGGGCAACTTGTATGTTGATGTTATCTGGGACACTGTTTGTAAAATTGTCCATTCCTTTTCTTGTGAGGCCCGGAGCTATATATATATATATATATATATATATATATATATATATATATATATATATATATATATATATATATATATATGTATGTATATATATATATATATATATATATATATATATATATATATATATATATATATATATATATATATATACCATAAAGAATTTAATGGTAAGACTTGAATTAAACCAGGAAACTCTAGTATTAAAAAAGTGAACAATGCACATATAAAAAGATAAAAAATTAACACGTAAAGCTTTTAAGTATAGAAAATTAGGAAATCAGTCGATAGTGGTACAGCCATAAGTCATCTTTCAAGCTAGAAAGCCTTAGAAATGTTACTCAACAAACCAGCATGAGTAGAAATTAAAGGAGAAAAATTTTTAAAATCCGATTGTAAACTGGAAAAAAATTAAGAAACCTTACAACAGTCATAGCAATATCTGCAACATTTGTCAACAAGATAAATTAGCTACAATAACATTTCCAGATCAAGAAAACTTTTAAATCAGAGATCGGAAATGATGTCCCATTGTATTTATACTAAAAAGTTCCATTTGAGTTCATTTGAATTTTGATGATTCTACCACATCTCACGTCACATGCTTATTTATTTATTTATTTTTTTTTTTAAATGTAGGGTTCAAAAATTTATATTTTTATTTTAAAAAAAAATAAAGCGTCAGGAAATCAACTGACAGACGTCAAATGAAGAAACTAAAAGGTTGAAAAAAAGTTAGTGGAATCGGCTGATTTTCTAATTCTTTTCGTCTCCCCCTATATATCTCTCTCTCTCTCCATATATATATATATATTTTTTTTGTCATCCACAGACAGACTGTTTCGCTGTTTCACAGCTCATCAGTGTGGCTAGACGTCCGGTTGCCTCTAGCTACTAGAATCGAAACCCGCCTGAATTTGCGTCAGTCCGAACTTCTCCCACTAAGCCGTCGGCGCACGGCAGGGATGAAGGTGAATTTTAGCGTGTTTATTTTTAGATTTAGATAAACACACAGTGACTGACAGTGGCTCAATTTTGTATATATATATATATATATATATATATATATATATATATATATATATATATAAATAAATATATGTATATATATATATATATGTATATGAAATATATATATATATATATATATATATATATATATATATATATATATATATATATATATATATACTCACACAGATATATGCAAGCGGACACAGAATAGAATCGTGACTGAGTTGTTAGAATATCGATTTTTCACCCTGAGACCCGAGTTCGAATATATATATTAAGAAATGCATATATATATATATATATATATATATATATATATATATATATATATATATATATATATATATATATATATATGTGTGTGTTCTTTCTTCCTTTAATAAGGATACTAAGAAGCTCGTCGGTGTATATGAGTGGATCTTATTAAGAATAAGTAGACGAAACTTGTCTAAATTATTTAATGAGACATCATGTCTTAATGAAAATTGCAGCAAAAATATATGCAATATATATATACATATATATATATATATATATATATATATACATTTTTTATTTATATTATTTATATATTATATATGCACGGTACTTATTGGAAAGCGCTCAATATCAGTTATAGAGCTATTATATGTTTTTCTGACGATCGCAAACAGCGTGAAACCCAGGGTCACACGCACACACACACACACACACATATATATATATATATATATATATATATATATATATATATAGCACTATCCATCCAAGAATTAATCCATTGATCATGAAAAATATATAACTTAATTAATAACACAATATAAGTAACCACTAAGAAGAATATATATATATGAGTGTGTTTATACACACGCGCACGCACGCTCACACAAGTATATATATATATATATATATATATATATATATATAAAAAGGAAAGAACAGTAAAATATAAAATCCGGTGTTCTTATAGATATTTTTATTTTTACACAATAGTGCTCAATGTAAATTTAAATTTACAAAGCATTAATATTATAAATTAATAGATTTAAAATATGGTTTTACCGCTACACAGTGATAACCACGTTTCAGAAATGGGCTTTAGCTTCCATTTCTGAAACATGGTTATCACTGTGTAGCGGTAAAACCATATTTTAAATCTATTAATTTATAATATTATATATATATATATATATATATATATATATATATATATATATATATATATATATATATATATATATACTGGTAAGGGTTCAATACAAAAGTCAAAGAAACTATATTCATCAAAAACGATATCGAAATTATATTTTAAAATTAGTCAATGTTTTTCATTTTCATTTACCAATTATAATATTCTTCAAATTGGCAACATTTCAATTTGCTGTTTTGGTTGAAATCTCACATTCATTTTCTGCTATCATTACATTTTGGACTGCATATTTTCTCAATCAGAAGCAATATATTTTTCATTCATTACCAGAAATTGAACAAAAGTTACACAGATTTTGCATAGGTGATAAATATAAAAACAAGGTTCACAACAAATGGAAAATACTTTATATTCAGTCTGAAAATCTCTTTATGAAAAATAAAATAAAATAAAAACAAAATTTCTGTTCTACTGTGAATTGTTTGTTCTAAAAAGCAAACCTTGTAAGAGCTTAATTTATAGGAGTTTAGGGATTCACTTCAATATTCTTTATTGTCCTTTTGAAACTAGTATATTCATTAAGAATAACAAGAGAAATGTAAGAAAGCAAGTAAATGAATCACTATGGAAAACAGATGTGAATATTACTCAGAATAATTACCTAAATTCTAGGTACAAAAACTCAACATTACAAAACTTTATTATGTCATCATTTTACTAATGGACCAACAAGCATAGGCTCTATGTATAAAAGATGATTTTTAGGGGTGTATAAATGGGAGATACAAGGGATATCTAACAGTAAGATGCAAATGCTTACTAATTCAACATTTTTACTATATAAATAAAACATTGTGCAGATATCACTAGCATTACTCTGTTACTTATTACCAGAAGCACCATCCAGATTGATACACTTGTCCCATTGTTATGTGTACAAATAAACGTTTTCCTTGAAGCAACTGGAGCCATCCTTGCACTTTGACAATAGCATCATTTGTTTGGAACCACTTCCTGTATAAATGTCATTTGAGAGTCCAAACAGATGATAATCTGAAGGCACCAAGCCAGGACTATGCAACAGTTATAGTGTATATATATATCCTAACCATATCACTAGAACCAATTCTTTTCATCCGTGTGTGGTGTTGTCATGCAGCAGGGTTACACCTTTATGCAAATGTCCGGGTCCCTTTCGATGAATAGCTTCCTTCATTCTACCCAGCGTTTCAAAACATCTCACAGTTAACTCTCTGAACATGCAGCATCAAGTCCACAACCAGCTTTCGTTTCATTCATCCAACAACATGGCTGCCATAAATATTGTCACTGAACTTTGAATGAGGCACTGGCAATGGACACTTCCACATCATAAAATCAGTCTTGGGTTCTTTAGATTATCATCCGTTTGGAGACATCCAGAAACAATTATCCAGGAAGCTCTTCTATGCAAAGGATGCTGTTGTCCACTCGTTTGACGCCATAATTTTTGAGGGTATTTTATGCGTTTTGTGTACAAGGGCATCATTCTTGATAGTAACAATGTGGAAAAGCAGCATAGTATACACTATTTTTTATTTGCATATTTTAGTGGGGAAAATACTATGACAAAATGTAAAAAGTGACACATTTTGTCCTTTAGAACTTCAGAATAAAGTGATGCTTATGTTGATGTAATTACACATGCACATGAAGGAGAAGGGGATGCTGAGAATTTGAAATGTGCGTTTATATATATATATATATATATATATATATATATATATATATATATATATAATATATATATATATATATATATATATATATATATATATATAATAGATATATAAATAAATAAATAAAAAATAGAATTAAATATAAATATATATAATATATATTTAATTCTCTTTTTTTAAATATTGTTTTTGGAAATATAATCTAGCCAATTTAATTTAGTTTCTTTTCCTTTTGTTTAATATATATATATATATATATATATATATATATATATATATATATATATATATATATATATATATATATATATATATATATATATATATATATAATAGATAAATAACGTGATAAACAAAGTGATATTTACGTTGATGTAATTACACATGCGCATGAAGGAGAAGGGGGTGCTGAGAATTTTAAATTTAAATTTAATTTTTTTATTTGTATATTTTAGTGGGGAAAATACTATGACAAAGTAAAAAACTGAAAATGCCCCAAACTTGATAAAAACGAAGTTTTATCGTCAAAATATTTATGTTATTATTAAGAGGAAAGGCCAAATTATTTTTATTACTTTATTCATTTTTAATCCTTTCTAGAACGTTCGAAATTTTAGTTAAGAATTTTGTTTTTCTTGCTTCAGCGGGGGTCGCAAAGATTATTATAGGAAATATAAGCTGCTTTTCTGTAAAAAACACATTCAGTTGGAAATCTTTGCAAAAATCAAATAATTGTCGGATATTAATGAAACTTTCAAGAATTATTCAGAAATGAATTAGAAAATGTTATTAGATCTTGGTAGAAATACTTTTTTTTAACCCCTTCTGTTACTCAACAAATGAAATTTCCAGAAATTAAATTTTGTACCTCTTAATATTTAAATTAGTTAAAGAAAGACTGAATCAGTTCAAAAATTCGCCTGAGACACCATAACTGTTCACCTTATGAAGACCTGCATGCCAAACCCTGTCGAAAGCAACAGCCCGAGCTAGTGATTTCATTTATATATATATATATATATATATATATATATATATATATATATATATATATATAATAATAATAATAATAATTGTTGAGGGATCTCCCATTTTTACACAAATGGACTCACCCAAGGTATACATATACTACTGCCAGTGAATACCCCGGAGTACGTTAAGTCAAGTAGAAGTAGTAGTAAGAGTCGAGTCGGTCGGTAGAATAACGTAGCGGCAAGAGCCACATTAACAAGCACGTAGACTCAGTAAGGGGTCATACAGCGATACGTCGATACCAAAGACTTTATATATATATTTGTCTACTAACCCCGCATTCCTGGAACTACTAACCTGTATCCCCAGTTTGTATTATTACGTTAATACATTTATTTTCCTATATTCATTCTTGGCGTTTGTTATTATTTGATGCCAGATTTCATCCCGGAATCCACAACAACAATAATATTAAAGAAGTTAATGGTCAGATTAGAATTAAGCCAGGAACCCAATGCATATAAACACATATAAAAAGATAAAAATTTAACATGTAGAGCTTTTAAGTATAGAAAATTAGGAAATCAGCCGGTAGTGGTACAGCCATAAGTTATCTATTAAGCTAGAAAGCCTTAGAAATTTAACTCAACAAACAACCATTAGTGGAAATTAAAGCAAAAGAAAAAAAAGAAGATCCGATTCTAAACTGGAAATTGTTTTATAAACCTAAACCTTACAATAATCATAACAGCTGCCAATTTGAACTGATCAGACGTCCTAACGAGACAGAAGTAAATGGTTGTGTCATCAATATCTATATCAAGTTGGGAGATGACACCATCAGAAAGATTGTTCATGAATATTAAAGACAAAGTAGAATAAAGGATAAAGTCCTGGAAGACACATGGATTAGGACGAAAGGATCTAGAGGAGTGTCCGTTCAGGGCAACTTTCATCTCTCGATTATATAAGAAAGGCCCAGTTTCGCCTGAGACACCATAACTTTTCAACTTATGAAGACCTGTATGCCAAACGCTGTCGAACGCTTTCGTGATGGCCAAAGCAATAGCCTGAGCCACTGATTTCATATATACAAAAACAAAATAATTTCCATGCCTGAGGATGCAGGACCTTTTGGAGAATTTAAATCATCAGTTTTTTTTTTTAACAGTAATTCATTTAACGAAAATCTGCTCTGGGTCATAAAACAAAAAAAAATACAATAAAACTAAGACATTATTTAATTAGAAGAACTTTTAATTGCTTTTATAAATAAGATATATTAGGGACATTACTGTCTTAAGATGAATAATGAATTTCCACAAGATTTGTTTTCATTTTTTTTAACATTTTAATTAGAATATCTTATTAAGTTTTAAATATTATTAATCTTTTTAAAACTCTGTATTAATTTCAGACTTTTAGATGATTCTATTATTAAGTGGAAGCTACAGTGCTGTTCGATAAAAGTGACTCATCTAATTAGAATTATAAATATCCTTAGTAATAAAAACAAACAAACCAACACTTAATAATATTAACTTTGAACATGGACATAATATCTTGACCGTGTTTTGAAACAAAAAAAATGAAAACATTTTATAAAACATACATATAACAAACTATTTCTAATTCTAACAGTTAAAATATAATCCTCGAAAATGGCTAAATGTATAGCCGAAAGCGCTCGGATAAAAAGAACATTCGGACAGTTTTTATATAATTTATCATCCGAAAAGAAAAACGTTATTAGATCGCATGAGAAATTGTATAAAAAACTAAATAAAAGCACCTTGTCAGTCGTTTTTAATGAAATGTGCATGAAAGAAGGATTGCTGCCTAAATACACACATATATATATATATGCATGTATGTATGTATGTATGTATGTATGTATGTATGTCTAGGTGTTTGTGCGTGTGTACAAAAGTTAGATGGCAATAATATTCCTTATATATGTTTTATGTGTTTTATTTACTCCACATGTGGAAGCAAAGTATTTTTATACACCCTGTATGTACAGGGTACAATAAGAAATACCCACCACAACAGATTGACAAAAATATGCGAGGTATTTCTGACGCGTCTGCTTACTTTTAATAAGATCCTCTCGTAATTCCAGACAAGTTTCTTAGTATCCTTTTTAAAGGAAGAAAGAAAATTACCATGTTGATATATATTCATTTTATTCCGAGTACTTTCGTCACTAGTAAAATGTCGTCATCGGGGTCTTTTTTTTTTTTTTCTAAGACAAAAATTCTTGTATTCATCATTTTTCTAAGACAAAATCGTTGTGTTCATCTGAAAATTAATTTTTTACGCGTGAAGTGAAAAACGCTAAGGTTATGTACTGTGCGATTTTAAAATTTTATGATTTAAACGTCAAGGGAACTAACTAAATGTCTAAATATTTAAAAAAATAAATATTAGTTAAAAACCTATTCGCTAAAACTGTTAGTTAAAATCTTGATATTTTGGACTATCTACTGGAAACATTTTAAAACTGTTTTGCAGTTTTCATAATTAATTTTATCAAGGGTTAGTTTCAATTTTTTTTATTATAGATAGCTTCAAGAATTTTTCCGAATTTGCGAATATGGGCAGGTACACTGTTGTAAATGTTGAGAGATGTTATATGCATCATTCAAATGAAAACTCAACCTTCGAGACAACGTAGCAGTGGTATGGCTAACATATATATTATTTTTTTCTCTGTTGGAAATACAATATCCTGAGGGAAATTTAAATTTATATACTATGTTATATATATATATTAAGACATTTTTTATGTTTATACATTCTTTTTATAGATACAAATATTTAAGTAAATGCACTGTTTATAATAAACAGTATTAACGACATTTACTGGCATGAATGTCCGAGAAATTTTCATAGAAAATATGCGTGCTCCGACAGGAATTGAACCTGTATCTTATACGGAACCGTCATATAGCCTGACGTGCTTTTACCGATTGAGCCACAGAGGAGCGTTTTCGATTAGCAAGGTCGACTTTACTGTTTTTAAACTACAATTTTACATGATATTCTCTCATACATTCATATCTGCTCGATGCGTATCCAAATGTAAACAAATGAAGTCACACATTATGAAATGGACAAAATCCGACAATTATCTTAAGACATTTTTATGTTTATACTTTTTATAGATACAAATATTTATGTAAATGCTCTGTTCATAATAAACAGTATTAACAACATTTACCGACATGAATGTTCGAGAGATTTTCATAGAAAATATGCGTCCTCCGACAGGAATCGAACCTGTATCCTATACGGAACCGTCATATAGCCTGATGTGTTTTTACCGATTTGTCACAGAAGAGCGTTTCGGTTAGCAAGGTCGATTTTACTGTATTTAAACCATTTTATGAAAATTTCTCGGACATTCACACACACATATATATATATATATATATATATATATATATATATATATATATATATATATATATATATATATGCGTGTGTGTGTGTGTGTGTGCGTGTGTGTGTGTGCAAATATATAGAAAAATAGGAAAGAACATGTTAGGTAAGTTCTTTAGTATTTTTGTTTTTATTTAAAAAAAAAACACTGCTGAGTACAAAAATTGAGTCTAAATTATAAATTATATATATATATATATATATATATATATATATATATATATATATATATATATATATATATTAGCAGCATGGTCGGGCGTTGCCCGTGCTTGATTCAAAAATTTAAAGGATTTAAAGGAGTGCCCTTTGCCGTGCTGATGTTGTTACATGCCTTACTTCATGCCTATCTCACACTGCGAATCAATTTCTCTACAAGTTTGACTGAAGGGAAATAAGGTTTGGTTTACTTTGTTTTACGGCATATCAACATCTCAATGGGTTATTTAATGCCGACAAGATTTTTATTGCTGGTAATATTTTCTTTCTTTCTTTCTTTCTTTCTTTCTTTCTATCTATCTATCTATCTATCTATCTATCTCAGTATATATTGGTTTGGTTTATTTTGTTTTATGGCATATCAACCTCAATGGGATATTTAATGCCGACAAGATTTTTATTGCTGGTAATATTTTTGTTTTCAAAAATGTATTGCTGCTAATATTTGTGGTAATAATTTTATCTTCAAAAATTAATATCTGGAAATAACCTTTTGCAAAAATGTATTTTTAAACTTTCATAGAGTTTTTACCCCAGATTTTTTTTTGGGGGGGGGGAACTATTTGCCCATAGCTTGGACCCTAACAGGTGCTACCACCCCGGGTCAAGGTGGACCTGGGAATACCAGCAATTAAGAGGTGTTCCAAGCTCCTCAAACCCTCCTGATCTGAGACATTTCTGTTGGATGTAGTTTATCGTCTTTCCCAGGACGCGGATGTAGTTTATCGTCATACCAAGGATGCAGAAAACAAGGAAAGTGGTCTGGAATATATATATATATTAAAAAAAAACTTACGAAAAACAAATTCGTTGGATTTTACATTAAATTAGATTGACTGTTTTCAACGGATTATCCACCCTTTGCAGGTTATTTAAAACCAGAATTTTTTTTTTTAGATTGTAATAATTCTTTGGAGGTAATAATTATATTATGATACTAGCAGCATGGCCCGGCGTTGCCCGTGATTGATTCAAAAATCGTTCGACTCATACAGCAATCGTTATCACTTGACTTAAAATATTTTTGCCCTTCCTTGGCTTTAAAGGAGTGCCCATTGCCGTACTGATGTTGCTACATGCCTTACTTCTTGCCTATCTCACACTGCGAATTTTTTCTAAGCTCTATACTAAACATTAAATCTGTTACGAAAAAAGAACTAAACAAAATGAACACAAAACGATCAGCTTTAAAAAAGGACTCGTAACTGGAAAATCCGAATGAAAAAAGAATGTTAACAACAAATACTTTTTCACACCCAACACAGTTCTACGGAATCAGAATCAACGTTGAGTTTAAGCAAGCGAATGAGCCAATTGGAGTAAAGTGCCATGCAGATTAAAATTTTTCCCACTTGTGACGAATGCAACTATCGATTTTTTTTGCATGCTAGTTGACATTCGTGTCAGTCAGCTGTTGGCACTCACGCTGGCCAATAGAATCTTTACATTTTACACTACCCGCACATCGAAGCTTACAGCACCTGGTGTTCCCAAGCAGTCACCCATCTATGTATTGACCAGGTTCGAGTCGCTTAACTTCGGTGATCGGATGAAAAGCGTTGATCCAACGTGATGTGGCCATAAGCCATGTCACCCGCACATCGAAGCTTACAGCAGTTGGTATTCCCAAGAGGTCACACATCTATGTATTGACCAGGCTCAACGTTGCTTAACTTCGGTGATCGGAGAGGAAAACCGATGTTTCAACGTGATATAGCCATAAAACAAACCACCCGCTCATCCAAGCTATTCCCAAGTGGTCACCTATCTATGTATTGACCAGGCTCGGCGTTGCTTAACTTTTTTCAGCGAGGAAAGTGGAATCGGCTGATCGAGTTCAGATCCCGTCTACTGCTTTCAATTCACATGAACCTGAAACTTATCTCCCCAGCTATGGGTTAAATAGCAGTGAAGCCAGAACTCTTCAAACCTGCGTCTCGTTGTGGCTAGGCTTGACTAGTCTAAGCGAATTTAAAACCATTAGAGAAGACAAGAAATCACTTCACTATTTTTCCCAAGAAGTCATGTCAGTTTACAGATATTAAGGGACGTTGTGGAGAGCCATGATCGCATACCCCCTGTAGGGGCATGGCAATTAAAAATGAATAAGTAATGCATGTATAAAATGTATGGATAATGGTTAGTGTGAATTCAAGTTCCTTTGTCAGTGGCGCTCAACTAATCTGTTCTTATACGATAAATTGGTTCACCAAAATTCTCTGTTTGGGGGAATCTGCCAACGTATAATTCTTTGATTCAAAACGCTCTTTATAATTTCCTTATTGGAATTGGCTATTTTCTGAGTTTCCAAAGTCAGTATTTAGGCGGGCGGGAGGGGGTTGAAGAATCGTGATTATGGAAAGCGATATCGCTCATTTCTAACAAATATGTCTGATAATTAATGTGGAATCAAAACGAATTTTTCATGGACATTCTTTAAGAAAGAAAACAAAGAAATAACACCCAAATAAAAAAAAAAATACAAAACAGACACACGCACACAAGCATACATTTTGTGCTTTGAAGAAAAATGAATTGTTTAGAATTTGTCAAAATAACGAGTAGACAGATTAAAAAAACGGTTTTAATTTATTTCTTTGCAAATCGAGAATATAATCACGTGACCAATTCCCGCCAAAATATTTTATCTTTTATTTCACATGACAAAGACATCGTTATTATTATACTGATTTTTTAGATGTAGTTTTGTTTTTATCACGATTATTCGGCTTGTCATTGTAACATTTTCTCCATATTTAATTATCTGCAATGGGAAATTACAACGAAACAAAGACCATATAAAAAGAAATGATTGATTCGGATTGCTATAAAGGCTGCAGCAGAAATACTTTCCACATGTATCTCCCAGAAATACGTCCCAAATAATGGCAAGACATTGGTGACAATGGTTTCTTCATCTAACTAATACCTGTATATTTTGTTGTCATAAAATCCAATATTATAATAGTAGATTATTCTATATCTATCTATTTCTGAGGTGAGGTATTGTGACTATTTACACTATTACATTGTTCTGACTGTTATTCCTATCTTTGTTGTCATATTCACGACATTTCGGCCGTTGTACGCCACGGCCTTCTTCAGGATGTGTGTATATTTCTGAGGTGAGGTATTGTCACTATTTACACTATTACATTGTTCTGGCTGTTATTCTCATCTTTGTTGTCATATTCACGACGTTTCGGCCGTTGTACGCTCCGGCCTTCTTCCGTATGTGTCTATATTTCTGTGGTGAGGTATTGTGACTATTTACACTATTACATTGTTCTGACTGTTATTCTCATTTTGTTGTCATATTCACAAGGTTTCGGCCGTTGTACGCTACGGCCTTCTTCAGTATGTGTCTATATTTCTGGGGTGAGGTATTGTGACTATTTACACTATTACATTGTTATGACTGTTATTCTCATTTTGTAGTCATATTCACAACGTTTCGGCCGTTGTGCGCTCCGGCCTTCTTCAGGATTTGTCTATATTTCTGAGGTGTGGTATTGAGACTATTTACACTGTTACATTGTTCTGACTGTTATTCTCATTTTGTTGTCATATTCACGACGTTTCGGTCGATGTACGCTCCGGCCTTCTTCAGGATGTGTCTATATTTCTGAGGTGTGGTATTGTGACTGTTTACACTATTACATTGTTCTGACTGTTATCCTCATCTTTGTTGTCATATTCACGACGTTTCGGCCATTGTACGCCCCGGTTTTCTTCAGGATGTGTCTATATTTCTGAGGTGCGTTATTGTAACTGTTTGCACTGCTTACATTGTTCTGACAGTTATCCTCATCATTGTTGTCATATTCACAAGGTCTCGGCCGTTGTATGCTCCTGTCTTCTTCAGGTGATTGGAATTTCGAACTGAACCCCTTATTCGTACACAGGGGTATATTGTTCGATTTCCACGTGCCATGCTTCTTCTGGACATCTCATTATCAGTTTCAGTTATTTCCTTTTAGTAACTCAACTCTGTAAGTGTTTGGTAACCTCTGTTGTGCCAGGTATTGAACTTGGCCCAGTGCGTAAATGCGTTGGTTGAAGTGACATGACCCGAAGAGCTGTGAGTTCAATACCTGGCCACAGCAGAGGTAAATTTGGCACTCTGATGACTTATTGAAGTCAAGAGACAGAGGAAAACACTGCATAACTTACCTAACGTTCTTGTGCCAACGGTTGGCAGAACAGGGATTAGGAGAGATAGCAATAAATAAAATCTACTGAGCTACAAAGGACAGGAAGTTATGGGGACCCTTGATCGCCTGAAGTGTCATTGCACATATAAGAAGACCATCCTTTAGAGCTTATCTGTTTATACTACTTTTAAGATAATAATAACTGTCTACTCGTCTTCCGATTACACACGTCTGATACGATTCCTAGCTAATCCCCTTCGCAGAAGCCTGATCAAGTATATTCATGCTTCAGCACTCATACAGCTGGCCGTTTTTTTTTTACGGTGACTATGCTAAGCTAACCATAGCGCTTAATCTGACGTGGTCAGTAGGCTACCAAGTAGGCTCAAACCATCAGTCACGATGACTTGTGGCATCGTGCTAGCGAAACAATTAACAATGGCTTCATATATTTCGTCCAATCAATTTAATTCCCAAAGGTTGGAACTGAGCGTATAGCGCTTACTCTGACGTGGTCAGTAGGCCAACAAGTAGGCTCAAACCATCGGTCACGATGACTTTTGGGACCGTACTAGCGAAACAATTAACAACGGCTTCATATCTTTCGTCCAATCAATTTCATTCCCGAAGGTTGGATCTGAGCGGAGCTTAGCGTTTAATCTGACGTGGTCAGTAGGCCAACAAGTAGGCTCAAAGAATCGGTCACGATGACTTGTGGCATCGTGCTAGCGAAACAATTAACAATGACTTCTGAATTGTTTCGTCTAATCAACTTCATTCCCAAAGGTTGGATCAACTCGTGGCATCGTTTTCATACACTTTTCCATCGTGAAAATATCACCAGGTCGATATTACAAAGAAGTCAGCTCCCTGACAAAACCAACCAGGCTCAGATTTGAACGCGGGTCTTATGGTCGGACCGTTGACATTTTAACCACGTGCCCATTACTCGAAATATATTAAGTAAATAATTTACATAAGCTTCTTTAAGATTTTGCTGCGTTAAGTGGTAGCATACTTCGAGGCCCTTAGCAGCAATTTGTATCCTGGGTCGTTTTTTAGCAACAGAAATAGAGTTAGCTGCTTTGGTCTTTTTTATTAGTATTTCCTTCTATTTTCATAGTAGCGTAACAAATGGCGACGCAGAAAGCGAAATCAGTTAACTGAGTTAGAATCCCATCCGAATTCGTTAAATTCACTTTCGCACAAAAAAAGGTATGAATGCATCTTTTATCGCCCCCCGTTATGGGTTAAATATCCGGGATTACTGTGTCCTCAAAAATTGAGGTGGTAATCAATCTACGAGTAAGAAAACTAAATTCAAGACCTGCCTAAAGAGAGATGGTCTTTGTTGTGGCAGCAGTACATGTAGTGGCTGTTCGCCCGTAACGGGTTATGGGACTCGTCACGAGTAGATGTGTTATTTTACTTAGAGGTCATTACCAACAATTTTAATGATTTTTTGTCTTTTTTGAAAAAGAAATAAGGCTTGCTACTTTTGTTTTTGCTTTTATAATATTTTGGTATTAGATTCATTTTTTCATTTCTAAAACCTTAGCAAACATTTATTTGAGGCTTTCGTTAGCAACAGGAATGAAGCTGGATATTTTGTTTTGCTTTTATAATATTTTGGTATTAGATTCATTAATTCATTGATAAAACCTCAGCAAACATTTATTTGAGGCTTTTGTTAGCAACAGAAATAAGGCTGGCTATTTCGAACTTTTACATCTTGATAGTAGATGAGTTATTTCATTTTGAGAACAATAGCAACAATTTTCTAGGTTGTTTTGTTGTTCATATAAATAAGCTTAGACTTTTTAAATACATATTCTGGCAGTAGATACGTCATTTTAGTTCGAGTGCTGTTTTTTTAGCAAAAGAATTGTTCTTTTTAACATCTTCGTAGTATTTGCACTATTTACATCGTTCGTACCTTTATTTAGTCCACGTACAACGCAGGCACGGCGGTGGAGTAATGGATATCGGCTCAGATTGAAGCAATCGGAGAGCCGAGTTCGAATTCGACGAATTCATTACCTTCACTTACGTGCTAATACCCTCGAGAAAGGTAGGAATCGTCTTCTTCTCCCGCCACCGGCTATGGGTAAATAGCAGGACAGACCGTGTTCTATAGCCTTGGATAGCAACTGATCTACCGCAGAAAAAAATCTGCCTCGTCAGTCATATATCGAAAGATACATGATCGTCTAAGCTTGTATCACGCATGGCACATAACTGACCGTACACATCTCAGGTTCGGTTAATTCCCTTAAGTAACTCAACCATCCAAGTTTTTGTTCCCTCTGCTATGATTAGGGATTGAACTCATAACTATTTGAGTCAAGTTACTAAACTTAATGTCTCAGTAAAAAGTGTTTTTTACTAGAGCTAGTCTATACTTGGCCGGGTTAAGAGATTTTCGTGTCTTAGCTTATGCGCTGATTCTTTAAGTTTTCGTATCTTCCAGTGATGTTCTCTGTCTATTACTTCAACCTCATCCCACAGAGGGCGGTTATCTCCCTTTTCCCTTCTTCTATGGTCAGCCATGTCTAACTTTTCTACTCCCCATCGTGTTACGGTATTACACTTTTCCTGCAGTGTTATCTTTATGAGATGGCCTGATTTTCCTTTATATTTATTGCCACAGCTGCACAGGATGTCGTATACACAGTCCTTAATAATTTTCTCGTCGATGGGATCTTACTCAGAAGATATGTCTGCATAGTACTGAACAACTTCAGAATATTGTCCTCATGTTATATGGACCACTGATCTTTTCCGATAAGCCCTTCACGTAGGGTAAGTAGGAACTGTTTTCTGAGTATTGTTGGCGATAAAGATAAGGACAGTAGTCCGAACGATGTGAACAGTGTAAATGGTTACAACACCTAATCTCAAAAATACAGAAAAATTCCATAGAAAACCGAGGCGTACAACGGAGGAGACGTCGTTAATATAACAACAAAGATGAGGACAACAGTCTGAACAATGTAAATAGTTAAAATATCTCATCTTTGAAATATGGACATACCCTGAAGAAGCCCGGAGAGTACAATGACCAAAAAGTCTTGAATATGAGAACAACGATGAGGGCAACAGTACGAACAATGTAAATAGTGAAAATATTTACAGTATCTCATGTCAGAAAGATGAACACATCCTGAAGAAGGCCGTTTCGTACGACGACCCAAACTCCGTCAATATGACAAGAAAGGTAAGAACTACTGTATGAACAATGTAAATAGTTTAAATTGTTACAAAGCCTCATATTGGAAATACAAACAAATCTTCGTATTAGATGCGTTAATTTACGTCTCGGTCCGTAGCAACAAATTGCTTGTGTGTTATGTAAAGAAAAGAAATATGGCGGGCTACCTTTGTTTATTCAATATCTTGATGATAGAAACGTTTTTTTCTGCTTTGTGTCCTTGAGTAATAACTTCTATAAGTTTATTCATCAGTTTGGTTTTTTTTTTTATCATCTTGCTGTTTGACGCGATATATTACTTCGGGACTCTTAGCTACAGCTTGCCTGAGTTTTGTGTTTGCAACAGGAATGATGTCGGCTAGCGTACAGCTAATTGCCTGTATATTACCAGACGAATATTTAACAAATGTTCTTTTCGCATTTGACCTTTCAGAACCAAATCAGAACAAAAGCAATGAATTGGATAACGAGAAGGGAAAGAGGTCTTCAGCCATTACGGCATCGAAACATTTAAGTCAGGCAATTTGTAAAATTCCTCAGCACATGACCCACACATGAAGAAACCAAACAAAAAACACTAAAGCAATTGTTACGTACATAGATATTTCGATGAGGACATCAAACTTGAAAATATGCAAATATTCCCAGCTCCCATTTGGGGGGGGGGGCTAAATATTCGCGAAAACTTAGAAGCGTCTTCAATCAACTTTTTATTACTGTGTAATCAACAAAAACAAACTCCAGGAAAAGTTCAGAGATTAACGAAATAATTACCCTATGAATTTCACTGAATTTCTTGCTCTATACTCTTTTATGAACTATCACACTTCACTACGTAGACGATCATGGCTCTTCACATCTTCTTATCACTTGTTGCTCTAAGCAACTCTTGACTCTTTACCACTCCTCTTTATCCTCTCTCTGCTGTTCATTCACCCAAACTCTCTGTTTATCTCTGTCCCGTCTTCCTTCATTATCTCTTATGAGTGTGTTGTGGTAGGATCCACCTAATTTGCATAGTGGAGTACCGACGATATAAATATGGTTGGTACTGGGAAGACAGGGAGGCGAATAAAGAGATTCAACTAGAGACTCTGCCCGACTGCGATTTAGTCAACACATTCTCCAGGAACGGTCTTCCCAGAAATATACAAAAGACTATATGTAAATATTGTGTACACTTCCTTGTTTCAATACATTTTATTCTAAGTACATTTTGTGTTTGCATTATTATTCCATGCATTAGTCAAGTTTCAACAATGGCGACGAAGTAGTAAGAACCATACGGAAAAAAAAAGAATTAATAATTGAGAGTTTTCAACAATTGGGATAAGTCATAACCCAGGCTGAAAAAAAAATTATTAATTCAAAGTCCAACTTTAACGTAACGACGAAGGATTCTGAACTTCTGGTTATGTAGAACTCGTTAAAGGACGACTAAGCATAAAGGAACGTTCACACAGAAAAATTTGAAATGTGTCGTAAACGAATAACGGTGATTTTAAATTGAAAAAATTATCTACAACGAGACACCCGCTAAAAAGAAAAAAACTGGCCGACTACAAAACATGCATTGAAGGAAAAGGAGCACAAATACACCGTGTCGACTTTGAAAGGTAACGAACTTTAAAAAATTATTTTTTTTGTTTGTTCAACAATATAGTGACGAATTACCTCTGATAAGAAAATCAGAAGTTGTCATTGAAATACACGAACAGAAGTCGAAAACGAAAAAAAAAGTCCGACGGTCTCTGTCTACAAAAAAAAAAAAAAAAAAAAGAAAAAATACCAAAGTTGATTATCACGGGCGTGAATGTAAAAGCAAGACATAAAATTAAAAAGACGTACGTTGTTTCGATTTTTTTTGGTCAGCTTATATGATATCCGTGGATACACAAATTAAAAGTATATTCTTTGTTGCATGAACACTATCAGCTAAAGATGGATGAATTATCCAAAGTCATATCTGAATTATTCAAATCCTAGCAGTTGAGTCAACAACGTCAGCATGAACAGTTTGCCTTATTAATAAGGGAACAACAGATAGCACAGCAAAAATATCAAGAACAACAGATAGCACAGCAAAAATATCAAGAAAAGCAAGATGAAAGACAGCAAAAATATCAAGAACAACAGATAGCACTGCAAAAATATCAAGAAAAGCAAGATGAAAGACAGCAAAAATATCAAGAACAACAGATAGCACTGCAAAAATATCAAGAAAAGCAAGATGAAAGACAGCAAAAAAATCAAGAACAACAGATAGCACTGCAAAAATATCAAGAAAAGCAAGATGAAAGACAGCAAAAATATCAAGAACAACAGATAGCACTGCAAAAATATCAAGAAAAGCAATATGAAAGACAGCAAAAATATCAAGAACAACAGATAGCACTGCAAAAATATCAAGAAAAGCAAGATGAAAGACAGCAAAAATATCAAGAACGGCAAGAGGAAAGACTTTTAGAAATTCAAAAGTTAACACTGGAGAAATTAAACAACTATCAGGCAAATGAGGGAAATTCTTCATATTCTAATAACATCATATTTAATTCGCTGGAAACTTTCAAC
This sequence comes from Acanthosepion esculentum, assembly GCA_964036315.1. Lineage (NCBI taxonomy): Eukaryota > Metazoa > Mollusca > Cephalopoda > Sepiida > Sepiidae > Acanthosepion > Acanthosepion esculentum. Next base: position 86,264,174 of record OZ038492.1, on the reverse strand, counting down.
TATGTGCCAAACGAAGAAAAAACGTTTGAAGCGTACTTTAAACGATAATAAGATATTTTCTACACAGACTGTGAAAACTGGTCGAATTCAAGAAAAGTCTATTACTAAGAAAGCTAGGTACAGCAAAACATAGCAAATTTGTAGATTTTATTCTACCGAGAAAAACAACTGAATTGGAATTCTCCGAAACAGTGAAATTGCTAAAAGAGCTGTTTGGAGCAAATATGTCGCTTTGGCATAAGCGATGGTTATGCATGAATGTCTCTAAATCCGCCGATCAGGATTACTTAACATATGCATCTATAGTGAATAGACATTGTGACAATTTCAGATTGGCAGAGATTACGGTTGAAGAATTCAAGTGTTTAATTTTTGCTCAAGGACTGGTATCCAGTAAGAGTGCCGAAATACGACGTAGAGTTTTGTCTAAACTCGAATCTGAACAAAACCTTACCCTGCAAAAGTTAGCAGAGGAGTGTCAACGGGCCGTAAGTTTAAAGAAAGAGTCTAAAAAAATCGAAGAAGTTGGCATTGCTTATATTAAAAAAATAAAAAAACAGTCAAATTACCCATCAGAAAAAAATTAGAGTAAAAATTCGGCGTATTTTAATAATAGACAAGAAAATAAAAAGAACGAGTAGGGAAAAAAGGTCCCACCATATAATTGCAGACGTTGTAACGAAAGACACTGGGAGGTAAATTGCCCATATAGAAATAAGAAATGTTTCGTGTGCCAAAAGAATGGTCACAAAGGATCGTGTTGTAAAACGAAAAAATTCAATAGCCGAATTAGACAAACAAATTCGAATATCAAATCAGATAGAGATTTGAGGAAATATGTGACGACTGAAATATTCAAAAAGAATATCAAATTTCAACTCGATTCGGGGTCAGATTTAACAATAATGAACGATAAAACATGGAAAATTTTAAAAAGGCCTACAATAATGAAGTCAACGAAACTCGCTCGAACGGTAACTGGAAAGGAAATTAACTTCTTAGGCGAGGTTGTACTTCCCATGAAATCTAACGGGATCGTTAAAAAAATAAAAGTTTTCATTCTGAAAAATGGAGAAAACTTGATAGGTACAGATTTTATTGAAACATTCGAATTGTGGGATAAACCGTTAAACTCATTCTGTAGAAAAGTAGAAAGTAATACGCAAACAAGACAGGACATTAAAGATGAATTAAAGAAAAAGTTTCCGGAAACCTTCACACCTGTTCTTGGAAGATGTAACAAGTTTGAAGCTAAATTTGAATTAAAGGAAAATACTATGCCGATTTTTAAAAAGAAACGTAACGTGCCTTTCGCAAGTGGAGAAAAAGTTAACGAAGAACTTGATAGGTTGGAAAAAATGGGAATTATTTTGAAAGTAGAATCTAATTCATGGGCTGCGCCGATTGTGTGCATAAAAAAGAAATCAAACCAAATCAGATTCTGCGTTGATTTTTCGACAGGTTTGAACTCGGTAATTAAGGACTACCATTACCCGTTACCGAGTCCGGAGGAGATTTGTAACAAGCTAAATGGCGGAGTGATTTTTTCAAAAATCGACTTATCAGATGCCTATCTCCAAATTCCCGTCGAAGAGGAATGTTCGAAGTTACTAGGGATAAACACGCATAGAGGTTTATTCAAGTACAACAGGCTTCCTTTTGGTATTAAAGTGGCACCAGCCATTTTTCAACAAGCCATGGACGTCATGTTGAATGATTTAGACTTTGCGTGTGCCTACTTAGATGACATCATAGTAAGGAGTGCAAACGTCGACGAACATCGAGAGCACCTCAATCAAGTATTTAAAAAGATTCAGGACTTTGGATTTAAAGTCAAAGAATCAAAGTGTGAATTTGGTTTGGAGGAAATTAAGTATTTAGGTCACATAATCAACAAAAATGGCAGATTTCCAGATCCGGAAAGGTCCATTGCGATTAGAGACATGCCGAGTTTTCTGGGGCTCGCAAACTATTATCAAGCGTTCATTAAAGGAATGTACAATCTAAGAGCTCCGTTGAATGAACTACTAAAAAAAGACAAGGCATGGGAATGGACGGTAGAATGTCAGAAAGCCTTTGATGAAATAAAGAAAATGCTTACGTCCGACCTCTTTTTAACCCATTACAATCCAAAACTTGATATTGTAGTGGCAAGTGACGCTAGTTCATACGGGGTAGGAGCGTGTATTCAACACATAATGCCAGATGGTTCTAGAAAACCAATTGCGCATGCTTCGAGAGCATTACTTCCAGGAGAACGAAGTTACTCACAGATAGAAAAAGAGATGCTGTGTATCATTTTTGCCATAACAAAATTTCATAGATACATCTACGGCAGACATTTTATGTTAGAAACGGATCATAAACCTCTGATCACTATTTTTGGTTCAAAGAAAGGGTTACCCGTTTACACGGCAAATCGACTGTTAAGATGGGGAACCATTCTTCTCAATTATGATTTTCACATACAGCACCTATCATCCAAAAATATAATTCATGCGGATACTTTATCAAGACTCGTACCGAGTCAAGAAGAAAGATTCGAAGAATCAATTATTGCAATTATCAGAGCAGATTATGAGGTGAAAAGCATGGTAAACAACATTGTAAGAGAGCTACCGGTTACACCAAAGGAAATCAAAAAAGAAGCTGAAAGCGATGATTTCATTTTAGAAATAAAAAGTAAAATGGTAGCAAATGACCAAAAAGTGCAGGAGATTTATTCAATTTGTGACGGAATTTTATTATATGGTGAGAGAGTAGTAGTACCAAAAAAGTTGCAGAAAAGAATCCTACGGGACTTTCATATGGGTCACCCGGGGATTAATAGAACAAAAAGCTTAATGCGAAGCTTTGTATATTGGAAAGGAATGGATGTGGATATCGAAAACATGGTTCATCGATGTAAAGGGTGTGCGTTAGCAGCTAAGGCACCACCTATAGTACACAAACCATGGCCCAAGACGGATCATCCGTGGACAAGATTACACATTGATTTCGCTGGTCCAGTAGAAGATTATTACTACTTAATAGTAGTAGATAGTTTTACAAAATGGCCGGAAGTACTACGCTGCAAAAAGCCTACGTCCAATACCACAACAACTTTTTTGCATGAACTATTTGCACGGTTCGGTGTGCCAGAGTGTATTGTGAGTGACAATGGTACACAATTCACTTCTGAAGAATTTAAGGAATTTTGTGAGTTATATCAAATTAACCACATAACGACGCCGCTGTATCCTCCGAGATCCAATGGACTCGCAGAAAGATTTGTCGATACGTTAAAGCGCGCTCTGAAGAAAGCCTCAGGAGTTCCAACGGAAAAGGCTCTTCAGCAATTCCTACAAGTATACAGAATCACGCAAAACCAGAGAACACCATCAAACATGGCACCAGCTGAACTAATGTTCGCTAGGAAAATTAAGTCAGTGTTTGACAAGCTTTTGCCAGGAAGAAATAGAGTAAAGAACACTATGTATACAGGTAGAAAAAGATACACCGCCGGAGAGAAGGTGTTTTTCAAGTGCTACAGAAACAACGTTGAGTTCTGGGAGCGAGGCATAGTGGACAAGAGAATCGGTGACCTGATTTACATAATTAAAGGGCCGAAGAATACTCATAAAAGGCACCAGAACCAACTCAAAAGATGTTACGTTCTAGAGCATGAAGAAAGTATACCAGATGAGGAGGAAGATCCCATTGATGTAATGTATGATATTTTTGAAGTAGAACCTCCGCAGAGTGCTCCTGAACCGAGAAGATCCGGTAGGAAACGAAAGTTCACGGACCCATTGGACGTGAATCCAAAACGAAAAAGATATTAAATTTAAGTGGATTGACATATACATATGAAGTATGCAAATGGGATCTACACAGAAATAACCATAATCATCATCCCATATAGGAAGCCAGTTTGAAATCCAAAAGGGATTCCAAGGCTTGGGAGGGGGTGTTGTGGTAGGATCCACCTAATTTGCATAGTGGAGTACCGACGATATAAATATGGTTGGTACCGGGAAGACAGGGAGGCGAATCAAGAGATTCAACTAGAGACTCTGCCCGACTGCGACTTAGTCAACACATTCTGCAGGAATGGTCTTCCCAGAAATATACAAAAGACTATATGTAAATATTGTGTACACTTCCTTGTTTCAATACATATTATTCTAAGTACATTTTGTGTTTGCATTATTATTCCATGCATTAGTCAAGTTTCAACAGAGTGTTATATTATCCAAGCCCTCTTTTCTCATAACGTTGCTGGCAAATTTTAACTATCATCACCATTTACATTGTTCGGACTATCATCCTCATCTTATAGTTATCACAATGTTTCGGCCGTTTTACGCTCCGGCCTACTTCAGGTGATTGAAATGTCGAACTGAACCCTTTATTTCGCTTACTGGGATAGATTGTTCTAGTTCCAGTTGGACATTCCAACCACCTGAAGAAGGATGGAGTGTACAATGGCCGAAACGTTGTGATAAATATGGCAACAAAGATGAGTACAATAATCCGAATAATGTAAATAATGCACATAATACCACATCTCAGAAATATAGACAGATACTGAAAGGCCGAAACGTTGTAATAAATATGGCGACAAAGATGAGGACAATAGTCCAAATAATGTAAATAGTGTACATAATACCTCATCTCAGAAATATAGACAGATACTGAAGAAGACCGGAGCGTACATCGGCAGAAACGTTGTAATGCATATGGCGACAAAGATGAGGACAATAGTCTGAATAATGTAAATAGTGTACATAATACCTTATCTCAGAAATATAGACAGATACTGAAGGATCATATAAATAGAGCGACAAAGTTGAGGACAATAGACCGAATAATGTAAATAATGTCCATAATACCTCATCTCAGAAATATAGACAGATACAAATAATATTATTATTTAAGCTCTATTTCTTTATAGACCATTATTTTAAAAAAATAAATACTAAAGTAGTTTGGATTATTAATCTAACAGGTTTTTCCTATTACATCAATACACCACACACAGACAGTCACACACACACACACACACACACACACACACACACACACACACATTAACTCAGTTTATGGAGAGGAATGTGTGAATGACAGAACTTGCAGAAGATGGTTTGCAAAATTCAGAGGTGGAGATTTCACCCTTGAAGATGAAGATCGAACCGGACGTCCAGTTGAGTTTGATGAAAAGCTTCTTGAAGCAGCCCTTGAAGAAAATCCTGCTTTATCAGTTGAGGAATTGGCAGTGGTTCTCAGTTCAAACCATACAACTGTTCATCGTCATCTTTAACAACTTGGAAAAGTTCCTAAACTTGGAAAATGGGTGCCTCATGAATTGTCTGAAAACAACCTCAAATCCCGAGTTGACATCTGCTCTTCTCTCCATTCTCGCCAACTTGTTTCACCTTTTTTTGGATAAGCTTGTGCCTGGCGACGAAAAATGGATTTTTTATCGAAATGTTAAACGTCGTAGACAGTGGCTTGGTAAAGGGGAAGGACCCCAGCCACAGCTGAGAAGGGAACTTCATGGGCTAAAGGTTCTTCTTTCAATCTAGTGGGATTGCCAAGGAATAATCCACTTTGAATTCTTACCACCTAATGCAACAATTAATGCTCAAATATACTGTCAGCAATTAGAGCGTTTGAACCAAGCTTTGAGGAGGAAAAGACCTGCTCTAGTGAATCAAAAACGGGTGCTGTTTCATCAGGACAATGCGCGACCACACACAGCAAGAATCACGTCACAAAAGATCGAAGAACTTGGTTGGGAGAAAATTCCTCTTCCACCTTGTTCTCCCGACCTTGCTCCTTCAGACTACCATTTGTTTCGTAGCTTACAGAATCATTTGGAAGAAACAGCTTTTGTAACACAGGAAGAGGTTAAAACTGACATTTGTGAGGTCTTCGAATCAAAGCCAAAAGAATTTTACAGTAATGGAATTAGTAAGCTTGTTAATAGATGGAAGGAAGTCATAGATAATAAGGGAAAATACATTGTTGATTGAATCTGTAATTAAATGTAACATTTGGTTACTTGTTTTCTTTATTCAAAATTCGGACAGAACTTATGTGATGACCTGATATATATATATATATATATATATATATATATATATATATATATATATATATATATATATATATACATAATGAATACAGAATCCTTAAAAATCCACGTAATTTGTGATGATAATAAAAGTAGATTTATCATCATCATCAGATCGAGAATTCTTCTCGGTTTATCCTGACTCGTTCCTTCCATCCATCTCTGTCAGACATCGCTGTCGACAAGTACTCCAGATAGCATCTAGAGTCATCTACAGTTTGGTCAATGTAGGTGTGATGAGGTCTTCCAACAGAACTTTTGCCGCGCAATGGGTCCCCTAGGAGGGTATCACTCACAAGTTCTGACTTACTTCTCCAGGAGTGACCAGCTAGTCGAAGCGCTCTCTCTCTCTCTCTCTCTCTCTCTCTCTCTGCAGAAGAGATAGCAATGGAGGCAGAAGAGGATAGTATGTGAAGCGGAAGAGGATAGTAGGTGAGGCGGAAGATGATATAGGTGAGGCAGAAGAGGATAGCAGGTGAGGCTAAGAGGACATAGGTGAGGCAGAGGAGGATAACAGGTGAGACGGAAGAGGATAGCAGGTGAGGAGGAAGAGGATAGTAGGTGAGGCGGAAGAAAATAGTAGATGAGGCGGAAGAGGATAGTAGGTGAGGCGGAAGAGGATAGTAGGTGAGGCGGAAGAGGATAGCAGGTGAGCGGAAGAGGATAGCAGATGAGGTGGAAGAGGATAGTAGGTGAAGCGGAAGAGGATAGTAGGTGAGGTGGAAGAGGATAGTAGGAGAAGCGGAAGAGGTTAGTAGGTGAAGCGGAAGAGGATAGCAGTTGAGGCGGAAGAGGATAGTAGGTGAGGCGGAAGAGGATAGTAGGTGAAGCGGAAGAGGATAGCAGATGAGGTGGAAGAGGATAATAGGTGAGGCGGAAGAGGATAGCAGATGAGGTGGAAGAGGATAGTAGGTGAAGCGGAAGAGGATAGTAGGTGAAGCGGAAGAGGATAGCAGGTGAGGCGGAAGAGGATAGCAGATGAGGTGGAAGAGGATAGTAGGTGAAGCGGAAGAGGATAGTAGGTGAAGCGGAAGAGGATAGCAGGTGAGGCAGAAGAGGATAGCGGTTGAGGCCGAAGAGGATAGCAGGTGAGGCGGAAGAGGATAGCAGATGAGGTGGAAGAGGATAGTAGGTGAAGCGGAAGAGGATGGCAGTTGAGGCGGAAGAGGATAGCAGGTGAGGCGGAAGAGGATAGCAGATGACGTGGAAGAGGATAGTAGGTGAAGCGGAAGAGGATAGTAGGTGAAGCGGAAGAGGATAGCAGTTGAGGCGGAAGAGGATAGTATATGAGGTGGAAGAGGATAGTAGGTGAAGCAGAAGAGGATAGTAGGTGAAGCGGAAGAGGATAGCAGGTGAGACGGAAGAGGATAGCAGGTGAGGCGGAAGATGATAGCAGGTGAGGCGGAAGAGGATCGCAAGTGAGACGGAAGAGGATAGCAGGTGAGGCGGAATAGGATAATAGATGAGGCAGAAGAGTATACCAGGTGAGGTGGAAGAGGATAGTAGGTAAGGCGGAAGTGGATTGTAGGTGAGGCGGAATAGTATATCAGGTGAGGTGGAAGTGGATAGGAGGTGGGGCGGAAGAAATAGCAGATGAGACAGAAGAGGGTAGCAGGTGAGGCGGAAGAGGATAGCAGGTGAATGGAAAGTGTATAGCAGGTGAGGCGGGAAAAGATAGCAGGTGAGGCGGAGGAGGATAATAGGTGAGGCGGTAGAGATAGCAGATGAGGCAGAAATCGATAGCCGGTGAGACGGAAGAGGATAGTTGATGAGGAAGAAGTGGATAGCAGGTGAGGCGGAAGAGGATAGCAGGTGAGGCGGATGAGCATAGCAGGTGAGGTGGAATGACTGAAAGACAATCAAAGATTTAGAAACAGTTTCAAAAAATTCATATCCCCAAAATAAATGATTTCAAAATTTAAAATATTATTACGGATTACTTATAATGGCATGCATGTGTCCCAGTACAAATAGTTGAAAAATAATTATTGACGCATTTTGTCACTGTGTTATTTGTGCATTATATCAGTTATTAAGTCTATAGTAACTAGGCTCTGCAAATTGCAGGAGAGAGTTATCAATGATAATGTTCTCACTTCAAATCCGAATTTATTTCCCTTTAACCCTCTATCTGTTTTTTCTTTCTTTTTTTAATTTTCAAATGTACTTTTTATCACATAAAATTTGGTGAGTCAAGAATAAATTTTAATTCCGAAAATGCTGCCCAGAAAAAAAAATTTTTGGAAAGACTTTTGAAGTGATATTATCCTAACAGAACTGGAAACCCGTACCAGGATTTATTAATGGTTTGCGTAATCTTAAAAAATATAAGATACTTAGATAACACTATGTTGATGGCCGACTCAGAAAGAAAAGGACAGGGTCTTCTAGACAGCTAAGCAAGGTGCTGAGAAACGGTAAAAAAAAATCATTAGAAACAAAGAAACGTGTGCCGCATTGCTCTGTGTTATCCACCCTCTTATATGGCAGTGAATGTTGGACAATCGCCACAAGGATGAGGAAAAAAACTAGAGGCAGAGGGAATGCGGTTCTACAGAAGGATACTGGGAATTTCATGGACAGGTCGAGTAAGCAAAGAGAAAGACTTAAAGAAAATAGCAATAGAAAGAACTCTTCTAGACAGAATCAGGAAAAGACAGCTGAAATTTTCCCGGCCCGTAATGAGGAAGGAGGGCTTGGAAAATTGAATCCTCAAAAGGAGGGCAAAAAAATAGTAGAAGGCAACGGACGTCTTACCAGGCTAACTTGTGTGAATGTATTGGCGGACGTAGCAATTTGAGAAAAGTGCCAAACGAGAAAGAAAGTTGTGGAGAGCCTTAATCACTAATGTCCTGAAGGGACGCGGAACACAGAAGAAGATTCCATCAAAAGGAATCGAAAAGTAAAATTTACAATTTAGAATTAGACGCAGCTGTCACCCACAATCTTAGGTCGATATTTCAGTTTCCCCCTGTCTGGTCTAAATGATCGGCTTCCGTTTTCTTTAATATCACACAGACTCTTGACGTGATCATTAAACATGCATAATTTTCTCATATTTCTTTGAAGAGGATCGGATACTATTGATCAAAGATTTCAGCTTCATATTACATTAATAAAAACTATATATACCTATACCTCCCCATATAGGGACACTTATAGTCGATGCTGATAAAGCCTGTAACAGTATTTTAGACACTAGCATAAAAAAAATATTTAATTCATTTCAGAACAAAAAATACTAAATATATATCACAAGTAATAAAGAAACAAAAAAGACAGTAAACCAAAAACTGACGCGAGAAGACGCGATACTTGAAGAAACCGACACAATACCCACAGATACGAGAAGACACAAAAATCTAACAATACAATAGAATATATACAAAGTTATTATTCTTTGATAGACGAAAACGGTCAGAAAACATTGGACAATGTATGCTCAGCTTTTTTCTTGGACAGTAGAAAAATTACTCAAGACCTTTAGTTGGGCTATATACAAACACGTATTTATCCCCCCTCTCTCTCTCTCTCTCTCTCTCTATATATATATATATATATATATATATATATATATATATATATATATAATGGGGGAAACAAATATTCGTACACATAACACTTTTAATTTATTGGATTTCCAACTAATGAATAAACTTACTTTTCGTTTAATTAACTGTATACAGATGCACAATAAATAAATATGCATAGAAAATGGAAATAAGTTTGATTTAATAGAAATAAATCCCTTTTATCCATTTTAATGGGTGAAAAAATTATTCATAAAATAGAAATTTCCGATTTTTAAAACTTTTAAATCTCTTTAATACTCCAGATTATTCAAATGGAATATTCTAGAATGTTCTAATAATGTCGTCAGTAGTTATTTCTAGCCTAAAAAATAGAAACAGAACATTCTGTAATTTATATTCGTGCAAGAAGGTTTCCATCATGGCAATAGGTAAAAAGAATTTCAAATTGGCAAAAAGAACTGAATTGTTAAGCTCTGGAAAGAATGTAAAAGTTTCAGGAAAATCTCAGACAACCTGAATATTCTATCAGTTACTACCATCAGTTCATTCATTGCAAGGTAAAAAAAAATCAAAACTTTTAAAAACCCAAGAAGGACAGGTGCTCCACGGAATATTTCTGCAAGATCTTCGAGGAAATTAATGCGTCAAATAATTGAAAAATTTGTATGTTTACGAATATTTGTTTTACCCCCCCCCCCACACACACACACTGCATATAATTACATAATTACTCAACTATGAAACGTCATATATTCCTTTGCGGAACGATGTAACAGTTAAGAAATATTATTCTATATAAAATAGTAAACAATTTAATTTTTGCGCGTTCCTTTCGGATTAAGGAACGCAACTCAGACCTTGCAGAGATTCATCGATTACATTCTACACAACGTAGATTATTGCCTTTGCTTCCTTGGATAGAAGGCTCATAGCTACTTCCATAATAGAGGAGAACGGGCAGCATCTTCAGTTCGTTTTGGACCATCACCTAAAATTCGGTGTTCCACTGGTTCATTCCTATCTCCATATATACATTACTGAACCACTACCTAGTGGGGGGGGGGTAACAAATAATCGAACACATACAAATTTTTAATTTATTGTGTTTCCATAAACATACTTTCATATAATTAACTTGACACAGATGCACAATAACTAAATATGCATAGAAAATAGAAAGAAGCTTGATTTAATAGAAATAAATCCCATTAATCCATTTTAATGGGTGAAAAAAGTATTCGTACAATATAAATTTCAGATTTTAAAATTTTTAATTGTTTTCATACTCTAGATTATTCAAGTGGAATATTCCAGAATGTTTCAATAATGTCGTCAGTAGTTACTTTTAGCCTAAAAAAAAATACAAACAGAACATTCTGTAATTGATATTCGTGCAAAAGGGTTTTCATCACGACAAGAGAAAAAGAATTATACTACCATAAAAAAATTTAAGAACGAAAAATACTTAAATATATATCACAAATAATAAAGCAAACTATATATACTGAACTGGACTCTCGCGACATTTTCGACTTATGAGGGTCAAGCAGCTCAATTCTGAGAACCAACAGCTAGACTATCCGCGTATATGATTTGATTCTAGTGGCGAAGGCTTGGGCAGAACCAACCCCACTTTTTTGAAAGAGCCGAATACAGAGACCGGGTACAATTTTTTTGAATTCAGAGTTATCCTTCTCCTAGACTGGTTGCCACCCATTGCTACTGAACCCAATCTATTCCCCTATATATATATATATATAGCTGTCGAGAAAAGAGATGGATTCATGCCTTCTCAAGGATATTTGTAATTAACGAACTCGACAATACGATCCCTATATATATAGTCGTCTACAGACAGACTGTTTAGCTATGTCGCTCAGTGTGGCTAGACGTCCGATTGCTTCAAGCCCGGATCGAAACCCGACTGATTTAACATCAGTCAGATATCTTACCTCTAGGCCATCGGCAGAATTATAACGTTTTTCTCTATACGAAAGTTTCCTTGAAAAGTAATGCATATATATATATATATATATATATATATATATATATATATATATATATATATATATATATATATATATATATATATATATATATATATATATATATATATATATATATATATATATATATATATATATATATATATATATATATATATATATATATATATGTATGTGTGTGTGTGTGTGTGTGTGTGTGCGTGCGTATTTAGGCAGCATTTTTTCATTGATGCATGTTTCATTAAATAATATAGACAAGTGTTGTCTATATATTTTATGCAAATTCTTTTCATATCGTCTGATAAGCTTAATAACATTATCATTAAACGAAGAAAGAAAATCATAATATTGATAAATATTTTTTTTAATCCTATCTAAGCTTTCGGCTTACATAAGCCATTATCAAAGATGACAATTACAGTACAACATATTAAATAATACACGGACAAGACAATAATGATAGACTGTTTCTGTTTACATGCAAGATTTCCAAGCAACGACAAACTCGTGCATATAAGACGCTGGAAGCGAAAATCGCACTGCAGCCCATGACGTCACACATGACCACATGAGAGTGAATTAGAGAAGTATTAAGTGTGGGAAGCCGTTGGTATTAACCAATGGCTTCTGTTACCAATTATAGGCATTTAAGTATATTTGTGGAGATTTCATAGCTTATTTTGTTCAGGTTGGGTTTCAACTGTTTTATGTATGTATTATGTTTATCAATATTGTGATTTTCTTTCTTCGTTTAATGATAATGTTATTAAGCTTATCAGACGATATGAAAAGAATTTACATAAAATAAATTAACAACACTTGTCTATATTATTTAATGAAACATGCATGAATATATATATATATATATATATATATATATATATATGTAGTGCAGTTCAATTTATATTACATGAATCATTCATACAAAAAGCAAATTAGTAAAGTTAATGATATAAATGGCGAAAAACATCTTCGCAAACAAAATTATAAAGTAATCTTTATAAATTTGTTTGCAAAGATATTTTTCGCCATTTAAGTCATTAACTTTACTAATCTGCTTTTTGTATGAATGATTCATGTAATATATATATATATATATATATATATATATATATATATAAATTTAGTTTACAAAAAACTAGGTAATCCGTATGGGTAGACCCAAGGAGGATAAAATACAGCGAGCTCAATGTGAATCAGAGCTAATAATTTAAATAAAAACAGATCCCTTTAAGGTTCCATATAATAAATAATTTCACCACAGCCCTTTTAAAGGACCGCGGATCATCAGATTTTACTTCCAAAGGTTGAAACGGAAAATTAAAAGAAATTTACACATTTTTGACGGGCAGTACTAAGCATATGTAAATTAACGAAGTGAGGAAGTGAGTGGGGAGAGAGACATGATTGAGTTAGATGTAACGTTTCTATTCTTTCAAATTTAAATTGTTTGAGGAAATCCAAACATTGACACATTAAATCGGTTAACTTAACGGAAGTCATATATTGATATAGAAGGGGGAGAGGAGAAAAAGGCATAAAGAGAAAAAGAGAGAAAGAAGTTAAGAGAGAAAGTGTCATTAACTTTCTTTGGAATGAAAGGCCCGAAATAGGCGCTGTTGTTTTGCTTTACTTTGAGAGTTCATAAATATTATAATGTTTGATATAAGTTTGAATGTTTAAACCGTCTATAAGGAATTTAATTATATGTTTGTTAAAGTTTTTTTTTAAAACTTTATTACAAAAATGTTGGGGATTTAATATGAAATAGTCGATTAGAAAAATATCCATAGAATTTACAATAAAACACTAAAATTTTATTTTCAAATATAAGTTTACTTCTAGTTGTAATTGATTATTAAGGTGATATCTCTATCAGTTTGAATTTTATTCATGAATTTAATTTGCGACTATTTTTAGATTGGTAATTTCTCTTACTTAAAATTTAGTTTTTAAGTTAATATGGAGTGATATTTGAAGGTAATATTAGAGATCTTGCTCTATCATATATTGTATACACATCCATGCAAAGTTCACATATACATACGTTCTTTTACATGTGCAGTCACTCATACAGGTACACTATCAAATATAAGAAGAAAAAATAACTTTCAGGTACTCAACTATTCATTTAAGAAATGAATGCATCAAAGAAGGTTTTAAACTCATACTGGATCCCCATTTTTTTTTCATTCTGGTCAAGCTTCTTGCTGGGTGGCCTATTTTATATACATAATATTAGTTCAATGATTGCCCAATAATAATTTTATAACTATTCTCATGCAAATAACTTCAATTAACAATAATGTATGAAAGGGATAAAATGTTCTTTTGTATTTTTAAAACTGTGAATCAATAATTTAAACTATTAATATACGTTCTAATATCTTATTAGTTTTTATTATCTATTGTCTGTTAATGTAACGTTACAAGGCAATGTATTTACAAAATTAGGAGTTAACATTGTGGATACACTTTTAGGAGAGTTTACCCCGCAAACGTTCTTGTAACCTATGTTTAACATCGCAGAAACATTGTAGGAATATCATTTTATTAGCTGGGAATATATTCAAGTGAAGGGAATTTTAAAATAAAAGGGTAATACAAAAAATAAATAAATAAACCCTTAAAGACAGCAGAAAGAATAAAAGAATAACTTTCAAGATCTCAGCTTAGCTATAAATTTAATAATAACCAGAAATGAACACATCGAAGAAGGTTTTAAATTCTGATAAGGCACCAGAAGTGTTGAAACAAAATGGATATTTTTGTAGTGATTTTATGACATATTTATGTCATAATTTTCGAACAAATAATTATATATATATATATATGTGTGTGTGTGTGTGTGTGTGTGTGTGTGTATGTGTGTCTGTGTGTGTGTGTGTGTGTGTGTGTGTGTGTGTGTGTGTGTGTGTATGAAAAACGTTGATGGAAACAACGGACAATTTGCCAAAACCTAAAACACTTATCCAGATATAGTCTCGAATAAAAACGACAACACTAAAAAAAAAGAGAAAAAAAGACCTAAAATCAAACTTACCTACTCAGCAAATTAAAGTGCTCGAAGCCTAGATTACATAGACCAAGCCAAAAACTAACTCTTACCAACGTTAAATCCTATGCAAGGATGGCTCTATTTCTTTGTCATTACAGGATTTAAGCAATATAATTATTAGCAAAAACCGGTATATCCCATAACGAGTTTTTATATCGTTGTTAGTTAAAATTATGTTAATGATTACTACAACAGTAACAAGAATAAACAGAGAGCCTCTCACGTGTCCTATATGAAAAATGCCTATTTAAAATATCGTTAATCCTTTCAAAATTAAATCTCGACTGCAGCTTGTCGAAACAATTAAATACGACTAACCAAAGCTACTACGCCAAGGTTAGTTGGTGTTTTTTATTATTTTTTTTTAGCAGTGTTTTTTATTGTTGTAAAATAAAGCTGTAACGACAAAAAAATGAAGTGTGTTTATTATTCTTTTTATGAAGCGAGATTTATATACAAATATAAATGACATTAATAATGACTTATGAAATCGTAAAACCTCAATGGACAATTACCCAACCTTCAACAAATATATATATATATATATATATATATATATATATATATATATATATATATATATATATATATGAGAAAATTATGTGTTTTTAATCATAAGATCAACTGTACTACAGTGAAGAAAACGAAAATCGAGCTTTGACGAGAAAACAATGAAATATTGACTAAGTCTTTTGGGGGACAGCTTGGTATAAAATGTGAGAAACTCTACGTTTAAATGCCGCATTTAACTGCACTGCATTAATTCAACAACGAAAAGGTACGGATCAAATAATATTTAGAAACCTGTTGAAACAAAGCACGTCTGATCTCAACAAGATCAACTGCACCAGTATCTTCCAGAGGATTAAATTGAAAAGGTCGAGAGTGAACATAAACGCAGAGTATTTGAAAAAGAATATATATATATATATATATATATATATATATGTATATATATATGTCAATATATATATATATATATATATATATATATATGTATACATGTATACATATATGTATATACACACAAATGGACTCACCCAGGGTATACATATACTACCGCCAGTGAATACCCGAAGAGTAGTAGTAGTAATAGAGAGAGTAGAGTTGGTAAGTAGATGAGTCACACACATAGACGGTGCTAGAATGACACTAACGAAGCACGTAGACTCAGTAAGAAGTCATACAGCGATACGTCGATACCAAAGAATATATTTTTTTCCCTACTAACCCGCATTCCTGGAACTACTAACCTGTATTACCAGTTTGTATTATTACGTTAATACATTTACTTCCTGTATTCATTCTTGGCGTGTGTTATTATTTGATACCGGATTTCATCCCGGAATCCACAACACTATTTATTCAACAATTTAGTTCATGCCACATTGACTGAAAAATACTCCTGCAAAAAAAAAAAATAATAATTCTCAAATTGCCATATTAGTAAAAAAGCGCACTCTCTTAAATTTTCAAAAAAATTCAACCCTAGCGTTGTGACTTCACGCACCAAAAGGTTGTATCCGTTAACAATAACACATTTTTAAAAAAAATATTTCGATTCACATTTAATTTTTTCGTCTCGGATGCTACCCGAATTTTACCAAAAACAAAATAATTTCCATGCCTGAAGATGACTGAATATACAGTTAAAAGTACTTGCACATTAAAGAAAGACCTTATACAGCTTATAATTTTTAAAAACAAGGATCATAACACTCATCGAGTGGTTCGTAGGTTAATGCAATTTTAAAATTTTGTTTGCGAAGGGATTTCTCCATTTTATATCATTAACTTTACTAATCTACATTTTGTATGAAGGATTCATTGTAATATAAATTGAACTGCACCACATAATTGATTTAAAAGAACTGATCCGACGTGCACATTTTCGGGATAACAACTGAGACATTATTCTATTTGTTGAACAATTTAGTTCATGCCACATTGACTGAAAAAAACTCCTGCAAAAAAAAAATAATAATTCTCAAATGCCATATTAGTGAAAAAGCGCAGTCTCTTAAATTTAAAAAAAAAAATTCAACCCTAGCGTTGCGACTTCACGCACCAAAAGGTTGTATTCGTTAACAATTACACATTTAAAAAAAAATATTTCGATTCGCATTTAATTTATTCGTCTCGGATGCTACCTGAATTTTACCAAAAAAACAATATAATTTCCATGCCAGAAGATGACTGAATATACAGTTGAAAGTACTTGCACATTAAAGAAAGACCTTATACAGCTTATAATTTTTACAAACAAGGATCATAACATTCATCGAATAATTTGTAGGTTAATGCATCTTTAAAATTTTGTTTGTGAAGTGGTTTCGCCATTTTATATCATTAACTTTACTAATCTTCTTTTTGTATGAATGATTCATTGTAATGTAAAGTGAACTGCACCACATATTTGATATATATATATATATATATATATATATATATATATATATATATATATATATATATATATATATATATGTTGCCTGACGATTGCACTAGCGTGAAACAGACTGTCGCCTCTAAGTGTTGACTTCTATGTTCACTTTTATATTTACACACGCTCTATCTCTGATATTGAGCATTTTATCCCATAAATATAGCACACTTTAAGACTATATTTCTTTACACACACACACACATATATATATATATATATATATATATATATATATATATATATATATGCATGTATAGCATGTGTAACAGCATAATTGTTCATCCCACAAAATGTTTAATATCTAAAAAAAAAACTAAATTAAGTTAGTTTCTATTTTTCAGGTTTTCAGATACCAATTGTAAGAATCACTGAAAAACCCTTAGCAGTTGCTCAGCGAGAAAGAGAACCGGTTAAAATCGTTTTGCGTCATACCCACTGTCTTCTCAATTGAGCACTGGTGAGAGGAAAAAGATCATTCACACCTTCAGATAGCAGAAACCGCATCACTTAAGCACTGCGAAAGTCGACAACAACTATTTTATTTGTTGCACATATAACTCGAAGAGGAATTCATAACAATATGTTGACTTTCCACAATATATCAAACCAAAGGCTAGGAAGGAAACTCCAATCACTACAGGAAAGAGCGATAACACCTACTGGACTTGAGAAACCAGTCTTTCCTCAAAATTGTTTTAAGAGAAAGTTTTTATCTAATTCATCCAAAAGTAGAACTGGTTTCTCGATCGATGTATGCCAAAAGTTTCCTTATAAGGAAACGACAAATATTATCATTACTATATACAACTTCTTGGGTACATATGCTTGCGGGTTGTATGTGTGTTCCAGTGTTAGGATAAAATTTATATTTATTTTGTTTGATATATGTTCGTCGTATACATAAAATTAAAGCGTAAATTCGCATGCAGGAAAACAGTCAGCCAGTGTCTACAAATGAGAGAATTGATTTTTTTAAAAAGAAATCCATTATTGAGGAATATTTAGACCTCAGAAATATTACTGTTGCACGTCCGGGTGAACAGATTTAACATTTTATTTATTTATATTGAGATGCTTTTCAATGTGTAAATAATTGATTGAGGTGGCTTGGCGCTTAAAATCATAAAATGTTTCTTCTATTGGCAGCAATTGATCAATCAATTTACAAATCGTTTCGGTAAGTATGTCAGGCAGAAAATAGATAGATAGATAGATAGATAGATAGATAGATAGATAGATAGATAGATAGATAGATAGATCTGAACTGGCTGAGATAGATAGCTCTGAACTGTCTGAGATAGATAGATAGATAGATAGATAGATAGATAGATAGATAGATAGATAGATCAGAAAGACTGAGATAGATAGATAGATAGATAGATAGATAGATAGAGAGATAGATCTGAACTGACTGATATATATATATATATATATATACATATACATACATATATATATATGTATATAGATAGATAGATAGATAGATCTGAACTGACTGATATATATATATATATAGAGAGAGAGATAGATAGATAGATAGATAGATAGATAGATAGATAGATAGATAGATAGATAGATAGATCTGAACTGACTGATATATATATATATACATATACATACATATATATATATGTATATAGATAGATAGATAGATAGATAGAGAGATAGATCTGAACTGACTGATATATATATATATATATATATATATATATATATATATATAGAGAGAGAGAGAGAGAGATAGATAGATAGATAGATCTGAAGAGACTGCGATAGATAGATAGATCAGAACAGACTGAGATAGATAGATAGATAGATAGATCTGAACTGACTGATATATATATATATATATATATATATATATATATATATATATATATATATATATATACATATACATACATATATATATATGTATATAGATAGATAGATAGATAGATAGATAGATCTGAACTGACTGATATATATATATATATATATATATATATATATATATATATATATATACATATACATACATATATATATATGTATATAGATAGATAGATAGATAGATAGATAGATCTGAACTGACTGATATATATATATATATATATATATATATATATATATATATATATATAGAGAGAGAGAGAGAGAGAGAGAGAGAGATAGATAGATAGATAGATCTGAACTGACTGAGATAGATTGCGATGCGACGACCGTTATCGTCGCATAGCAATCTTCCTTGTCAATATAACAGAATATAATCTTTGATGGTGAAAGTCTTTGTTGAAATGTCCATATACCCACTCTGAAGATGGCTCATGTGAGCCGAATGCTTAGATCAAGGAAGAGCATAATAAAAATATCCAAATGGTGGACAAGTTTTATCTTTATTTTCTCCCGAAATTGAAGCAAATTTACGGAGTTTAGAACAGCTCATGATCAAACACAATAGACATTTGTTGCCTGTTATATTCAACAATATATGTTTGAACATATATATATATATATATATATATATATATATATATATATATATATATATATATATATATATATATATATGCTAAAGTGAAACGAGATACCGTCAACGTTTTTGGCTTTATATATATATGTACATATATATATAAAAATACGTCTGTATGAAACTCCGTCGTGCTGTCGACGCTGGATATTATTATTATGTATCTTTTTAATATATATATATATATATATACATATATATATATATATATATATATACATATATATATATATATATACAAATATATATATATATATATACATATATATATATATATATGTATACATATATATATATATATATACATATATATATATATATACATATATATATATATATATATACATATATATATATATATACATATATATATATATATATATATATATATATATATATTCAGTTGAATGGATATTAGTTTGTGACGCTGGCTTTCACGCTTTTGTGATCATTTTGTCTGATGATCGTAAAAGCGTGAAACCGAGTGCCACAAACTAATATTCATACGACTAAATATGTTAATTCTGATACACACACACACACACACACACACATATATATATATATATATATATATATATAGAGAGAGAGAGAGAGATAGATAGATAGATAGATAGATAGATAGATAGAAAAAATATACTGACATAGATAGATAGATAGATAGATAGATAGATAGATAGATACATACATACATACATACATCTAGAGATAGACAGGAAGGAACAGAATGAGATAGATAGACAGATAGATAGATAGATAGATAGATAGAAAAATATACTGACATAGATAGATAGATAGATAGATAGATACATACATACATATAGAGATAGACAGGAAGGAACAGAATGAGATAGATAGACAGATAGATAGATAGATAGATAGATAGATAGATAGATAGATAGATAGATAGAAAAATATACTGACATAGATAGATAGATAGATAGATAGAGAGATAGATAGAGAGATAGATAGATAGTGAGATACATACATATAGAGATAGACAGGAAGGAACAGAATGAGATAGATAGATAGATAGATAGATTGATTGATAGATAGAAAAAAATACTGACATAGATAGATAGATAGATAGATACATACGTACGTACATACATACATACATACATATATAGATACATAGTTAAATAGATTCATATAGAGATAGACAGGAAGGAACAGAATGAGATAGATAGATAGATAGATAGATAGATATAAAATAGAAAACATATACTGAGATAGATAGATAGATAGATACTGAGATAGATTTGTAAAGAAAACCGATGAACTCCTTGAAGTATTAATTTGCAGATGAAAACCTGCTCATACCATACACTAATGCAGTGATAAAGAAAGACAAAAAAAATAATATTTCGATTATCGGCGAAACACTCCAACATATAGACACATAAGTGTGTCTACCTTTTTATATACATTAAAGCAACGTCTATGGATAATGTCCACGCGCACATCTCTTTGCAAAGACACACACAAATTAGCGTTCGTCCTTTGCTTTTAAGACCTGAAAGCGAAGGCATATTAAGCGCCATGCATATTTTAAACGCGCGTGCACCGCCTGTTGAGGACCGTGGGCTGTCAGTCCGTAACAAGGCATAGCGTTGTCATAAAGAATTTATGCGCCTATTGTGTTGTCCAGTCGTGTCAGCTTGGAATGGTCTAACATGTAGAACCGAGAAGAAAGGGAACATGAATTTCAGATGTGTCTGCCGACCGCCACAATCATTTAGTGCTGAAGCTTCGTGTGAATGGCAAAAGCCTCAAATTATTCATTTTTGGCCGTAAGCGTTAGGCAATTCGGCAACTCGCTGCTCAATAGTGGCCGGCTATTCGTTTCTGAGCACACCGGTCTGCTAAGGGCGGCTAACAAATCCCCGTTGCAGACGCCAGAACAGTCAGATTTGTGTTGGTTCAGAGCCTGAAAAAAGCTTAGTTACGGTTTGGGGGAAGTGCATAAAATCTATGATGTGATCAGTAGTCTGAACCAATCCAGTACGCTTAAACCCTCGGTCACGATGACTTGTGATTTCTTGCTAGAAAAACCATCAGCGACTTCAAGGTTTATTGACTCAGTACTTAGCGTTACTGTCGACAGAAATTTATTAAATCTTTCTCTTAAAACAGATTTGCAGCAAAGTCGGCATCTCAAGTCCACTAATTATTATTGTATTGATGTGATGTGAGTTTCTGTTTTGTTATGGGACCTTACCTA
>OZ038492.1:86192280-86237280 GCA_964036315.1 Acanthosepion esculentum | reverse complement strand
CAGCCATTCTGATGGAAGACAGAAATTGTTCTCTATTAAACGATAGCTGTTTCGTTTTATAAGCCATTTCTTGCCCCAGTTAACAGAGGTTATTTTCGGGAGCAGCTGCCAGTTTTACTATCGGATTTACTATTCAACGATTAATTCCAGGAGCATCTAAAATCAATTAGTCCCAATCAATGCGTTGGTAGCAAAAAATGCCTTGTTAATAGGCGGTTCTTGCCTAAGAGACGAGAGGAAAGAAATATCTACAGACACTACCGCGTGGTCAGAGTTAACAAGCATGACATGAGTGCGGAGAGGAGGTAACGAATAGATCAAGTAAAGAAGCCTGCCCGTCAAAATTACGAGGGAAACGAATAGAGGAATCGACAATACACTGGTCTTGTTTCTTTGTTAGAAGCGCTGGTAACATTTATACTACTTCCATCCTCCATTTATATATATATATATATATATATATATATATATATATATATATATATATATATATATATATATGTATATATATATATATATATTATTTCATCCACAGCCAGACTGTTTCACAGCTCTTCAGTGTGGCTAGACGTCCGGTTGCCTTTAACTAGGATCGAAACCAGACTGAATTAGCGTCAGTCGGAAACTCTACCACTAAGCAGTCGGCTTAGGGATGAAGGTGAATTTTAGTATATTTATTTTTAGATAAACACACAGTGACCGACAGGACTCAATTCGCTTTTGCCAAAGAGTCACGCTATATCAGCTTTAATAGTCACTGTTTACAAACCCACACTTCCTTCCCCAGGGAGCTCAACCATATATATATATATATATATATATTGATGGATTATTGCATCGTTGGGTGAATGACGTAATAAAATGTACCGGGAGAGTCAGGCTGAGGTATTCGGTCCCTTGGGTCATATCTTTTGTATGAACATTCCAAACAATTGTTTTCCAAATGAATAATTCAATTAATATTCTAAACGTCATGGATTATCAAACAGGGTATCTTCTGAACTGCAGATGCATATATTGTCAAACTTTCGATTCTAGGATTTTTAAATCGGAAATCGACCAGGCGAGATCATTGAGGCATAGCTATTTCCATTTTCCTTCCATAGTATGTGCTTCGCCAGTGCGAATACTGTTTTGAATTCAGCGTTGTCCTTCTCCTAGACTGGTTTCCAACCACGGCTAGGGTACTTAGTCTGCTCTGCTATTTAATTCATAGCTAGACGTATAAGTACAAAACTAAAAAATTCAGAGGACAACAGGGATTAACAAAACTGAACTTGTGACACTAATTATCACCTACCACACACCGGGAAGGCACAACTCAACACCGTCGACTCAACACCGCTGACTCAACACCGCCAACTCAATATCGCCGACTCAACACCGCCAACTCAACACCGCCAACCGCCAACTCAACACCGCTGACTCAACATCGCCGACACACCACCGCTAACTCAACACTGCCGAATCAATCCCGCCGAATCAACACCGCCAACTCAACACCATCGACTAAGAACCACCGACTGAGCGCTCAGGACGGAGACAACTCAGCACCCGAAAAACATAACTTTTTTTCATAACCAAATATAAGTAATTTATTAAGGATTAAATTCTTAATTAGTGAATGTTTTTTTAATTATTTTTATAAAGTAAATCGTAAAGAAATGTAGTTTTTAATAAAGTAAATGCTAAACTTAATATCATCTTGCTTTTTAATTTCAGTAATTCAAAACATTCATTGTTATAATATTTTCATAAAAATATTTTAGAATTTCGATTTACTTTATAAAAAATTATTAGAAACACCTTTGTTTTATTGAATTATTTTTATATGTCAATTTACTTTATTAAAGAATATATTATATTACGATTTCCTTAAAAACTTTAATTAAAACTAAAACCTGGTTCATATTTTACATTATGCTTTTTCAAATGCTTTATTTGAAGAAAAATATTCACTAATTAAGTTTTTAATCCTTAATAAATTACTTTTATTCCGTTATAAAAAAAAAGTTGATTTTCCGGTGCTGAGTTGTCTCGGTTCTGAGTTGTCCCGGCGCTCAGTCGGTGGTGTTCAGTTGATGGTGTTGATTTGTCCTGCTTCCGTCTGTGCGTCTTTTGCACCGTCAATAATAAAGTATAATTAAGTAAATGAGAAATCTCTTAATTATGAGTGCTTGATTTTTTTTTTATCTTAACAGGTGTAGGGTAAAATTTATTTTTAAAACACATAAGCCTTCATAGGCGATCTGAAAGAAACAGCAAGATGCAACCGTAAGTTCTATGTTGACAGATTCTTCTCTCGCATTTTTCGCTTGTGGAACTATCTTCTGTTCTCTTGCTTTCTTCAAAGGCAATGTTTTCTTAAATGTTATTAATTTAAGGTTTTCTCTCTTTAATAATGTTCTTTTTCTTTTCCTCATATTCTTTCACATTGAGTGGCCCCTTGTGTCTTATTGGCTTTCCTTTGTTGGGGTGAAATAATTAAAAAAAAATGGACTATCATTGTAATTATTTCCATTTTTATTTATTTATTTGTAACTAGAATTCACCCAATGTCAGACCCAAGATCCACTGAAGGTAGAAAGTTAGTACAAGATGTGTGTGTGTGTTATGAACGTAAGAGGGAGGAAATGATTGTTGATTGATTTGTTTTTTACGGTTTCTCAAGTCATTTAATGTTTAATTAAAAGATAAGATACCGACAACTAATTCATCATTTCTCAAACCAACCTTAACTGTTTTATAACCCTTCGTGCAGAACTCTTCACTGCCATTTCAAGAAAGACATTCGGATTACTAACACAAAAATAGAGAATGTCTCATATCGAGAATATTTAACATTGAAAAACATAAAAGAAATTTTTAATAATATGTGGAAATCTCCACCCCTTTACCTGAAGACGGTCGCAAGACCAGAAACACGTGTAGTAAAATTATGAAAAATGAAGCATAATATTTTTTTAAAAATCCACATTACAGCCAAAACCGTTTGCGGTACCTCTCTTCTTTTTAATATATATATATATATATATATATATATATATATATATATATATATATATATATATATATATATATATATGTGTGTGTGTGTATATATATATATATGTATATATATATATATATATATATATTTATTTATTTATATATATATATATATTCAAAAAATTTCGCTTGAAGATGAATCAGATCTTGATACTTTAATTCAATTTAATTTTAATAATTCTATTGAAGTTTTTGACTCTAGTTTTTGAAACCTGAGAACTCTTATGTAGCGAAGGAATCATATTTTTTTTTAATAATTATAATTTAGGCTCTACTTGTGTATAGAGCACTGTTTTTAAACATAAAAACAAAAATACTAAAGAACTTCTGATTATTTATCTGACGTGTTCTTTTTCTATATATTTACAGACACACACACACACAGACATATATATATATATATATATATATATATATATATATATATATATATATATATATATATATATACATATACATATATATATATATATATATATATTCGGTGTAACAGCAAAATTGTCCAATTGTTAGATTAAGCTTTGAATGTTAGAAATTATTAAAGATATCTTGCTGGAATTCTCCGAAGTTTTTATTACACTATCGGACTCTACTTTAAACAATAAAAATGTATTTAGCTCTAAGCTGAAATGGTGATCCGTCTTGCTGTTCTGACCTCTTGATCCAGTTTTTCTCTGTATTCTTCCCTCTTTTCAAAATCTATTCACCGTTCTCTCAATGGCTATTGAATGAACTCTGAAGATGGAATCCTGAGTATGAATGTTACTGAAGTCCTAAATGATCTTTTTGCTCTCAAAATTGTTCAGTTGGCAAGACAGTGAGACTGATACAAAACGATTTTAGCCTGTTCTCTTTCGAGCTGAATAACTCAATGTTTTTTTTCCAATAGTGACAAGATGGCTAAACGTCTTACCTGAAACCTAGAAAAATGAAACTCAATTAGTTTAGTGTTTGTATATATATATATATATATATATATATATATATATATATATATATAATTATTTATTTGAAAATTATAACATTAATATGTTATGAAATCACTACAAAAATAGCCATTTAGTTTCAACACTTTTGGTTTTCTTATGAAATTTAATTTTGTTATTAAATTAAAGACATTAAAATTCGCTTGACGAGGAAATGGAACTAATGTCTTTAATTTAATAACAAAATTAAATTCGAAGGCTTTAGCTTCCATTTTTGAAACATGGTTATCACTGTGTAGCGAAAAAAAACATATTTTAAATCAATTAATTTATAATATATATATATATATATATATATATATATATTCACAGAATTTTAATGTCCTGAGCTTGATATGAATTAATGTCGTTAAAATAATTAATGTCTACAACAGTTATTTACTTGAGCAGATAGGCTCGCCTGTTGCTCGGTTCATACTCTTTTCTCATTCTCTTTCACTACCAGTAGCCCCTTGCGTCTTAGCGGCATTATCACCTTGCTTGAGGAGAATTGATTTAAAAAAAATACAAATACGTTCAAGTGTTTTTCGAGTTGATCGTGATCTATATCTCCATTTTTACTTTACGGTTCATATATTTTTGTCTACCTAGATACTTACCTACCTACTTGCATATAGACATATATACAAAGTGATGACCAAGAATTTTACTTTGAAAACATTTATTAATCCTGACACCTAGTTTCCACCCTCTTCTTCGAAGTACCGTTTCGAAGAAGCTAGAAGAAATTTGCATCAAAGGACCGTGCTACCTCCGCTTAGCGCTACAGTTTCCATTATCCGCATTCTTGGATAGCATATCGCATAATTACCCGCGTTTTCCCGCTAGTCTGACAAACAATGAATGTTCTTCGTATTTGTTAACAAATTCATGCCATGTATTTTAAATACTATTTTCATTCATTATTATTATTATTATTATTATTATTATTATTATTATTATTATTATTATTTTCATTTATTATTATTATTATTCTCATTTATTATTATTATTATTTTCATTTATTATTATTATTATTATTATTATTTTCATTTATTATTATTATTATTATTTTCATTTATCATTATTATTATTTTCATTTATTATTATTATTATTTTCATTTATTATTATTATTATTATTTTCATTTATTATTATTATTATTATTATTTTCATTTATTATTATTATTATTATTTTCATTTATTATTATTATTATTATTATTTTCATTTATTATTATTATTATTTTCATTTATTATTATTATTATTATTTTCATTTATTATTATTATTATTTTCATTTATTTTTATTATTATTATTATTATTTTCATTTATTATTATTATTATTTTCATTTATTATTATTATTTTCATTTATTATTATTATTTTCATTTATTATTATTATTTTCATTTATTATTATTATTATTATTATTTTCATTTATTAGTATTATTATTATTATTATTTTCATTTATTATTATTATTATTATTATTATTATTATTATTATTTTCATTTATTATTATTATTATTATTATTATTTTCATTTATTATTATTATTATTATTTTCATTTATTATTATTATTATTATTATTATTTTCATTTATTATTATTATTTTCATTTATTATTATTATTATTTTCATTTATTATTATTATTATTATTTTCATTTGTTATTATTATTATTATATTCATTTATTATTATTATTATTTTCATTTATTATTATTATTATTATTATTTTCATTTATTATTATTATTATTTTCATTTATTATTATTATTTTCATTTATTATTATTATTATTTTCATTTATTATTATTATTATTATTATTATTTTCATTTATTATTATTATTATTTTCATTTATTATTATTATTATTATTTTCATTTATTATTATTATTATTATTTTCATTTATTATTATTATTATTTTCATTTATTATTATTATTATTATTATTATTATTTTCATTTATTATTATTATTATTATTTTCATTTATTAGTATTATTATTATTATTATTTTCATTTATTATTATTATTATTATTTTCATTTATTATTATTATTATTATTTTGCCCTTGTACGGTTATGAAGATTAAAATATGGAAATGAGTATAATGGAAAGGTTTTGGTGCTTGGCTGGTTTTTATTGGATGTACGATAAAGTCAATCACACATGCAGAAAGGCGCTAATGCGTGACGAGTTTTTTTTTTATCGATTTCAGGGCAGTAAAGCGACTAAGTCAGAAGCGTTTACTGGGTGTGGAAGAATTAGAAAATAGAATATTTACTAACCAAGAACAAAAATGAAGAGTAAACAGGACGACATAAGAATGCGATTGACATTGTATTTAAATTTTTGAAGATTAAAGTTGGTTGGAAAAGCATGGAGCTAGAAAAGAGTTCCACAAGAAGTGTGAGAAAAGAAACTGTTAGTTGGTTGGTTGGTTGGGTTTGTTTTATGGCATATCAAAACCTCAGTGGGTCATTTAATGCCAACAAGATTTTGAAATAGATTCATAGCGATAGTTTGATAATAATAAAAAAAAGGTGTGTATGTATATATATATATTTGAACCATTTTTCAATTACTCATATTTTTTAGTTCAATCCAACTTCTTTTGGGAAATTCAGTTTATATTGATGCTTTTTTAAAAGAATTGCTGATAATTCAAAAATTATTGCTGGTAATATTTTTTCATTACAAAATATTTCTGGTATTAAAACCTATTTTTACACAAGTTTGAGTGTTAACTATTTGCCCATAGCTGGGACCCTAACAGGTGCTACCACACCGGGTCAGGCTGGATCTGGGAACACCAGCAATTAAGAGGTGGTTCCACGCTCCTCAAAACCTCCTGATCAGAGGCCTTGCTCTTGGACGTAGTTTATCGTCTTACCCAGGACGCGGATGTAGTTTATTGTCTTACCCAGGACGCGGATGTAGTTCATCGTCATACCCACGACGCGGATGCAGTTTATCGTCATACCCAGGACGCGGATGTAGCTTATCGTCATACCCAGGACGCAGACGTAGTTTATCTTCTTACCCAGGGCGCGAATGTAGTTTATCGTCATACCCAGGATGGAGAAACTGTTAGTATAGAAT
The DNA here is from genome assembly GCA_964036315.1 of Acanthosepion esculentum. NCBI lineage: Eukaryota > Metazoa > Mollusca > Cephalopoda > Sepiida > Sepiidae > Acanthosepion > Acanthosepion esculentum. Next base: position 86,230,170 of record OZ038492.1, on the reverse strand, counting down.
TTATGGTTACATCAGGACAAATACTGGTGATTACCTCAATGCCAGTCTAGCACTGTGATTAAATTCATAAAGTCTATGTACCATGGCAAAGAGCGTTATTTATTGTCATATGTACAGAAATGCGGCACAATGCCAAAATGGGGAATGGAGGGGGAAAGGGCGGTTTTCTTTTGTCTTAAACGTTAAACTTAGCTATCCACAAACACTGACCCAAACATACAACAATATTCCTTACACCAAAACAGCGCATTCTAGCTTAATTTTCTTCCACTTGCTTCGGCAATTAGTTGGAGATACGTCTCCAGCTAAGCTAGTCGATCTCTCTGCCTTCGGGCGGAGAGGAACCAAGACGAGGCTATGCCGAAGGGCAGAGTCTCGTCCGGGGTGGTAGACAGCTACCCTACCCCGTTTTTACGGGGTCTACGGGGAATTTTTGCCCGAGACCTCGGGCTCGGTTTTTACCGCGCATTAAATAACGGCCTTATGCCACATACTACCTCGTGGGTGGGGGGGATGTAAATAACATTACATTTCTTCCACTATAATACCTCATTGTCTCCATGAAAATCATAACTAGTCCTCATATGGACAATTCAATGGAAGAGGGGGTGAATAAATCATTCGAACAGCTGCCATTGGAAATCTTTATAGAAAAGGCACAGAGAGGCAACTTTACAGCGGTGAAAAAGTGACTGAAACCGAGAGGCCAGATTAGGTCTAATAATATTGCTGATTTTTCTTTGGATATTATCGAGGAGCTCTCTATATATGGCGGAAGCATCAGATCATATGTGACAGCAGTACTCTAAGCATGGACGAATGCTATACTTATAGATATGTAAGGAAAACAATACGTGCGTCTGTGTATGAGAGAGTCAGTGAAAGAGAGAGAGAGAGAGCTCACGCGCGCGAGAGAGAGAGATGGGCAGCAAGTGGGGAAAAACTCACACCTTTCATGACGCATGCGTATATGTATGCTGAAAGACATAATGTCCGGCGAACAGACATGCTCACTGGCTTGAAGAGTTTCGGGAAAATGCGCAGAAGGGTAAAGACTTGAGAGCAACTGTAAGAGGAGCGAGAAAAAGAAACCGGGAATTGAACTCACACTCTTTGCGTCTTGTCACTGGATCTAACCAACGCCTTTATCCAGTGTGCCATGTGTCCTTGAGAACTTGGAGTGGGGATTTAACAAGAGATAACTGATAACTGACGTCCATTAAACATGGCACGAGGAACTAGAACAGTCTACCCCAGTGAGCGAAATAAAGGGTTAAGTTCGACATTCCAACTAACTGAAGAAGGCCGGAGCGTACAGTGGTCGAAACGTTGTGATAAGTATAGCGACAAAGATGAAGACAATAGTCCGAATAATGTAAATAATGTACTTAATACCTCATCTCAGAAATATAGACAGATAATGAAGGGCCGAAACGTTGTAATAAATATTGCGACAAAGATGAGGACAATAGTCCGAATAATGTAAATAGTGTACATAATACCTCATCTCAGAAATATAGACAGATAACGAAGGGCCGAAACGTTGTAATAAATATGGCGACAAAGATGAGGACAATAGTCCTAATAATGTAAATAGTGTACATAATACCTCATCTCAGAAATATAGACAGATACGAAAGGATCGGATAAATATGGCGACAAAGATGAGGACAATAGTCCTAATAATGTAAATAGTGTACATAATACCTCATCTCAGAAATATAGACAGATACTGAAAGGCCGAAACGCTGTGATAAATATGGCAACAAAGATGAGGACAATAGTCCGAATAATGTAAATAGTGTACATAATACCTCATCTCAGAAATATAGACAGATGCTAAAGGCCGAAACTTTGTAATAAATATGCCGACAAAGATGAGGACAATAGTCCGAATAATGTAAATAGTGTACATAATACCTCATCTCAGAAATATAGATAGATAATGAAGAGCCGAAACGTTGTAATAAATATGGCGACAAAGATGAGGACAATAGTCCGAATAATATAAATAATGTACATAATACCTCATCTTAGAAATATAGACAGATAATGAAGGGCCGAAACGTTGTAATAAATATGGCGACAAAGATGAGGACAATAGTCCGAATAATGTAAATAGTGTACATAATACCTCATCTCAGAAATATAGACAGATAATGAAGGGCCGAAACGTTGTAATAAATATGGCGACAAAGATGAGGACAACAGTCCGAATAATGTAAATAGTGTACATAATACCTCATCTCAGAAATATAGACAGATAATGAAGGGCCGAAACGTTGTAATAAACATGGCGACAAAGATGAGGACAATAGTCCCAATAATGTAATTAGTGTAAAGTTAAAGATTAATGTGAAACTTAAAATAATAATTTATTCAGTCGGTAGGATATTGTGTTAATCAAATATATGTTTTGTTTGGTCTATATATTTTTTATTTATTTATAAATATTTATATTGTAACCTCAGGATAATTTTATATCGCCTATGGCAGGCTTTTCAAAATAGCGTAATGGTTACGAGGCTGGTTGCTCTTGTTTTATTACAAATGAATAGTGAGTTCAATTCTCTCTGTACGGTTCGTAATTCATTATATCTTCCAAATAAATAAACGCGTGTCTGAAACTTCTCTAACTCGGGTTACTCATTTTGGATTCAGGATCATCCCGGGATTGAAAATATGGCTTTCGTCTGGTGCTTGAATATCCGACATTGTGATTTGTGTCGTGATGAGGAGAGAACATTTAAAAAATCAAATTTTAAAATAACTTAAAAAATAGTGATTATACAATTTTGTAATTTATATTGAGTTTAAAATAACGCAAAAACCTTATAAAGTGATAATAATGATTTGTTTATCAAATATCTACGTAAAGTTTTTAGGGAATAATTTTTGAATGATATATTCAAAAGTCCCCCGTCTTCCCTACAAATATTGCCCTTCTGTTTTTTCATTGTTTATTTTTGCTTTTCCTTCTGCATATATGATTATTTTATTTTATTAATTAGCATTCACAGAGTTTTAACAACAACAATAAAATTGGGTTTATATATATATACATTTTCTTTTCTCATTTATTGATTATTTTATTAATCTTATATAAACGACAAATACTGTCTGTCCGTCCGTGTGTTTGAAACCCCTCGAACTCTGGCCAAACTTGATCTACATAGACATATTATACGTTTTTGGAATCCGGATGATCCCGGGATTGAAAATCTGCCCTTCATCTGGTGCTTAAAAATCCAGCATTGCGATTTGGGACCCGGGTGAGGAGGGAACAGTTAAAAATTCAAATCTTTTAATACCTTATACATATACACATATTATACGTTTTTGGAATCCGGATGATCCCGGGATTGAAAATCTGCCCTTCATCTGGTGCTTAAAAATCCAGCATTGCGATTTGGGACCCGGGTGAGGAGGGAACAGTTAAAAATTCAAATCTTTTAATACCTTATACATATACACATATTATACGTTTTTGGAATCCGGATGATCCCGGGATTGAAAATCTGCCCTTCATCTGGTGCTTAAAAATCCAGCATTGCGATTTGGGACCCGGGTGAGGAGGGAACAGTTAAAAATTCAAATCTTTTAATACCTTATACATATACACATATTATACGTTTTTGGAATCCGGATGATCCCGGGATTGAAAATCTGCCCTTCATCTGGTGCTTAAAAATCCAGCATTGCGATTTGGGACCCGGGTGAGGAGGGAACAGTTAAAAATTCAAATCTTTTAATACCTTATACATATACACATATTATACGTTTTTGGAATCCGGATGATCCCGGGATTGAAAATCTGCCCTTCATCTGGTGCTTAAAAATCCAGCATTGCGATTTGGGACCCGGGTGAGGAGGGAACAGTTAAAAATTCAAATCTTTTAATACCTTATACATATACACATATTATACGTTTTTGGAATCCGGATGATCCCGGGATTGAAAATCTGCCCTTCATCTGGTGCTTAAAAATCCAGCATTGCGATTTGGGACCCGGGTGAGGAGGGAACAGTTAAAAATTCAAATCTTTTAATACCTTATACATATACACATATTATACGTTTTTGGAATCCGGATGATCCCGGGATTGAAAATCTGCCCTTCATCTGGTGCTTAAAAATCCAGCATTGCGATTTGGGACCCGGGTGAGGAGGGAACAGTTAAAAATTCAAATCTTTTAATACCTTATACATATACACATATTATACGTTTTTGGAATCCTGATGATCCCGGGATTGAAAATCTGCCCTTCATCTGGTGCTTAAAAATCCAGCATTGCGATTTGGGACCCGGGTGAGGAGGGAACAGTTAAAAATTCAAATCTTTTAATACCTTATACATATACACATATTATACGTTTTTGGAATCCGGATGATCCCGGGATTGAAAATCTGCCCTTCATCTGGTGCTTAAAAATCCAGCATTGCGATTTGGGACCCGGGTGAGGAGGGAACAGTTAAAAATTCAAATCTTTTAATACCTTATACATATACACATATTATACGTTTTTGGAATCCGGATGATCCCGGGATTGAAAATCTGCCCTTCATCTGGTGCTTAAAAATCCAGCATTGCGATTTGGGACCCGGGTGAGGAGGGAACAGTTAAAAATTCAAATCTTTTAATACCTTATACATATACACATATTATACGTTTTTGGAATCCGGATGATCCCGGGATTGAAAATCTGCCCTTCATCTGGTGCTTAAAAATCCAGCATTGCGATTTGGGACCCGGGTGAGGAGGGAACAGTTAAAAATTCAAATCTTTTAATACCTTATACATATACACATATTATACGTTTTTGGAATCCGGATGATCCCGGGATTGAAAATCTGCCCTTCATCTGGTGCTTAAAAATCCAGCATTGCGATTTGGGACCCGGGTGAGGAGGGAACAGTTAAAAATTCAAATCTTTTAATACCTTATACATATACACATATTATACGTTTTTGGAATCCGGATGATCCCGGGATTGAAAATCTGCCCTTCATCTGGTGCTTAAAAATCCAGCATTGCGATTTGGGACCCGGGTGAGGAGGGAACAGTTAAAAATTCAAATCTTTTAATACCTTATACATATACACATATTATACGTTTTTGGAATCCGGATGATCCCGGGATTGAAAATCTGCCCTTCATCTGGTGCTTAAAAATCCAGCATTGCGATTTGGGACCCGGGTGAGGAGGGAACAGTTAAAAATTCAAATCTTTTAATACCTTATACATATACACATATTATACGTTTTTGGAATCCGGATGATCCCGGGATTGAAAATCTGCCCTTCATCTGGTGCTTAAAAATCCAGCATTGCGATTTGGGACCCGGGTGAGGAGGGAACAGTTAAAAATTCAAATCTTTTAATACCTTATACATATACACATATTATACGTTTTTGGAATCCGGATGATCCCGGGATTGAAAATCTGCCCTTCATCTGGTGCTTAAAAATCCAGCATTGCGATTTGGGACCCGGGTGAGGAGGGAACAGTTAAAAATTCAAATCTTTTAATACCTTATACATATACACATATTATACGTTTTTGGAATCCTGATGATCCCGGGATTGAAAATCTGCCCTTCATCTGGTGCTTAAAAATCCAGCATTGCGATTTGGGACCCGGGTGAGGAGGGAACAGTTAAAAATTCAAATCTTTTAATACCTTATACATATACACATATTATACGTTTTTGGAATCCTGATGATCCCGGGATTGAAAATCTGCCCTTCATCTGGTGCTTGAAAATCCAGCATTGCGATTTGGGACCCGGGTGAGGAGGGAACAGTTAAAAATTCAAATTTTAAAATTACTGAAAAAATTAGTGATTTTAATATTATATTTTAAATTTATATTAAGTTTAAAGTAACTCAAAAATTTTGAGAATTTAAAAATGTTTGTTTTAAATTCAATTTAAAATTTCTCGAAAACTTTGTGAATTGAGGAAATCAATTTTATTTCTTCAAAATGCAAAGGAACCAGAGTTAAAGAGAGAGGCTTTGTGATTCAAAGTTTTGAAGTTCTACATGGTTTTTGATTTGAAGAATTCAACTCAATTGAAGTTCCACGGGGTTTATGACTTGAAGAACTCAATTTTGGGCTTGAATTGCTATTTCGGCCCAAATTATAGTTTTGGGCCAAATTGGACTTTCGGCTCAAATGGGTCTTTTGACCGGAATTGAACTTATAGACCGAATCAGAGTTAAATTGATGGTTTGAAGTTCCATGGAGTGAATTGATAAATTCAAAGTTATTTCTTCAAAATTATCAAAAGTTGGACCAAAAGTCCCTTTACTTTTCGATCGGAGGCCCAATTAGCTCTCCGCACGTGTTAGCTTAAAAGTCCGCACGGAGTGTGGCTTTTCAGCTGGTTACCAATATCAATATAGTTACCAATATCAATATATTTAATTAGGATAGATAGATGCAATGCACATAATATTACTCTTCTAAATAGATCAACATCAGTTAACCTACATCCATTTTATTTTGAAAAAAATCATAATTTCACTATTTGATTACATGACCTTAAAGAGATTAATGCAATCAACATTATTTTTTCATCATATTAACTTTTCTACTGTTTCAACTTTTTTTAAGAAAAATCCTTTCACCTCAAGCAAGGCGATAAGGCTACTAAGGCGCATGAGGTTACTGGGTTCGTATAACCCCCCCGATTGTTCTATAACCATAGATAGATATGAACAGGCTGAGATAGATAGATAGATAGATAGATAGATAGATAGATAGATAGATAGATAGATAGATAGATAGATAGATAGATAGATAGATGACCCCCTCCGATTGTTCTATAACCATAGATAGATATGAACAGGCTGAGATAGATAGATAGATAGATAGATAGATATGAACATGCTGAGATAGATGGATAGATAGATAGATAGATAGATAGATAGATAGATAGATCGATCGATAGATAGATAGATAGATAACCCCTGCCGATTGTTCTATAACCATAGATAGATATGAATAGGCTGAGATAGATAGATAGATATGAACATGCTGTGATAGATAGATAGATAGATAGATAGATAACACCCTCCGATTGTTCTATAACCATAGATAGATATGAATAGGCTGAGACAGATAGATAGATAGATAGATAGATAGATAGATAGATAGATATGAACATGCTGAGACAGATAGATAGATAGATAGATAGATAGATAGATAGATAGATAGATCGATAGATATAGACATGCTTAGATAGATAGATAGATAACCCCCTCCGATTGCTCTATAACCATAGATAGATATGAATAGGCTGAGATAGATAGATAGATAGATAGATAGATAGATAGATAGATAGATAGATAGATATGAACATGCGGATATAGATAGATAGATAGATAGATAGATAGATAGATAGATAGATAGGTAGATAGATAGATAGATAGATAGATAAACATGATTCAGACTAAGATTTATAAATAGATAGGCGCATGGGGTTACTGGGTTCGTAAGGGGAAGACAAGACATTAGTGAGGAGAAAAGACAATAAAAGTACACAATTCTACCCGTAATTGTGACTGTTTTTACTGCTTCCCAGATGTTTACGCTTGAATATTTTTCCATTGGGGTATAATTATCATTAAAAAAAATGTCATTAGACAGGTGATCACGAGACGCAAACAGTAATGTAGAAATACATACTTTGAAAGAAAGAAGAAAAGCTAAATAAGATAGGTAACATAAAACAGAACAAACTTTTCGTTTAAATCTCTGCTGTTTGTGTGTAAAATATTGTGAAGTCAGGTGATGAAAAGGCAATTAGATTTATAGTTGGGAAATAGCAAATATTGTTTTAATAAACGCTCCAGTGAATTTGACGCGACTGACGAATTTACATATTTGATTTATTTGTTATTGAAAAGCCAATTCGAACTGGAACAACGGATAATTAATTTGCATAAAAAATTTGCATGAAAATTTCTTAGATGTGCTCAACATTTACACGATTATGGTGAATTTGATAGATAAATAGTAGGAGATTGAGATAGATAGATAGATAGATAGATAGATAGATAGATAGATAGATAGATAGATAGATATGAACAGACTGAGATAGATAGATAGATAGATAGATAGATAGATAGATAGATAGATAGATAGATAGATAGATAATGAACAGACTGAGATAGATAGATAGATAGATAGATAGATAATGAACAGACTGAGATAGATAGATAGATAGATAGATAGATAATGAACAGACTGATTGATTGATTGATTGATTGATTGATTATTTAACCAGCATATCGACCTTCGTTGGGCCATTCAATGCTGAAAAAGTTTTTTTCCAAAAAGTATAGTTGGTAATATTATTTTTCAAAAACGTATATCTGGTAATAATATTTTTCCAAAAACGTAGAGCTGGTAATAATATTTTTTCAAAAACGTAGAGCTGGTAATAATATTTTTTCAAAAACGTAGAGCTGGTAGTAATATTTTTTCAAAAACGTAGCGCTGGTAATAATATTTTTCCAAAAACGTAGAGCTGGTAATAATGTTTTTTACAAAAACGTAGAGCTGGTAATGTTTTTTTCAAAAACGTATAGCTGGTAATAATATTTTTCAAAAACGTATAGCTGGTAATAATATTTTTCAAAAACGTAGAGCTGGTAATAATACTTTTCAAAAACATAGAGCTGGTAATAATATTTTTTCATTTTCATTCTGGTTTTTCAAAAACGTATAGCTGGTAATAACACTTTTCCAAAATCGTAGAGCTGGTAATAATATTTTTCAAAAACGTAGAGCTAGTAATAATATTTTTCAAAAACGTAGAACTGGTAATAATATTTTTCCAAAAACGTAGAGCTGGTAATAATATTTTTCAAAAACGTAGAGCTGGTAATAATATTTTTCAAAAACGTAGAGCTGGCAATAATATTTTTCAAAAACGTAGAGCTGGCAATAATATTTTTCAAAAACGTAGAGCTGGCAATAATATTTTTCAAAAACGTAGGGCTGGCAATAATATTTTTCAAAAACGTAGAGCTGGTAATAATATTTTTCAAAAATGTAGAGCTGGTAATAATATTTTTTCATTTTCATTCTGGTTTTTCAAAAACGTATAGCTGGTAATAACACTTTTCCAAAAACGTAGAGCTGGTAATAATATTTTTTCAAAAACGTAGAGCTGGTAATAATATTTTTCCACAAACGTAGAGCTGGTAATAATATTTTTTCAAAACCGTAGAGCTGGTAATAATATTTTTCAAAAACGTAGAGCTGGTAATAATATTTTTTCAAAAACGTAGAGCTGGTAATAATGTTTTTTCAAAAATGTAGAGCTGGTAAAAATGTTTTTTTCAAAAACGTATAGCTGGTAATAATATTTTTCAAAAACGTAGAGCTGGTAATGATATTTTTTCATTTTCATTCTGGTCTTTTGTGATCTTTATAAAAAAGCAATTATTTTGTTGATAAAATTTAATTTAATTGCTTAGCTACTCAAATAAAATTCAAATATGCGGATGTAGTTTGTCGTCATACCCAGGACACGGATGTAGTTTGTCGTCATACCCCGGACGCGGATGTAGTTTGTCATCATACCCAGGACGCGGATGTAGTTTCTCGTCATACCCAGGACGCGGATGTAGTTTGTCGTCATACCCAGGACGCGGATGTAGTTTGTCGTCATACCCAGGACGCAGATGTAGTTTGTCGTCATACCCAGGACGCGGATGTAGTTTGTTGTCATATCCAGGACGCGGATGTAGTTTGTCGTCATACCCAGGACGCGGATGTAGTTTGTCATCATACCCAGGACGCGGATGTAGTTTGTCGTCATACCCAGGACATGGTACAAACATGGAAGTTCACTATTTGCCCATAGCTGGGACCCCAACAGGTGCTACCACCGCGGGTCTGGGTGGACCTGGGAACACCAGCAATTAAGAGGTGGTTCCACGCTTCCTCAAAACCTCTTGATCAGAGGCCTTGCTGTTGGATGCAGTTTAACGTCGTACCCAGGACGAAATGAACAGACTGAGATAGATAGATAGATAGATAGATAGATAGATAGATAGATAGATAGATAATGAACAGACTGAGATAGATAGATAGATAGATAGATAGATAGATAGATATGAACAGACTGAGATAGATAGATAGATAGATAGATAGATAGATAGATAGATAGATAGATATGAACAGACTGAGATAGATAGATAGATAGATAGATAGATAGATAGATAGATGGATAGATAGATATGAACAGACTGAGATAGATAGATAGATAGATAGATAGATATGAACAGACTGAGATAGATAGATAGATAGATAGATAGATAGATAGATAGATAGATAGATAGATAGACAAACGTGATTCAGACTAAGATTGATAAATAGATATATATGAATTGTCTTTCATAGATAGATAGTTATAAATAGTCTTTCAAAGATAACTAGATATATATGAACAGAAAGAGATAGATAGATAGATAGATAGATAGATAGATAGATAGATAGATAACCCCCTCCCATTGTTCTATAATAATTAATAACGACGTTATATCGTTGCTGACAATCTCTGATTTTATTTAGGAAGTTTGAATAATGGCAATTTTTCTCCGGAAATCTAGTTCGTACTGCAAAATTCCTTTTTATACTCATATCGTACGTCATCCAGTCTGTGTTTCCAGATCTAAGCGGACAGTTATTGTATTTTCCAAGCGAATAGGCGATTCTATAAACTAACAATTGTCGTCTTCAATGTGTGCAGCTTGTCTATGACACTTGAGCAATGTGGCTTAACAGTTCAAAAAGCTAAAACTCGAAAAAGAAATAAGCCGACTCTAATAGGTATTTTGAACATTTAAACAGTTTACGGAAACAAACCAGTTGTTAAGTGGCTTCTAAGAATAAAACTTGCTGAAATCGGCGAATTTCAAAGAGTTTCTAGATCCGCCCGCCTCACCTTAATTAGTTTGAAATATTTTCACAGCCTCATCCTGGTGTGAGGAATGGAGAAATAATCATGTTGAACAATGGAGCCTTTTTTCCTATCTTTTTTGTAGCCCAAAATGATTTCTATTAAAATGTACAAGGGACTTTCTTCAATGATGTTGGACATGAGGATGCTGATGTCTTTTCAGAGTTTTATTTTAAATAGTAAAATGTTTTCTTGTTTTTTTTTGTGTAAATGCCAATGTCTTTTTCATTAATGTCATCTCTTTTTTTTTAGTTTTACACAGTTACTGTTTTTAGTTTTCTTTTTTCTTTTTTTCTCTGTGACGTCTTTTATCAACCATTTTCAGTATTTTTATAGCCCTTCCTGTTGTACATTTTGTTTCCTTTTATGAATTTTCTTTCTTTCTTTCTTTCTTTCTTTCCTTTCTTTTTTCTTTCAGCAATATTTTTTCTGTTCTTTTTCTCATTATTTCTGTTTATTCTGTCATTGTACTTTCATTCATTCATTCATTCATTCATTCTTCCTTCCTTTCTTTCTTTCTGTTGTGGTCGACGAGGGAGAATTTTGTTTCGTTTTCCTTCCGTGTGAGTTCGAATTCCTCGTCGCCAAATTGTTGTGGTCGACGAGGCATAAATTTGTTTTTTTTTTCTTCCCGTGTGAGTTCGAATTCCTTGTCGCCAAGTTGTTGTGGATTTCGGGATGAAATCCGGTATCAAATAATAACAAACGCCAAGAATGAATATAGGAAAATAAATGTATTAACGTAATAATACAAATTGGTAATACAGGTTAGTAGTTCAGGAATGCGGGGTTAGTAGACAAATATATATATATATAGTCTTTGGTATCCACGTACCACTGTATGACTTCTTACTGGGTCTACGTGCTCGTTACTGTGACTCTAGCCGCTACGTTATTCTACTATTCTACTACTCTTCGGCTATTCACTGGCAGTAGTATATGTATACCCTGGGTGAGTCCATCTGTGTAAAAAGGGGAGCCGATCTTCCTTCTTTTTCTTACTTTCATCTTTCTTTCTTTCTTTCTTTCTTTCAGCAATCTTCTTTCTGTCCTTTTTCTCATTATTCTGTTCATTCTCTCATTGTATTTCATTCTTTCTTTCTTCCACATCTTGCCTTCTTTCTTTCTTTTACGAATTTTTTCTTTCTTTTCTTCTCGGCTTTGTTTCTATTTTTCGCTTACTATTCTTTCTTTCTTTCTTTCTTTCTTTCTTTCTTTCTTTTATCAATTTTCTTTCTTTCCTTTTCCTGTTCTCACATCACTCTTTAATTCTTTCTTTCTTTTGATTCTTATTCATCAGGTTAACTGACGTAAGCTCTATCCTGACACCTAAACTCTTTAGTTAACCTGATGAATATTTATGAGCGCTATTAAATTAAAAAAAATTATTGAGTAAAAAATAAATCGCATTTGCCTTGATTAAGTTGCGTTGGTGAAAAACTAAGTATAGTTTTCCTTTTGTCCTTTCATTCATATATATATATATATATATATATATATATATATATATATATATATATATATATATATTGATGCATGTTTCATTAATAATATAGACAAGTTTTGTCTATTTAGTTTATGTAAATTCTTTTCATATCGTCTGATAAGTTTAATAACATTATCATTAAAAACAAAAGAAAATTAAAATATTGATACATATTATATATCTTGAATATATATATATAATTTTTTTTTAAACACAATTCAATAAATGGTCTCCTATGGAGGAAGATACCTTCTTTAATTTTGAGTCTTTGTTTGCACTGTGTACTATATAAGATTTTGGTGTTATTTACTAAAGTTTATCTTACGTTAATATTATTTTGCTTATTTATTGCATGTTGATTTTTATGTGCGCAAATTGCACAACATTCTGACAAACGGCAAGTCAACATACAAACATATGGTTCAACAAATAAGTAAAATAGTAAAAAAAAAATACATATTAATTTGCAACCAGTCTAGGTGAAGCAAAACTGTGAATTCAAAATTAACTTCTGCATTGTAGGTTCTTAAGACAAAGGCTAGAAGAAGGTAACTTCAAAAACAAATCCAATTTCGCATGTGTTCTCGAACAAAGGACGTGAGCCGAGATAGAAAATAATGAACACCCCGAGCTTAGTACAATGATCCGACTAAACACAAGACTGAGGTACGGCAAGCCGTCGCGGGCTTATTTGATTTCGCACCATTCGACCATCAGTGTATCACCCGCTGCAATTTAGACGACAACAAACTATATGAAGATTGCTTAAAGATTGCTATAATTATAGGAAAATTATTTATTATAGTGAATAGAACGTTTCTAGATATAAATAGTATGAATACAAGTTAAACCTGCAAAATCATTTCAAGCTGTTGTTTTCTCTGGGCAATTTGTATCTATCTATCTATCTATCTATCTATCTATCTACTTCAGTCTGTTCATTATCTATCTATCTATCTTCTTCAGTCTGTTCATTATCTATCTATCTATCTACTTCGGCCTGTTCATTATCTATCTATCTATATATATATATATATATATATATATATATATATATATATATATATATATATATATATCCCATTCTGTTAATATCTATCTATCTATTTCAGTCTGTTCATTATCTCTCTGTATGTGTCTCTCTCAGTCTGTTCATTATCTATCTGTCTCTCTCAATATATATATATATATATATATATATATATATATATATATATATATATGATTAATACTTATATAAAATTTATTACTTAGCTGATTTATGTTACTTCTGCATTCCGACTCTAGAGTTTCGTAGACGGATTCTCCATCTATCACTCCATCTCATTGTTACGGGATATCCGCGAATTCTTTATTAAGATTTCTCGAATGCGCTGATCGATAAACATAATACACACGAGTGGGGAAAAAAGCGGACAATTTTACCTCAACTATAAGTAACCAATATAATAACGTTTGACGTCATAAATATATATATATATATATATATATATATATATATATATATATATATATATATATATATATATATATATATATATTTTCTTATTCAGTATCACCCTATGTAAGGCAGCAAAGACGCTAAGACACAAGGAGTTTTAGGGTTTGTTTTGGTTTGTTTTGTTTTCAAAAATATATTGTTGGTAATATAATGAAGAAAATGTATTACTGGTAATAATGTATTGCAGATAATTTTTTTTTTCTACAAAAATTAATTGCTGGTAGTAATTTTTTAGAAAAATCTAGTGCTATTAATAAAACCTATTTTTAGACGTTTTTGAACCAAGTCACAATCTATTTCTTGTTAACAGTTAATATATTTTAACCTTGAAAATGGCTAAATCTATAGCCGAAAGCGCTCCGAAAGAACGAACAAATGGACAGTTTTTATATGATTTACCCCCCCCCCCCGAAAAGGAAAAAAAAATTATAAGATCACTTGAGAAATTGTATAAAAAAAACTAAATCAAAGTACCTTGTCTGACGTATTCGATGAAATTTGCATATATATATATATATATATATATATATATATATATATATATATATATATATATATATATATATGAAGAATTATAGTTTTAAGGTGTGGTATGTTTATGGAATAAAGGACTCAATATCAGAGATAGAGAGGTTGTAAATATAAATATAAAAGTGAACATTGAAGTGAAAACTCAGAGGTGACAGGCTGTTTCATGCTGGACACAATCGTCAAGCTGCCAGATATATATATATATATATATATATATATATATATATATACATATATATATATATATATATATATATGAAGAAATTTAGTTTTAAGATGTGCTATATTTATGGGCTAAAGTGCTCAATATCAGAGATAGAGCGTATGTAAATATAAATATAAAAGTGAACATTGAAGTCAACATTCAGAGGCGACAGTCTGTTTCATGCTGGACACAATCGTCAAGGCTGCCTGATATATATATATATATATATATATATATATATATAAGAGCTAAAGTAGAAAAAGTAGCTCGTAAGATTTTTTAATAAGGGAAAGAAAGAATGCGAAGAAAGGCAATTGAGAAGCGATAAGAAATTGCAACGTTAAGAGAGAGAGAGAGAGAGAGACAGACAGACAGACAGACAGAGGGAGAGAGAGGTTAAGAGAAAATTGAACGGTAATAGGTTTTCCCGACATCACACAAAACTTTCAGTGTTGTAGTTTTTACTGTGACATCCTTCTGCATGCTGAAGTGTCAATAGCAGTTAAATAGAAGACGAGAACGGCTGTGTTTTAATCAAGAATGATGCCGGCTCCCATGTTAGAAAGTCGACAATGTCGGAAGAGGCGGGAAATGAACAATGAAAAAAATAAAAAAATGGAAGTTGTGAAAAAGCAATTGCGCTAAAAGGACTGGCAAGATTAAAGGCCAAATTTGACACATATGGCATTCCGTAATACGAATGGAACGACAGAGACACATACGTAAACGACACACGCAGACTCACGCGCAAAAAGATGTAAACGCACACACGTACAAAGCTTGAATTATATAACATACAAGACTATCCGTGACCCGTTGGGTCGTTGACGGTTCAGGTTATAAATCATTTGCTATGAAATGTATTGTTGGTCATTTTATTATTAAAATGTACTGTTAATTTTTTCTTTGGGAGTTCACTATTTGCCCATAGCTGGGACCCTAGCAAGTACTGCCACCCTGGGTCAGGGTGGACCTAGGGAGAACATCAGTTAAGAGGTGGTTCCACATTCCTCAAAACCTCCAATCTCCCAATCAGAATGGTGTTATTTATTGAAAGAAATTTTAAAAGTTCAAATCAAATAAACGTATAAGACTTTTTACATGCTGAAAACCAAACCTTCAAACAAACTACACACACACACACACACACACACACACACACACACACACACACACACACACACACACACACATGCAAACAGATATGAAAACATATATAGTTAATCCTCATACCCAAGATGAGTGACTGAATGAAATAAATTATGCTTAGTTTAATATAACCTAGATTCAAATGATTGGCATATCAACACCTCTTTGGGTTATTTAATGCTGAAATCTAAATATTTGGGACATGGTTGTATACCTTCAAATACAGATAAAATATATTGTTGGTAATTTTGCTTTAAATATATATTGCTAGTAATTTTACTATAAATAGGTATTGTTGGTTGGTTGATTTTGTTTAGCAGCATATCAACATCTCTATGGGTTATTTAATGCTGAAATCTAAATATTTTGGACATAGTTTTATTCTTTCAACTAGATATTTTGGGCGTAATTTTATACTGCCAGAGTAAAAGGTATATTTTTAGATGCATAAACAGCAAAGCGGGATTTCTTTGTGGCTGTCTTTAACTTAAAAATATTTTAATTAAAAAAAATGTCTGTTTGAAGAAAGTTAAAATAAAAATACTTACTGTATAAACAACTCATATTTTAAAATCTTATTCACTTAAAATAATTTTTCAAATCAGATTAACTTTAATATTTTTTTAATATACCAAAAAATATTTTTAAATCATATTCACTTGAACTTATTTTTTAAATATACCATTATTTTTTTTTAATTTTTAAAATATTGTTTAAAAAAAACTGAAATATAAATAATTACTCTCCAAACAACTGGACGGAACAGCAAAGCGGGATCTCTTTGTGTCTGTCTTTAACTTAAAAATATTTTAATAATAAAAAATTGTCTGTTTGAAGAAAGTTAAAATAAAAATACTTACTGTATAAACAACTGTTTTTTTTTTGTTTTTTTTAAAATCTTATTCACTTAAATTAGATTAACTTAAATCATTATGTGCCGGATGCACGCAAGCACGCAACGCAGTCACGAAGAGGTGGAAAGTGAGAGGTGGAAAGAAACTTAAATAATTATGCGACCGGCGGCCGACGGCCGACGTACGCACGATACACTGACTTCTAGTATTAAGCTAATAGATAGATGTATAAAAGTGAAATCTGACTTACGGATATAAAACATTGAAACTAACAATATTGCTTGAAAACAGATATGGAAACACGCAAAGGTGAATGTAAGGAGCAATTCTTTGGATCACCCTAATAAATATGAAAAGGACAACATGGATCAGAGACTATACTAATATATTTTTAGGATTTCGCTCACAACATTTTGGGTCGCTTCGTGGTATATATATTAGAAAGAGAAAGAGAGCGGGAATTTCTTTTTTTTTTAATTCATATATATATATATATATATATATATATATATATATATATATATATATATATATATATGTATGTATGTAATTTGGCAGCAACTTTTCTTTTAAACATGTAGTATTGAATGTTAGAGACAACATAGTTTCTTTTGAATTTTCTCATATTCTCTAATGAGACTTTTTATTTGAAAATGATTTCGAAATATGTATTGTCCATACGATGACCTAGAGCTTTCGAACATCATTGTTCATCTTCAGGGTCAATACTTTTAGACAAAAATTTTTTAAACAAACATTTGCCAATTATCTTGTAGCGTAATCATGTTGCTACTTTTTTACAAACTAAATAAACGTTAAAATCCTTTTAATTTCAAAAGACGCAATGATGTTATCACGTGCAGGGCGCAGATTTTTATCATGTCACAGCGTGAAAAAGATTTCCAATACACAAGCCAAAAGATCGAAGAATACTTTATAAATTTAAATATATTATAAACATTGTAATATGTTACCAGAAATATTGTAATCTATACGATTAATAAGATGTCTTTTGCTTTTAGTATGTAATGCCTCTAAGATTTTAAGGCGTCTAATGTCTGTATGTTTATCTATAATTATATATATATATATATATGTATGTATATATATTTATATACATACATATTATATATATATATTTATATAATATGTAGGTATATATATTTATATACATACATATTATATATATATAATATGAATGTATATAATATATATATGTGCGTGTAATTTTTATATGCATTATTAATATATTATAGAGAGAGAGAGCGGGAGAGAGAGAGAAAAGAAAGAAAGATAGAGATATAACTTAAAAAAGAATATATATATATATATATATATATATATATATATATATATATATATATATATATATATATGTAACGTAAATCATTCAAACGAAAAACAAATACTGAACCTAATTATATGGCAAGAATCACTCTCGCAAACAATATTTAATAATAAAATACAATCAACTTCGAATCCGTTAATGAATGGTATGATCCTTTTTATAAATTCCGGTTTTATCATGTCTTATTTTTTCTACTAGCCGGGCTTTCAGTCGTTTCAGTTATATATATATATATATATATATATATATATATATATATATATATATATAATCATTTATTTGAATATTACAGCTTAAACATGTTATAAAATCACTACAAAAATAGCCATTTTGTTTCAACACTTCTATATATGTATGTATATATATAAAATCCACGGAAATTAGAGAGAGAAAGAGAGGGAAAATGTCTTTATATATATATATATATATATATATATATATATATATATATATATATATATATATGTCTCTGTGTGTGTGTATGTATATAAATATATTGCGTTAGAATATACGTTATAATCTAATGTTGCTCTGAGCTTCGTTACAACTTACATACATTTGAAGTGATGATATGGGCAGGGGGGGGGGGCTTGGTGAAATCCTGCAAAAGACAATACACACACAATCAGATTGTAATCCACAAATACGTAGACATATTTCAAAATAAACACGAAAAAAAGCGAATGAAACTGGAAATAGGTATCACACGACCCTTAAACAAAAAAAAGAAAAAACAAAAAAAAAAAACGACAACATATCCATACAAGGAAGAGCACATATAAGCGATTATACACACATACATTGATAAAGACTCACACATATACACACCAAGAAATATTCAAATTTGAAAGTGTTAGTAAACGAATTTAAATATACAGTGCTGTTCGATAAAAGTGACTCACCTGATTTTTTTTTTTTTTTACTAAAGATATTTTTTGTCTATTGTTTTTGGGGTCAAAATAATTTTGAATCTTACTAATACAAAGACCCCCTTCTCGACCGCCTAGGAAAAAAAGTTTACTCGCCCTAAGGTATTCTATTGATAATTATAAATTTGGATATAAATGAGATTTAGGGAAAAACTTCGTGCAAAAAAAGTGACTCGCTTATTTCCTGCAACTAGTAATCAATAGAAACATAAGCGAACAGCTTTCAATAAAGAACATATCATTATGTCAACATAAAAATGTCTTAAAATAATTGTCGGACTTTGTCCATTTCATTATATATATATATATATATATATATATATATATATATATATATATATATATATATATATAAGGGACAAAGAAGGAGAAAGAGAAAATTTATTATCTAAATTTATATATATATATATATAAAGAGAGATATATATATATATATTGTCATCCACAGACAGACTGTTTCGCTGTATCACAGCTCATCACTGTGGCTAGACATCCGGTTGCCTCTGGCTAGAATCGAAAACCGGCTGAATTCGCGTCAGTCGGAAATTTTACCCTGAAGCCGTTGGCGCACGGCAGAGAAGAAGGTGAATTTAAGCCTATTTATTTTTAGATAAACACACAGTGACTGAGAGAACTCGATTCGATTTACCGAAGAGTCTTGCATTATTCGCCGTAATAGTCACTATATATATATATATATATATATATATATATATATACGAGGTGGAAATAAAGTACCTATAAAGTTATTAACAGTAACAATTAAGACAAATCAATTGATGAAATTTATTATTAAAATGGTCCTGGCTAATTCTGGTTAAGAACATTAAAATACTATGCTAAATAATACTAAAGTAATTACCGATAATATTCTAATTGCAAGTTACCTGCTACATTGCTATGTTGTTGTTTTTTATTATAAGTAACTATATAATGACTTTATTGCCGACACCCAGTATATGTGTGTTTTCAGTTGGATATTCATCCCCGGCTGAGCTAGTCGGATTCTCTGCCTTCGGGCAGTGTGGAACCCAGACGAGGATATGCCGAAGGGTAGAGTTTCGTCTGGGGTGGTAGACAGCTACCCGACCCCGTTGTTTACGGGGTCTACGGGGAATTTTTGCCCGAGTCTACGGGCAAAAATTCCCCCCGTTTAATTTGGCCTTGTACCCCATCTGACCGCGTAGGGCGGTTAGCAAATATCCCCCTGTATATATATATATATATATATATATATATATATATATATATATGTGTGTGTGTGTGTGTGAGATTTTATATCGACAGAGATTGTTGTGAAATCCTTCCTCTACGCAAGTTTGTGACACGAGCCTAATTTACTATTATTTCTGGATTGAACCAGTGTGAATGTGGCCTGTAAGAAAAACGAAGAAGAAATACACACCTTTGAGTCAAACAGTCGATGCTCTTCAGATAAAATAAACAATCAGACAATTATCTACGACACCAAACCCTATATCTATACATATAAATGCTTTCTTTTTCACCGATTCATCTTCAGTAGCCAATCTTTCATTTTCCTTCCTTCAGTTTTTCTTTCTTTCTTCCGCTCTTTTTTCTCTTTCAATTGTTTTCATTCACTTTTCATTTTTTCTTTCTTTGCTTATTATCTCTCTTTATTTTGCTTTTTCTTTCAAAAATTCTCCTTTTCTTTTTCTCCCTTTCTTTTCCTTTTTATATTTCTTTAATTTCACATTTCTTTCTCTTCTTTTTCTTTTTCTTTACTTTTCATTTTTTCTTTCATTTCTTTACCAACTTTCTTTTTTCCTTTTCTCTTCTTATTTTCCCATTTTTTTCCTTTTATATTTCTTTCTTCGTTTCTTCTCGTTTTCTTTCGTTTCTTTAATTCGCTATTTATATTATTTTTTTAATTTGTTTTATTTTATTTCCTTCGTTTTTTCTTAATTTTCTATCCTAACTTTCTTACTTTCTCTACAAATCTTCTTCTTCTTCTTCTTCTTCTTCTTCTTCTTCTTCTTCTTCTTCTTCTTCTTCTTCTTCTTCTTCTCGCATTTTCTTTCCACTCGTTACCCCATTGTTCACCAAAATTATCTCCCTTTCTTACCACCACAGAGACTTCCGTCCACCATTTACCCACTGACCTACGCAAAAAAGCTCTACGATAAAACACTCTTCAAACCTCTTAACGACTGACTTTTTACTTCCAACAATTTCCTCTTCAGGCTTCATTAATTTCATTGCCTTTTGTGGCTTGTGACTGTCTCAACCGACCCATAAAAGGCATCGGAAAGTCTGGCCAACATCGTCCATTGAGTTCCAAAAAACTGTAACCGTTTCTGAATTATTATTGTGTTTATAAATCGTAACTAAATTCTCACTTTTAACGTCGTTAAAGCTATCAGACATTTTCATGATGTTATGTTTTTGAAACCGTTTTATATTCATTTATAAGTAGCTAATTTCAATTTTTGAGGGACTGTCTCAAGCATTATTTATGTAGTAGCGATGATTTGGTTAAAGATGAGACAGTTTAATTTTTTCTGCATTCGGTTCGGACAAACGTGTCTTCACTTCTGAGCTTTAGTCTAAAGTGTTCCCCAAATTAGACAGCAGTACCTTGGCAGGTTTCACTCCTCACACTTTTAGTTATGGACTCTATCAGGTGATTTATGCGTTGCGTAATAGGTAAAGATGTGGTGTAGCTGTGGTATTGTAGATGGAGAAGCTGTGCGACATAGGCAGGACTTACGTACGAGATGACAACTGCTATGGAATGTGCGAATGCTTCTAAAACATTAGCGGAAATTGAAATGTGCAGGGGGGGGGTCAAACGCAAACGGGGTCGCCGGGCCTTAACAAGGATTATAGTCGCCCAACGAAAGGGAGCATTGCATTAAATCACATCCCAGTTTAACGCTGATGCTGGTCACCTCATCAATACACTGCACAGTGTGCATGTGATTATATATAGAATCATTATCCTCGACCAACAAAGGAATCATTGTTGACATCACTATGTAGCAGCCCAGATTACCCCCCTCCTAAAATATACTCTGCTATAGTTTAGACGAACTTCAAAATAATTCCCGGACTATGACTGAAATTAATTGATTCATTCATTTTTTACAGCTTATCAACCCTTTTACACGTTATATTTATTTCTACATTATGAGGAATTTTTTTTAGATAATAATGGTTTAGTAATACAAGTCATTCTATTTAACCCATAGCTGAGGGGAGACTATGACTATGTCTTACCTACTTCATAATTCTGGGTGTAAAACAATTTTCTCTACCAACTTTGTTATTACTAACAATAACTAATTTTCATAGGTAGTATGTTATGTGATGACTCTAGTCTACGAACTGGTAATCGTAGATGATTTGAACTAATTCACTAGTTATCGAGCAGTCAACAAAATACTCTTGTTCTATTGATTCAGCTTGTAAGTAAAAGAGAAGCGAATCTGCCGCATCTCAAAGGACGTGCAAATTCATCGTAGGAGCTTCAGTAGGAAATTGTATTCGCAAGGCGTCCTCAGGTTAGGATAGTGCGATCCGAGCAGTTCCAGGCTGTTTTGAATTCAGAGTTTTCCTTTTCTAGACTGATGCAATCTGTTTTTCTATGTTACCCATAGTTGGGGGAGTATATATGGATTCAAATATGCGTCCTCCGGTATGATACGAACCTGAGTCCCCTAGGGGAAACCGTCATCAGATCTGACGTACCTTTCACCAAATCGTCCCCGTAGGATCCTGTAGGACCTCCTGATCAAACAAAGCCAGATGACGCATTTTCTAAAAAGATTTATCGAATATTCAGGCTGGTAGATGTAAATAAGTAAATAAAATGTTTAATAATAAAAACAGGCCATCAACTAAAATATGTGTATCCATTAAAAATAACGTTTAAACAAATAAATTATATATATATATATATATATATATATATATATATATATATATATATATATATATATATATATATATATATATATCTTTACTTCCCCCTTTTTTCTTTTTCCCTTTTTTCTCTTTTTTCTTTTCCCATATCATTTCCATTGAGTTGACCGATTAAATAGGTCAATATCTGATCCTTACCCCCTCCTTCGTCAATATTAAGTATTATAATAAAAAGAAATATAAAAATAAATTTTAAAACTCTCCCTTCCCTCTCTAATCTCGACCATATCTCTCATACCATCCCTCACTACCCTCGATGTCAACTTATATAAGCTTAATACTACCCGTCAAAACTGTAAATTTGAAATTCATTTTTCGTTTCACCTTTTGAAAGTGAAGTCTGAAGATCCAGAGAAAAATTAAATTCTCTGGTGAAATAAATTATTACAAATGGAGCCTTAAAGTGGTTTGTTTTTTTCAAAATTAATATATATATATATATATATATATATATATATATATATATATATATATATATATATATATATATATATTATTATTATTATTATTATTATTAATCCAGAGTGTAATTCGACCTAACAGAAGAAGAAATACACTCTGGATTAATACCAAAGAAGTCATCAATTGGTTTACCAGTATCCACAACAAGCCTCATTGCACCATAATACAGTTCGATATTGTGTATTATTACCAGTCAATATCAAGAGATCTATTCACGACTGTCCTAGAGTTTGCTACTCTATATTCCGACCTAACAGAAGAAGAATTGAACATAATTCTTAATGCAAAAACTGTCCTCATTCATAATGGGGACCAATGGATTAAAAACACTGAAGACCATTTTGACATCACCATGGGATCTTTAGACTCTGCAGAGTCTTCTGACATTGTCGGTCTATTTATACTATACAACCTAACCGTGCACCGTGAATT
Source organism: Acanthosepion esculentum (assembly GCA_964036315.1). Classification (NCBI taxonomy): domain Eukaryota; kingdom Metazoa; phylum Mollusca; class Cephalopoda; order Sepiida; family Sepiidae; genus Acanthosepion; species Acanthosepion esculentum. The sequence continues at coordinate 86,206,353 of OZ038492.1, read as the reverse complement.
AGACATTAAGGACATCGGGCTATATAGGGATGACGAGCTCATGGTAGTGAGGAGTTCCACAAATTTTAAAATAGATAAAATTAGAAAGATAATACATAATGAATTCAGAAAATTAAATTTAAAAACTACAGTTAACACAAAATTGAAAGGTGTAAACTTCCTCGACATAACTTTAGACTTAATGAACAACAAAAAACCTGACACTAATCCCTTGTATGTACCCCCAGGTCTAACCATCCTCCATCCACAATTAAGCATATACCCTCATCAATAGAGAAAAAATCAGCATGAACTTCGCAAATGAAGAAATACAAAAACGCTAACATCGATTATAAAAACAATAGTACTAACCAGAAGAAAAACAGAAAAAGAAAAATCATTTGGTATACCCCCACCCGCATTTAACCAAATAGTTAGTATTAAGCTAGGACAAAAAATCCCAGCTTAAATTGAAAAACACTTTCCTAGTGATAGCAAACTTAGCAAAATCTTTAATAAAAACACCTTAAAATTAAGTTACAGCTACACTGAAAATCTAGAAAGTATCATAAAAAATCATAATAATAAAGTCCTGGAAAAATACTCATGCCAAAATCAAATTAATAAAAACCCTAAATTAAAATTAGACAAAAATAATGAAAATATAATAAAAGATAATTAAAAAGAAAAAGATAATTGTAGGATTCCTGAAGACTGCCGGTTGGATAATAAATGCCGCATAGAATCTATGGTATACCAATGCACAATCTCATCCATTGAGAATCCAAACGTTGAAATGATATATATAGGATCTACGAAGAATGAATTTAAAATTAGATGGAAACAACACAAAAGCTCCTTCAAAAATATTAGAAATAGAAATCAGACATCCCTATCTAAATATTTTTGGCATTTAAAAGAAACGAATAAAACATCAAAAGTAAAATGGAAAATAATAAATAGAACAAGAACTTGTAAAACCTGGGATGACCCATGCCTTTTATGCCTGCATGAAAAACTACACATTAAGTTTCTAAAAAACGAAAATTTATTAAATCAAAGACACGAGATAACGTTGTTTTGCCGACACCGACAAATTTTCGCCTTAAATAATTAGTTTAAATATTTTTTTAATTTCAAAGTCTATAAACAAGTTCAATTAAAGCAATAGGTTTAAAAACTTAACCCAATCATGAGAAAAAAACCCTTTATGAAGTTGTCAAAAAACAAATTGTAGTTCAATATGACGTATTCATATACAAACAACCATTTTAGAAAAATAATCTTTATGTATACAAATACAAATTCAACGGCCTAACAAAAAGTGCCAAAACTCTCTGTCGTTGAAATAGACCAGACGTTATGCGTTATTTTCTTTTAAAAATAGGCACCCCAACCCTACCTGGACTTAACTTTTTTCGAAATAATCTAATATGTTGATACAATAGTTGTCAGTGAAAATGTAAGCCCTACCGACCCTTATTAAAATGATTGGTTTTCTCCGTTTCCATAGAAATTAATATTACGAATGTATATGCTTATAAAGCTCCGTAAATTTCAAAATTAGTTATTCCAAAATTCGATTGAGGATGAAACAGATCTAGGGACTTTAATTTCTACAATTAAATTGAAGTTTTTAGCTTCTGTTTTTGAAACATGAGAACTCTTATGAGGCGATGGAATCATATTTAAAAAAACTAATTTAAATATAGGTTCTACCTGTGTATTGAGCACTGTTTTTTTTTAAATAACACAAAAATACTAAAGAACTTCGGATTATTAACCTAACGGTTCTTTCCTATTTTTCTATATATTTGCACAGACGCGCACGCACGCACACACACACACACATACACACACACACATATATATATATATCGCAATTCTCTTCTGATGCCTATACTTGTGGCTTCCTGTGTTATTTTGAACGTTGAAGCAGTAACTTTAAAAGTGAATTGACCAAGTTTTGCCACTACTCCCATTTTAGAGGTCACGTATTTAGAATCGAATATTCATCGTTTCCATCTGGTTAAAGTTTATTGTTTCCTGGAGAATTCCATTTTGCATTTACCTATTCCATAATCCCCGGCAAGGTCTTTGGGGCGCCAGAGTGAGCTAAAAAAGAAATATGACCTTCATCCATACCTGTCCTTTATGATAATCGATGATGGTCAAATCTGTCCTCTCTCTGATATTGTTCTCCTGTTTGTTTCTTTTTCTGCCCTCACCTCTCTCTCTCTCTCTCTCCCTCTCTCTCTCCCTCTCTCTCTCTCTCCCTCTCTCTCCCCCCCTCTCTCTCTCTCTCTCTCTCTCTCTATATATATATATATATATATATGCCTCCAGGTATGTAACTCTGAGAGATTGTCTTTACAAGTCCGACTGTTCGGCGACGTGCCAATAAAACTTAAGCTTCCGTTTCCTGACGATAGTCAAATCCTCATGAGGTAAAATGGCCCAGTGAAATATACCAGCATGATGGATCACCTTGTCGTAAATCGCGAGTAACAAAGAGCTTTTGCAATGATTAAGACACTGCAGTGTTATAAGATTGGTCTGGATAAAGGCCTGGCCTTAGCATAATCGAACCTATGTGAAGAGAACTGAAGTCAAAGGTCGTCCAGAATATTGAGGTTTGCTGTCAAGAGCAATGGCAGAATATCCGTGATGAAATTATCCCCCCTCCCTCCGCAAAAAATTCTTACAATGTAAAAATATTTTCTGGCTTTAGATACCCTGCAAAAGGTTGAAAAGCCGTCAAAAATCAGTCAATCTGTATCTCTCCTCGTACATCTGAATTATGATTCAGAATTACCACAGATACTGCTCATGAATTTTTTGAATACTTACAGCTGCTTAGTGAAAAAAAAAGAAAGCATTTTTACTTTTTGACTAGGTAGCTCATTATTATTGTAACCATCATCATCATCATCATTATTATTATTGTTCTTATTATCATCATCATCATTATTATTATTATTAATATTATTATTATCATCATTATTATTATTATTATGCTCACCCTTGTTATCATTATTATTATTATTATTATTATTATTATTATCATCATCATTATTATTATTATGCTCACCCTTATTATCATTATTATTATTATTATCATTATCATTATCATCATTATTATTATTATGCTCACCCTTATTATCATTATTATTATTATAATTTTATGCTCACCCTTATTATTATTATTATTATTATTATTATTATTATTATTATTATTATTATTATATCATCATTATCATTATCATCCTCATTATTATTATTATGCTCACCTTTATTATTATCATCATTATTATTATTATTATCATTATCATCATCATTATTATTATTATGCTCACTCTTATTATCATTATTATTATTATTATTATTATTATCATCATTATCGTCATCATTATTATTATCATTATGCTCACCCTTATTATCATTATTATTATTATTATTATCATCATCATCATTATTATTATTATGCTCACCCTTATTATCATTATTATTATTATTATCATTATTATTATCATCATCACTTTTTTATTATTGCCATCATGTTATTATTGTCATCATCGTAATTATTATTATTATTATTATCGTCATCATCATTATTATTATAATCATCATCATTATTAATATTATTTTATAAAGTATGTATAATGGACTCATGGTATTGGTAATATTAGCCGTTTCCTTTGAAGGAAACATTCGGCATTCATGGATCGAGTAGCCTATGATACTGTGGCTTAAAAATTTATAATAACTTTCTCTTAAAACAGCTTTTCAGAAAATAAGTTTCCCAAGTAGTAACTGTTATTGCTCTTTCCACTATTGATGCGGGTTTCTTCCTAACCTTTTGTTTGAAGTAGTGGGGAATGCCAACAGTTTGATTATATCATTATTTTCTCTTCAAGTTACATGTGCGATCCGTTTTAGTTGTTGCACAAGTGTTGTGGTTTCCGTCGTTTGGTACAGTTCTTTGTGATTATGTAGCGCCAGTCCACAAGGTTCAAAGAAGGATGGTCCTTCCTAAAACTTATAGGATTTATTCGTTCAAAGTAATTTTTAACCATTGAGCTAAGAAAGCATTTGTATACAGCTGATAATTGAGATATTTCTAGATGAATTTGTCGCCATGCCTGATATCCATGTGAAAGTCTCGAAATGACGAGTCTATCCAAGGAAATCTCCAGGTTTAAGTTTAATATTTTGGTTTTGTAGAAATTTGCAGTATTGTGGGAAACTATCCATAGCACAGCCTGTTCAATTTCATTATTCCTGAGTAAGTACAAGAGCAATATTTTCATAATACATTTTCATAGTCTGTTTTTGTTTTGTATAACATGGCTGGTCCAGTTTGATCCTGGGTCCTTCCCACGCTGGTCAGTACTGCCACTGATCAACTGAGGGTTATCTGCTTGCCGCTTCTTTTCTTCTTTTGCCCCACGTTGTGTTCCTTGATCACAGAACAGTGAAGATCGAATTTCGGCCCTACTCGTGTGCTAGATTAAACCGCAATGAAACCGTGTTACTAAAGGACAAAAAACGGTTCCGCTAGCGAAAATAAAATTGACATGACAAAATAACAAAAAGGTTGCCGGGTTAATTTCCAAGAGGTTAGCATCGGCCATACTGATGAAAGGCAAAAAAAAAAATGATTCTCCCAGATGATTAAAAGAGAACAGTTTTTTGTTTTGAAGGTGTCAAAATTAGCAAACCATTTCTTGACCCCAGTTAACAGATTCCAATTTGACCTTTTCTGTTTAGAACAATATATAGTAATTCTTAAAGGATCAGGGTTAATTTTTGTTAAAAAAAATCTTTCTAATATAACCATAGCAGTTTTCCAAAATTTGTCTTCAAATTAAGGGCGCTTCTTATACAACAATCCGTCTTATTCCGAAAAATGCATGATAAGAATATATAGGTATTTACTAAGGTTACCTTATTCTGGTTGAGTGTTACAAGTTTGGCTCACTTAGTGGGTATCAATGTTTCTGTAGTAGTAATAAACTTGCCTTAGCAATTCGTTAGCCATTACTCCATGCTGTGGTGGCCATTTTGTCGTTGATAAAAAAACAAGAACAGACGACATGCGTTGAACGGATGTCAAAATTTGTTGAAAAAAATGGACCTCTAACCATCCCTAGACTTAACCTCTTTTTCGAACGTAATTCATAATTGATACAATAATAGTTAATAGAAATGAACACGCTACCACCCCAGTCTAAATGATTGGATTTTTCTGTATCCTTGGAAACAAGAAATTATCAATTTATATGTGCGTTTAAAACTCAGTAAATTTAAAAATAAGTTATTCCAAAATTCGCTTGAAGATGAAACGGAACTAATGCTTTTAATTTAATTACATAATTGAATTTGAAGTTTTAGTTTCTGTTTTTGAAACATGGTAATTCCTGTGTAGCGATGAAACCATATTTTTAAATCAGTTAATTTATAATATTTATGCTCTGTAAATTTACATTGAGCAGCACTGTTTTATAAAAATAAAAATATCAATAAGAACACCGGATTATATATCTTACGGTTCTTCCTTCTTATTATATATATATATATATATATATATATATATATATATATATATATATATAATATATATATATATATATAGTTATTTATTAAGTTTAACTTACTTTGGTTTCATGTTACAAGAGTAGGTCACCTAGTGGGGATCAAAGCCACTTGATGAATTATATGTAGACAGTGGAACTGACATATGGTTTCCCGCTGACAACTTAATTAGTGCAAATAATTTCGAACTGTCAGCCGCTCTGAATTTGCGATTGATTGCAATTCGATCGATACAAACGAATTCGTAATATGGGCCGTGCATCAGTTTCGTGCTTGCCTTAAGGGGGAAATCGTTGCAGGATAATAGAGGATATATATATATATATATATATATATATATATATATATATATATATATATATATATATATATATATATATATAGTTAGTTTAGGAAAAACTAGGTAATCCGTATGGGTAGACCCAATGAGGATAGAATCCAGAGAGCTCAATGTAAATCAGAGCTAATAATTTAAATAAAAACAGACCTAATGAGGATATATATATATATATATATATATGTGTGTGTGTGTGTGTGTGTGTATGTGTATATATATATATATATATATATATATATATATATATATATATTAAAAAGTGAATGCATAGAACAGTAGATTCTTACTCCTGTTTTTTTCTTTTTCCTATGGTATATATATATATATATATATATATATATATATATATATATATATATATATCAATGAAGAAAAATAGTCTTAAGGTGTGATTATTTATGAGATAATGTGCTCAATATCAGAGATAGAGCGTGTGTAAATATTAAAGTGAACATTGAAGTCAACACTTAGAGGCGACAGACTGTTTCATGCTAGACGCTGTCGTCAAGCCATCGATTGCGTCTAGCATGAAACAGCCTGTCGCCTCTAAGTGTTGACTTCAATGTTCACTTTTATATATATATATATATATATATATATATATATATATATATATATATATATATATATATATGAACATTAAACTCAACACTCAGAGGCGACAGACTGTTTCATGCTAAATGCAATCATCAGGCTCAATGTGTTGAGTTTTATCCGACTATTTATATATACGAGTCAGTGGTGCATTTTTGGTAGTCCATTCTAATGGTTATTTTGGTGGGACTGGTTTGTTAATTCGTTTATTGCTTATTTATTTTTTGGATTAATGTATTTTACTTGTTTTTTCTTATTTATGTTTATTTTATATATTTTTATTTATTCTTTTCGGTTTTCGATTTTTAAGTAAAGTAGTAATAATTTTTTAGATGAATTCTGATCGTTTATTTAGTAGATTGTTTTGGTCTGTGAAGGTAATTATAGCTAATTTTCGCCCTATCAGCGTTTGCAGTTTTTGGATTAATTGTTGTAGTCTATTCTAACGGTTATTTTGGCGGGAGTCGTTTGTTAATTTGTTTATTATTTACTTTATTTATTCATTTGGGTTTATTATTTTATATGTCCATTTTTATATTTACATACACTCTATCTCTGATATTGAGCACTTTATCCCATAATCTTTATGGGATAAAGCGCTACCTTAAAACTATATTCCTTCATATATCCATTATTATATTATATATTATGGTACATGTAATGTTAATTTAATCACTTGATTTTTAATTTTAATTTGCTATGTATTAAGAAGACATAATGAATAAAATAAGAATTGTATTTTGGTTCAAAAATATATGGAAATATTTTAATCATATGTTAAAATAATATTAAAGAATAAAACACAAATTAACCTATTGTCAGGGATGTACATATCTCTAAGAATATTTCTTCGTAACTTAAATGTATACTTTCTGTCGGAAGTAAGGTGTCGAGCCGTTAATATAACAGTTCCCCGAGACATGTATGAATACACATATCCCCCAACATCTAACCTATATTTTTAACTTTTCAAATTTAGCGTTGACCTTCCTTCTGATTAGTTAAAAGAGGCACACACATAAAATCTAAAAACCTGGATTTCCCCCACCTCCATATTAACTCTTTAATAAGCAAACGTATTGTTTTCTATTTTCAAATGTAAATCATTTTCACCAAAGTTACCGAACATTACCTGATGACGAGCTAAAACTATTAAGTCTCGAAACATAGTAATTTCCGTGTCGCAATGTAAATTTTTTTTAATAAAATATCATTATATATTTTGTGTTTTAAATCAGCTCAAGCTGATTTAAAACACAAAAATAATTAAGTCTGTTCCTTTTTTATTTTAATAAAATTAATTATTAAAAGAAAGAAATAACTTTATATTCACTGTGATATTTAATATTTTTATTTATTTTTGAAGACATTTTTCATTCGCGAGTTTTTTTTTTGTTTTTTGCATGAGCGTAGGAAGTGATTTACATTTATTTCGTAAGGTAAGTAAATACATACTTATTATTTCATCTTTTATTATATTTTTCCATTTATTTTTATTTCACTTTGGAATTTATAATTGAATTTGTTTAATTTTTATAATAACAGAATAAACATTTTTTTCAGATATTTTTTATAAAAATGGTTGGAAAAAGAATTGCACTTTCTACTCGCAGTGTTACTGCTACAAAATTTGGAGGACCACCTTGTCCATTCGATAAAACAGAGCCGCCTATTTTTCGACAAATCATCCAGTATAGTTATTTTCTAAAACAATACTTGTTCAAACTTAACAAACTTTGCTATATCAAAATTTAATATTTCAGGAACGAGTGGAAGACAGAATATTTAAAAGACCAGAGGGCCAAAATAGGACCCACGGATAGTTTCCAACTTGGACCTGTTGATAAAACTGCCATTCAGAAAAGCAAAAAGAGTGTAGTGGAAGGTGAAAGACAAAAACAAATTTATTCATCTATTGCCTCCACATCTTACGATCAGGATGTTATTCTTTCCAGTCATCAAATAGCGATGAAATATAGGAAGAATATGAGCCTGCCAGACATTCCAAGGGTGTTTACAGCCTTTTAAAAATTCCTCGTTATGATGCTGAGTTGATCAAGTGTGATGATTCATCAAACTTCGGAGCAAGCCTTGCAAATGCCTTTCTTTTAGATTTGAAGGCTATGGACTTTCTCAAAAAAAGTGTTAATATTGAAGACATAATTTTGGATAATTCTAAAATAGACCCTGCAAAAGAAAGAACAGAACAATTATTTGTATTGTTGTTGACGGAAGACATGACAAAGATACGTTTCTATATAAAGAGATTGAGGAGGCAGATGGAAAGAAAAAATTACAGAAAACAAAGGGAACAGAACACCATTTGACATTCATAAAGGAGATGGGTTGTGGTGAAAGTGGAAAATACCTCACTCATAGAGTTATCACTACTACTGGAGCAACTAGTGCTGTTCTAGCAAAGGAGGTTGCTAGTGTTTTGGAGGAGTATAACAGTGTTGACACCCCAAAGGCTGTTTTACTGGACAACACCCATACAAATACTGGCTATGAAGCTGGGCTAGTTACAGTTCTAGAGAAACAAATAAAAAGAAAATTACACATCATTGGTTGCTCTCTACATAAAAATGAGTTTCTTTTCAGAGCTGACTTTTAAGCACATTGATGGCAACACAAGATGTCCGACATCATTTATTGGTCCACTTGTGCAAATGACTATCATAATTTGTCCCAGGTCAAATTCATACTCATAGTTAGTCCTCTAGATAGCCAAAATTCTAGCATCAAACAGACAGTTCTTCTGAGTAGCGATCAGATACTTCTTTTAGAGTACGCAGTAGGGATTTCACTAGGGAAAGTCAACCCTAGATATGCTGCATGGGCCCTTAAATCAAGCAAGATGGTTGACGTTAGCCACCAGACTAATTTGTTTGTGGACTCGAGGCATTTATCCTAAAAACATATTTTCCAAACTACACAGCCGCATCCAGTTTATTGTTGGAGTTTATGCAGTTAGCTGGTTTTAAATTAAAAGGGACAATAAATTTCATAACCAGCAATTGTATATTTTTAATATGTTGCAAAGAATTAAAGAACTACCACTTGAAATTCAGGAGATTGCATTCAAAAATATTCAGCATAATGCTTTTGGTCTCCTACCAGAAAATATGTTGTATGCAATGCTGAAATCTGAAGAACTGGAAGTGAGGGAAGAAGTTATAAAAATAATTTTAGCAATTAGGTAAGTAATTCACATAATATTGATTAAAATGATTTCATCGATTTATAGTTTCATTTTAAAGTACTATCATAATTTCATTATTAAAATTAAGACAAGTAAGGTTAATTTTTAATTTTTTTTTTTTTTTTTTTTTTCAGGAGTGGAGAGCCAACCAGAGGTTAAAAAATATCAAAGATAAATTTTGATGCAATGCATTGGTCTCAGTTGATTGTCCTGTCCCAAAATGGAGTTTGTGAGCCTGGATTCACAGAGGAATTTTCTGATTATGAACCTATGGAGTCAGCAATGAGTGGGACAAAATTAGAGTTGCCTGGTTTGCCTTCACACTCACAAAGTGTTGAAAGGGCAGTAAAATTAACAACTGCAGCTTGCCAATAAGTCTATGGAACTGAAGCAAGGCATAGGCACATCGTTACAAAAGTTTTATGCCATGAAATGAGGCTTTCCTTTGCTTCAAATGACGCGTATATAGAGCAGTTTAATGTGATGCAATAATAAAAATTGCTATTATTCTCACAACATTCATGTTTTTTGTCACATCTTTTATAACTTTATGCTTTACAATTATTATGAAAAATAGGAACTTAAAATACCCACTATTAATAACCAGTAGATTTTTAGAGGAATGTTCAAATTACAATGGCAGTTTATATTAAAATAATCCCTTAATCTGTTTCTAACAGAGTTCATACTTGTTTGCTTTTGTTTCATTGATATCAGAAAAAAATAACTGTTTAACAATATCTTAACAATGTGATTACTGACGTATCTCAATGAATGAGGTAAAATGCAGCTTATCTGAGCCTTTGGGATTGGGGTGGGGGTTTATAATTTCAGTTTAATTGGCACATTTTGATATATTGTATTTATTTCATTTGAATAAAATAAATTGACAAAATTTTCTGGATTTAAACTATAAATATTTTAATCAATTTCATATCTAAGCGTATCAAAAACAAAGATTTTCTGGTACTTCACATTAGACGATATTTTAAACTAAATGATCAAAAATTGGTGCAAGTTACAAATCTACTTTTTGGTGTCAGTATTCATCATACCAATACCCAACTTTCCTCGGGTGATACTTCTTCATATTCAAAAAAAAGTTGAAAATCAACCTACACTAATATATATATATATATATATATATATATATATATATATATATATATATATATATATATATATGAAGAAATATAATCTTAAAGTGTGCTATATTTATGGGATAAAGTGCTCAATATCAGAGATAGAGCGTGTGTAAATATAAAAGTGAACATAGAAGTCAACACTTAGAGGCGACAGTCTGTTTCATGCTAGATGCAATCGTCAGGCCACGAGTGCTGTTATTTTTCTCGGCTATTTATATATACGGGTCAGTGGTGCATTGTGGGTAGTCTATTTTGGCAGATATTTTACCGGAAGTCGTTTATTTGTTTATTTGTGTCAAATTATTTTGCTGGTTTTAATTTAATTTATTTATTTTTGTTTTTTATCCTTTATATTTATTTTTTTTTATTTTTTTATTTTGATCGGTGTTTTTATTAACGTAGTAAAAATTTGTTTATATAGCTTATTGTGGGTAGTCTATTATGGCGGCTATTTTACAGGAAGTCGTTTATTTGTATATTTATTTGTGTCAAATTATTTTGCTTCTTTTTATTCATTTCTATTTTTTACAGTATTTACATTAGTCGGACTATTGTCCTCATCTTTGTCGCGATATTTGTCACAACGTTTCGGCCGTTGTACGCTCCGGCCTTCTTCAGGTGGTTTGGAATTTCGAACCGAACCCTTTATTTCGATCACTAGGATAGACTGTTCTAGTTCCACGAGCCATGTTTGATGGATGTCAGTTATCAGTTATCTCATGCTAATTTTCCATCTGAAAGTTCTCCACTGCCTTAACCGGGTATTGAACTCACATTCTTTGGGTCTGTCACTGGATCTAACCAACGCCTTTATCCACTGTGCCATGTATCCTTGAGGAAATTCCAACCACCTGAACAAGGCCGAAACGTTGTGACAAATATGGCGACAAAGATGAGGACAATAGTCCGACTAATGTAAATACTGTACATAATACCTCATCTCAGAAATATAGACAGATTTTTATTTTTATTTATTTATTTATATTTATTTATTTTATTATATATATATATATATATATATATATATATATATATATATATATATATATATATATATATATATATTGTAAAGTAGTCATTTAAAGAATAAATCAATAAAGTTAATGTAATTAATGGCGACATCATTTCGCTAACAGATTAAATAAGGCATTAACTCACTGACCAGTCGCTGAACGACAAGAACCTTGTTTTTATTAATTGTAAAATGAATTAGATGTTCGGTCCATATTGCAAGTACTTCGGTAAAACATTTACCAGCGTCAGGCATAGATGTTTTTGTTTTTTTTCATTTTCAGGTAATTTCGGGAAATTTTCAAGAAATCAAAAGAAAATAGTTGATTCCGTCAACACAACAATAAAAACAATATTTCCACACGTGAAAGTACTTGATGTAATTTTCAATTGACAATATGAATACAGTAGTGTTTTTTTTATTCTTCTAATTGCTAAGGACATTTTCTTTGTCGTTAATTGTCACTTTGTTTTCAATAAATTCATTTCGTTTTTACGTTGAAAAAGTCCACATTGGACGAAACGCGTCGGCTAATAATACAGTTTTCCTATTGTCTTTTACCTTTATACATAAAAATGTACACATCGTATCGCATATATATATATATATATATATATATATATATATATATATATATATATATATATATATATATATATATATATATATATATATATAATGAGTCTTCACTAAACTATTTGAGCTAAGGGTGTCTTTTGAAATGCTTTGATAGTAAAACCTGTGCTACATAAGTGTTCATCTCGTCAACAACCGTTTAATTTTCTTTTTGTCTGGTCACATTGAGCCTATTAAAATTTGGGGTTGAAGTGATAATTACGGGTCTTTATATATATATATATATATATATATATATATATATATATATATATATATATATATATATATATATATGTATGTATATGTATATATATATATATATATATATATGTAATTTGGCAGCAACTTTTCTTTTAAACATGTAGTATTGAATGTTAAAGACAACATAGTCTTACATATTTTCTTTTGAATTTTCTCATATTCTCTAATGAGACTTTTTATTTGAAAATAAATAAATAAATAATAAATAAATATTTATAATAAATTAGAATGTGTGATTTCGAATATATATTCGAAATCACACATTCTAATTTATTATAAATATTTAGTTCTTCGATGTTCTGCCTACCTTGTTAATATGATTTCACAAATTTATATCGGATTAATATATATATATATATAGATATGGATAAACACAAGGTTTGCACATGTCTTTTTCTGTTAAAATCTTCCCCCAATTTCTTTTCCCTCTTTCAGTTTATGTATAAAAAGCTGCAAAATAAAAAAATAAAATTAAATTAAATTAAAATAAGAAATAAAAAATTATTATTTTATAAGGATTACGTTAAATTGAAACGGTTTTATAGTCGGGGGTAAAATGACACAATAAAAAGACAATTACTGAGATGTAAAGGCGACCAACGGGCGTGATTTCTATTAAATGAGAATAGCAACTTGAAAGAGATTTTGCAGAATATTGCTTTTGAAGTACCCTCTTTTCTTTAGTAATAAATATTTGGTGTCTTAGAAAAAAATGTTTCTCTTTTATGATATTTTTCATAGAAATCAAAGAACTTAACTCTATTAAAAGATGACGCCGTCCATTGCAGACATTCACCATAATTAAAGATCAAAATTTTATTTAAGTATATATATATATATATATATATATATATATATATATATATATATATTTCTCTCCTTCTCCTCTCTCACATACTTTCTCTACTCTTCCATTACCCTTTTCCTCCCATTACATTTGCCACTAATAACAAAATTGTATAAAGTGACAGTAAAAGCAATCGGCCTTTTCACTGCCCGAGGAAGCCTTCATTGGTAGAAACCTCAGTAGCGGAAAATGCTAGTGTTTTAGATTTTATATATATATATATATATATATATATGTGTGTGTGTGTGTGTGTGTGTGTGTGTGTGTATTGAGAATATATATATATATATATATTTTAGAATTGGACATAGTCCGACAATTTATTTAAAGACATTTATATATATTATGTTTAACGTTTTTTTTATAGATACAAGTATTTAAGCAAATGCTCTGTTTTATAATAAACAGTATTAAATAACATTTACCGTCTATGAAAATTTCTCGGACATTCAGGCCGGTAAATGTTATTTAATACTGTTTATT